>CM046046.1:53680790-54278862 GCA_025215565.1 Flaveria ramosissima
CTACCAAGAGAAGTGGAGAAGGGATGTGACCAAAGCCAGTCTTGCTCCAAAAGGAGACTTCTTTGAAGAAGAAAATGTTGTGTGTTATGTGTGAAAGTACTTCTCACATTGCTAAGGATTGCCCATACAATCCTAAAAGTACTGTCCACATGACCAAAACAAAGACTTCAAAGAGTCTCAAGAAGTCTCAAGCTTCGGAAGGAAAGTCTGTTTCCTTCGGAAGCTCCAAATCAAAGAAGAAGGTAAATGGAAAATTACCTTCGGAAGCAAAGTTGGTCTCGGAAGAAGGAGTTCTTCCGAAGCACTGAAGTCTGCTGCAGTGACTGTAGATTCTTCCGAAGGATCAGTCATCAAAACTTGTGAAGTTCCAAAGCTTCTAAGGTTTTGAAGGTCAAGTCCAAGACTCCAAAGGTGGTGTGGAAGTCTAAGAAAGACCAAATGACTGAGGTTTCTCCATCAACAACAGCTGAAGATCCCCATAGTACAACCATAGGATCTATTACTGTTGCATTACCTTCTATTACACTTAATGAGCCCAAGACAAGTAAGGCTTGGGTTTCCAATGTAACTAATCATTTTCTTTGTGCAGGAACAGCTCAAGACAAACAGGAATGTCTGGATAATTGACAGTGGCTGTTCCAGGCACATGACAGGCAATAGGTCTCTACTCCATAATTTTGAGAGAATTGATGGAGGACCAGTTGCTTTTGGAGGAGATGAAGGTGGTTACATTTCTGGAAGGGGCAAGGTCACAAATGGTAAGCTCAGCATTGAGAAGGTAAAACTTGAGTGTATCCCAATTTGTGATCAGAGTCATAACATGCTCTTTACTGAGCATGAGTGCATTGTTCTCAAGCCTGGTGTGGTCATTCCTCATGAGCATATCCTGCTCAGAGCCCCCAGGAAAGGGAACATGTACAAGATGGATTTGCAAGAAACATCTCCCTCTGGAGAAGTTTCATGCTTTCTATCTAGAAGCAAATAGTGAGAGTCTTTCCTATGGCATAAAAGAATGTGCCATGTAAACTTTAGAACATGAATAAATTAATTAAAACATGATCTGTAACGGAATGCCAAAGAAAGAGTTTACAAGTGATGATCCTTGTGTTGCATGCCTGAAAGGGAAGCAACACAAAGTATCTCACAAGCCTAAGGAAAAGAACTTCCATCACTACTCCCCTACCCACTTGTACATATGGAGGTCTCTTTTGGCCCCACCAGTGTAATGAGTTTAGGAAGGACCTCTTACTGTCGGGTGCTCACAGTGATTTTTACAAGTAACTTCCTGGGTCTTTCTTCCTTAGAACTAAGGATGAAACCTGTGACTTCTAAAGCATTTCATCTTAAAAGTTGAGAATTCAATGGGATGCACAAGGTCAAAATCCATACGATTTGTCAAGGAATCTGAATTTCACGACCCAAATGCCTTGATAGATCATTTTTGTGAGAAAAACGGTATTACAGAGACAATTATAGTGCTCCCATGGGACTCAATGAGCACACCCCGGAGCTGGCTGTTTGATCTTGATTAGTTACCAACTGTTTTAACAAAATGAGCATGTTTCAGGATCTGCAGAAAATCTAAATACAGGTGATCCTGATCCAAGATTTGAGCTAGGAAGACCTTCAACTCATACATCTTCAGCTCCAGTTGGAACTACTTCAGCAAATGAGGTTTCTATCAGCACAACAATGACAAATTCAGCTGATACATCTGGCATGCCTTCAAATTCCAGCTCAGAGGCCTCTCAACCAGATAAAGACACCTCACTTGTAGAAGACAACAATGGTGATGGTGATAGTGATCAGGAATTTCTTGATGCTAATAACCATACCATAGATGACAACATCAATGATGTCTCACACTCATTGGATCAAGTTAATCTTGATAAGTGTGATAATGTGGAGGGTGAATCTTCCAGACCAGATCTAAATTTCTCAAATTTGGATCTTTCTCAACAACTTGCTGTGATCCCTCAGCTAAGGATCCACAAGTCTCACCCCACCACAAACATCATTGGAGATGTTGTCACAGGGGTAAGAACAAGAGGACAAACCCATGAAGCAAATGTTTGTCTTCACTCTTGTTTCTTATCTCAGATAGAGCCCAAGAAAGTTGATGAAGCTCTAAAGGATGGAAGTTGGGTTGAAGCTATGCAACAAGAGCTGCTTCAATTCAAAAGGCAGAAAGTTTGGAACCTTTGTCCTCTTCCTCATGGGAAGACTACCATTGGAACCAAATGGGTTTTTAGAAATAAGAAGGATGATAGAGGAATCATCATCAAGAACAAGGCAAGACTAGTTGTTCAAGGATACACACAAGAAGAAGGGATTGACTACACTGATGTCTTTGCTCCTGTAGCAAGACTAGAAGCTGTTAGGATATTCCTGGCATTTGCTGCATCCAAGAACTTCAAGGTCTACCAACTTGATGTAAAGTGTGCTTTCTTATATGGAGTGATTGATGAGGAGGTTTATGTCAAACAGCCACCTGGTTTTGTAGACCCTGATCATCCTGATTATGTCTGCAAGCTTGACAAAGCTCTTTATGGGCTGCATCAGGCACCCAGGAAGTGGTATGAGACACTATCTGAGTATCTTGTAAACATGGATACAGGAGAGGTACTATAGATGGAACTCTCTTCATCAAAGGACAGGGAAATGACTTATTGCTGGTTCAAGTATATGTAGATGACATCATCTTTGGTTCAACTAATCCAAAGCTCTGCAAAGACTTTGAGAAGCTGATGAAAGACAGATTTGAGATGAGTTCAATGGGAGAACTCAACTTCTTTCTGGGAATTCAAGTGAAGCAGGTTGAAGATGGCATCTTCATAAGTCAGTCAAAGTATGTTCAAGACATACTCAAGAGGTTCAACATGACTGATTGTAAGATTGCTAAGACACCCATAGCCAGAAACCACTCCCTTGGTCCAGATCTTGAGGGGGAGTGTGTAGATGAGCACTTATACAGGGCTATGATTGGGTCTCTTATGTATCTTACAGCTAGCAGGCCTGATATCATGTTTGCTACATGTATTTGTGCAAGATATCAAGCCAACCCTAAGATGTCTCACTTAATCACTGTGAAAAGGATTTTAAGATACCTCAAAGGTGCTTCAACACTTGGTCTATGGTATCCAAAGAATCCAAATTTCAATCTGTATGCCTATACAGATAGTGATTATGGTGGTTGCAATATGACTGCAAAGTCTACATCTGGGGGATGTCAATTCCTTGGTGGAAGGGTGTCTCATGGCAATGCAAGAAACAATCCTGTGTGTCTGCATCAACTGCTGAGGCTGAATACATTGCTGCTGCAAGCTGCTGTGCTCAAGTGCTTTGGATTCAAAATCAGATGCTGGACTATGGATTTAACTTCAAAGAGACTCCTATCCACATAGACAACAATAGTGCTATCTCTATCACTGAGAACCCTGTGCAGCACTCAAGGACCAAACACATCAACATCAGGTATCATTTAATAAGAGATAACTATGAAAAGGGATTAATTAAACTAGTCAAAGTTCATACAGATGAACAATATGCTGATCTGTTCACAAAAGCTTTTGATGAACAGAGATTTAAGTATCTGATATCAGCTATTGGGATGATTAACTTTGAGTAGACTTTTTCTTAAAACTAATTCTAATTATTTCTTCTTAAAATATGTGTGTCCTAAGTTGTCTAGTTCATCACTTTCATAAGCTCATGTTTTCTTTGGATGTAAAATTCTTTTTGAAGACTTTCCTTAGATTCTTGAAAATTTTGATACTTCGGAAGATAAAATTTTATCTTCGGAAGAAAAACATGTCTTCAAAATACATAACTGTCTAAGAGATTTTACCTTCGGAAGAAGTCAAATTCATCTTCCGAAGCTTAAAATTCTTATCTCAGACACTTATTTATTTTTAAGAACCTTTTCCTTCCGAAGCAAAATTAACCTTCGGAAGCTTTGTTTATTCCTATACAAAGCATTCAAGGGTTTATTTCTCTTCCGAAGCATAAATCTTCAAGACTCTCAGGAAAATCTTCCGAAGCCATTTTAGCTTCGGAAGCTTTTTCAATCAAAACTTCCGAAGACAAATAAACTTCGGAAGCTTTTCGAATTCCAAGAAAACTACTTTTTGAGCAAAAGTAAACTACCTTTTCAGAGGTGGGACCGACTTCGGATTTCAAAGTTTATCCTCTTTCATTAACTTTGGTTCAAATCCCTTTTCATATAAATACCCAACGGTTCCCCCTCTTTCCCACTATCTTCCTCAATTCTACTATTCTCTAACCTAATTCTCTAAACCGCCTTTGCTTTCTACCTTTCTTCACCCTTAAGCTTCTAAATGGCCAACCTTAACCGCAGAAACAACCCTGATTTCTCCATGCAACTTCACAGGCAACATAATCAAGTTGCTCTGTTAAGCTCTGAGAAAGATGCAAGTTTCTCAGAGATTTGCCAATTCTTGACTCTGTCAAACTACTTCACCTCCCTGACCATTGATCCTACTCTATATGAGGATCACTTGCTTGAATTCTGGAAGACCTGCCAAGAGGTCATTATGGATGGGGAGAAGGCACTGTCTGCCACAGTGCAAGGGAGGACAATCTTCATCACTCCGGCCATCATTAACCAACATTTGCAGCTGGATGATGAAGAAGGTGAGGTGTCCTTCCCAAAAGAAGCTGTTAATCATTCTTTTGAGCAGATGGGCTATGAGGGAGATTTCTCTGTAAAGACCTTTAGGAAAGGGAAGGTCTCATCCCAATGGAAATTCCTGCTCCATGTGGTTATCCACAGCTTGTCAAACAAGCATGGTGGATGGGACCAGATTCCTGAGGATCTCTCCTTTATAGTTCATGGAATGGTTCAGGGGGTCAAGTTCAGGTATTCACAATTTGTTTATACTAATTTACTTGCAAACTTAGACTCCTTAGAGTATTACATGTTTCCTAGATATGTTCAACACATTCTCAACTGTGAACTGGGCTCACAGTTGAGGGAAACAAGTAATATTCTTAAATTGGGACAGATGAAGCCCGGCATCTTTAAAATAATGAAGAAGCCAACTGTAGGCTTCTCAGGGGTAGAAACAGCCCTAGTCCCAAAAATGTTAGAGCTCATTGCTCAAGGTGACAACCTAGCAACACAAGCTAGTGTTGAACCCACACCTCTTTTGTCCTACCTTTAAAAAGACCAGAAATCACCCTCACCTACCAAAGAAAATCCAAACGAACCCTGCTCAGGCTATTGAGTCTGTGCAGGCCCCCAAATACTCAACCTTACAGGAAGAAGTGGACACTAGAGCTCCCACTTCTCCTGAGGAGCAAACCACTCCCATTACTTCACCTATCAGGGCTGAGGTTCCTCAAGCTCACCCTGATGAGCTCACTAGCCCAACACCTTAAGCCTTCACTCTGAGTCTCAACACTCAAGTGAACAACCTTCAGGGGACAGCTACCATCCCCAGCCTTTGGATCTCAACCAACCAATTCCCAACCTATCCTTTTACACTGATGAAGACTTAGGATTCAGTGAGTACCATGAGTCTCTCTTCTCCTCCCCTACTCAAAGAGAGATGAGTACCTCTGACTCTCCTCAGTCTATCCCCCATCAGTCACCTATTACTGAGGTGGACACTTCTGAACCTGTTCAGGATGTCCATATGGAAGAGGCTCTCACTTTTGAAAGTGATTACATCATTAAGACCTCAACCATGGCAACTCAGCCCATTGGCATCTCAACTGAGGCTGCCAGTGAGCAGAGGAAAACCAGCAGCCAAGAAACTCAAGCTGGTGGTGAGAGAGAGGATTTGGTCCAATCATCTCATCCCCCAATGAATCTTCTGATGAAGATGAGGGGAATTTGAGACTAAAGGTGCAAAAATGTCAAAAACATGCACCTATTTAGTCTCTAAGGTTAGTCACTTGGAATCTCAGGTGACTACCCTGCAAAACAGGGTCAATGATCAGCAACTCCAGATTTCATATCTGCAGGAAAAACTAGCTGGGAGACCTTTAAGGAGAGCTCAACCAGGAACACAAGAACCTGTGGAAGTGATTGACTTATCCTCCAGCTCACCTATGCAAGTGGGTGATGCTACCAAAAAGGGGGAGAAAGTTGTTACAACCACAGAACCTGGGAGTTCTTCAGAGAGAATGGACATAGAGGACTCACCATCCTCACTTGCTGTTGTGCATTCTCAGCAACTTCCTCAAGTTCACATTAATGTGGACTCTATAGACTCTCTCATCAGGAGTCTCTTTGAGGAAGGTATACCAAGGGCTGTCTCATCTCCACCACAAGGAACTGGCAACTACATCATAAGGTGGAGGTATGATGATGACAGGAGAGCCCTTATACTTCAAAGAGTTCAAGGCCAACAAGAATTTTTCAATTCCAAAGCCTGAGCTTTTATGAAAGACTGGATTTAGTCAACTTGCCACTTGTCAATCCAAGCAATTCAAGACAAGCTGACAGGCTGGCTCAAAGAATCCAAGACAGGATCCTTGCAGAGTTTACTCTAAGAAGGAGACTTAGGGAATCAGGCAATGTCATCGGTCAACTGGATGTTGAGGTGGACCCTAAGATTAGTTTCATAGGGGAAACCTTGACTGAAGGCCCAGTGGCAGAACCTGAGACCCCTGTCTCATCATCAACAACTGCTGCAGAGGTCCAAACTCCATCTGAGACACCTGCTGGTGAAGGTGTTTCTCAGCCTCTCTCTGGCCAGAGCATGGAAGCTACTCCAAGCAATGAAGGCCAAGCCTCAATCCACCCTGAGTCACAAAGGTCTGTTGGTGACAAAGGGAAAAGGATAATGACTCCTGAGGAAATTGAGGAGGAAGAGAGAGAGAGGAAAAAGAGACTAAGGGGAGAAAGTTCTACTGGGTCATCTAGCTTCATGCAAGCTGCAATCAGGGCTGCTCCCAGACCAAATACTCAAGATGATGAGTTAAGGGCAGTCAGGATTACCTACTTACAGACCAGGAACTATGACATTGATGAAATCATCTCCCTCCCCTTAGAAGAACTAAATGAACTGGCTGACATGGAAGTGTCAAGAGAGTTGAAGGAGAAAGAGGATGCAATGATACTTCTCCAACTCAAAGAGGAGAGAGACAGACAAAAAGACTTTACAAGCATGCTCCCACTCTCTCACCAGTTCAAGAAAGTCCTGCACAGGAAGATGTGGCTCCACAAGAACCTCAGTAGATAAAGAAGAAGATAGGATCAAGATGATCAACTACCTGAGTGCCACAGGCTTCTATCAGGCAGATGCACTTCTTCCCTTGTCCTATGACTTCATTGAGTTCGAGTATCTAAAGCAACTTGAGCTTGAGTTAGTCAAGGAAAGAAAGACAACTAAAAGGAAGCTAAGGGAAGAAGCTGCAAAGTCAAGAGCCATCATTCAAAAGAATGCAAAGAAGTCTGCTGACAGACAAAGAATGGTGAGCTTCTTGAAGCTGTATGGATTCTCCGAAGGAGACTTGGCCCCATGTCTCTATCCACTATGGATGAGCATATTAGGGTGATCAAGCAGAAGATTAAAAGTGGAGAACTCATTGACTTGCACTCTCTTCCAAGTCAAGTCCCACCTGAAGTGGAGGTCAAGTTTGAACAACCAGAGACACCTCAACCAGCACCTCCAGCTGAGCCTCAGCAAGCTTCATCTTCTGATCCTAGGCAGGGTCAAACTCCCTCTCCTTCTGAACCTGTGAGGGAGGAACACCCAACTGAGAAAGACACTGATGATCAACATGGTGCTGCAGACCAGTCTTCTCAGTTAAAGACATCCAAGAGGAAGAAGAGGATGGCTTCTAAACCAAAGACTAAGAAGAAGAAGCCAAAGTCATCTACCTCTGTACCTTAGGCTGAATCAGATCAACCTGAGGAGGTGCATGATGAGGCAGCCCAAACAACTCCTATTCAAGTGGCTCCTCTAACTAGTGAGACACCTATCTTGTCCTGGACTTACTCTACCAATCCAGAAAGATGGAATGTTATCAGAGATCAAGGTGTTGAGAATGTCTACTCATGGCAAGACATAATCAACTTACCTCTGCATGATCTCTTTGAGATGAGAAGATACTATGAGAGTCTTGATGATCCTGACCATCTCATGAAGAAAGGAATGGTCCTGATTGTACTGAAGACTACCAACATTTGAAGATCTTCTAAGTGTTTTGGTAGCATCAGCCTAGGGGGAGTTTGTAAGGATTCCTGAAGTCTGATGCAACCCAAAACAGCCTAAGTGTCTCAGCAACATGCACTAAGTACTGTAGTGAAGAATGCTTCGGAAGTTTTACACAAAGCATTAGAAAATACTCTAAGTGTAAAATCTTCCGAAGCCAAGACCAATATCTTCCGAAGCCAAACATGAAGTCTTCCGAAGCTTCAGAGACAAAGTCTTCCGAAGCTTCAACTTATGAAGACAGATTTCTTCCGAAGACTTTTAGTACACATGCTTTATCTGATGTACTGTTCCATAAAGCACCTTTTCCGCTGCATCTCTGTAAAGTCACTAACTTACATGAGTTGGTGAAAAGGGCCTTGCTTTTGGTAACTGTACATTGAGGTCTTGAGTCTGTAACTTTCCACTTTATGTACTTTATCCTTTTTGTAATGTATAAGGATGTGAGCTATGGCATGTCATAGTCACAAGGTCAAAAGGCAGATATGCCTTTTGATCCTACAATTGATTTTGTTAGTGTCTAGTCAATTGTATCCAGCTGGCTTTCAAAGTATAGCCGACTGTAGGTTGTAGTATAAGTATTTCAAGTTCTTGTATCTTTCTTTATGCTTTGTAACACTTGTAAAAGAACTTGAGAAAGCAATATACTGCCTCCTTGAAACCCATACTCTCTTGTTCTGTCTCTTGCATTACTTGTGTTCTTTGTATCACTTTGGTTTCCCAGTTCACTGTTTGATTAAAGTTTAGTTAATCTTCTCATTGTGTTGTTGTGTTGTAATTGTGTTTAAGCCCTTAAACGTTCCTGCAATACCTTTCCACTTAGTTGGTGTATTCGAACCCACTCCCATATCAACTCGATTTCATCTCGTTCTCGTTGTTGATTGCCCCTTTGACCAGGTTAGATCAAAGTTTGACCAGCTTGACTTGTATCCAAACAACACTATTTCACAATCAAACATTCAAACGTCTTGGGATTAGAAGCAAACAATTTCAAACGGGTCAAATGATCTGTCAAGAAAACAATTTCTATGGGTAGATGAGTTAAAATAATGAATGGTATCAGCCCATTTGACCCGTTTCTCTTTTACCTCCTATTTTATTTCATTCGACCAATTTTACAAATGTTCATTGAAACCTTGGTTAGAAGCAAAGATTATCTATTAGATACGTCAACTTGCAAATTTAGTAATAATATAACATTTAAACTTATATAAATTTGAATTTATACACATACAGGTCTAATGGAGGCAATTTCCCATTCTAATAAGCTAAAATAAAATCAAAGTAAAAAATTTATTCACCATAATAAGATCCAATGGTTAATGTATAATCCTTGCAGGTGTTATTTTTATACAACATATTAGACATATGTACAAATAGAAACTGACATCTAATATACACAACTGATGATGAATTAGTAAACAATAAGCTACCATCCATCTTCAACGCATACAATCTGCAGTCATTATGAGAACAACATTGAATTTAACATTAAATTTGGATTAACCAGAGCCACCAAATTACAAATCACTCTTTCATGTAATTAACTTTTTTATCTGAACTTTAAGCCACATTGCTTTTACCAAATCATTTTGAAAAAAAAGCTATTTATGAGTGGATTACAAAAGCAAAAGAATTGATCAATACTCATCAGTTATAACAAGCAACTTTTAGGCCAAATATGGCACCGAGTAAAAGACATCCGAGAACCTATTCTAAGACTCAACAGGGTTCTAAATGATATCTCAAATACAAAAAACCTTTAAATAAATTATATATTTGCTTTGCCATTCATGATCTAAGACCTTCGTTGTGTCACAAAGGAAAGTTTATTTACCTCATACATTTCATCTGAAAGTAAATTAATTTACCTCAAAACACCTTCAAAATACATTTGCAACTACTTACCCATTTGACTCATTCAATAAAAATTACTCATTTGCAACTACTTACCCATTTCAATTTTAGGTGAATGAAAGTAAAGTATTTTGTCAGATTTTTCGTAATAAAACTGCAAAATGCTATCATTTTACTCAAAAGATTTAACTAAAAAGAAAATGGGTCGAGTTGGTCAAACAGGTCGATAGTCATGTTGGCTACTATTTGCAATGACTAAAGTTTATATATAGACACACACACACTCACACTTAGGCATAAAATATGGTTGTGTTACAAGTTTAAACAGGAGACTTAATTGCATTTATTCAGCAAATTGATTTATGCTTACAAGTCAAATAGAAATTTACAATTCACTACAGTTATGGCCTTATGGGCTATCCCAGTTTAGCAAATAAAACAAAAAAAAATTATAGCAAAACCATCATAAACAAATTTAAAAGTCACCAGCAACCTCAATGGTGAGCATACCCCATTTTGAAACTTTATATCTGCTTTCATCATCATCAATGAAGTTATTCCATTATGAAACTGGTTTCGTTAGTTTTACCATCACAAAACTCGATCTAGAATCCTCATTATACAAATTCCACTTTGAATTTGCAAAACAACAATCACATGTTGATTATCACCAAACCTTTTGAAAAAATCTAGCTCCTTGCCTGCAAAACAATAACCAAACAATTTATTAATTTGAAAAACTAAAATTCGCAAGCCAGTATTTTAGAACCCAGTAGTAGAGTAACTATTCTTTAATTTTACATTCTTAAACATTGGTTTTGGCAACTATATTACAACATTTGGCTCACACAACTCCCCTATGACAATGAAAAACATTGAGTATCATTTAATTCTTTCAATAAACAACTAATTATTGGTTTAAAGTTAATGTGTTTGGAACCGGTTGTTGAACAAATCTCAAGATCTTGTAATACAATTGAAGAGAAATTACGTTAGAACATGGAAATCAAAGTTTTTATTTGAACAAAGAAATTAGGTTCTAATTGGGTCCTGTTCTTAAGATTCAGATAAGAAAAGATTCCAAACCTTTATGTATGCACCTTTATCCCAGCTACTATATGAAATCCGCAAGGAACAACTCACTTTGTTCATAAAAATAATCGGCGTTGGGTCGATGTAGTCGCTCCAATCAGTGCGCATTCGATATTGTTGACCTAGGGTTTCTTCTCGCAACTCTTGCTGTTGTTCGATGAACTAACATGACATGTGAAGCTCTGCAAGAATTTCCAAACATCCTTAACCATGAAGCTTTGTTGGAACCCTAATTTAAAAATTAAAATAAAAACCTAAACGAAATCATACCTAGGTTGGATTACCAGAATCATACCTCTTGTGTAGTTATCTTTGATTTGAACGTGAGCACCATCGATTTTGTCATATTTTGGGTCACCGGAACCATAGAACCTCCCTCCGTCACTGTTTACTATTGCCGGGAACTCCACTGTGAAGGCGGGTGTTGCCGCTAGTGACTACCGTCACCATCCCTGTCAATGCTAATCATCGAGATGGAATGGCTGGCCTCTTCCACTACCCTCATCCTCGCACACACACACTGTTGATACATATGTACCTAGATCCTGATATGAATGTAATGTGTCTTGATTGTCTTACACTTATGTAATGGTTGGGATATTAATGAAATGAGAATGTTTGGTTATGATTTGTAATGTTTAATATTTCATTAATGAGTTGATATTGAATTGGCTATATAGGTTTGTGATTGTTTGAATTGATACACATAATGTTATATTAATAAATACATTCAAACTTAGCAATATGAAGTTCTCATGCGAATGGCCCATGCGAATGGACCATACGCATGAACAACTTCAGGCGAATGACTCAGTCGCATGACTGAACCAGGAGACTGGATCAGTCGTATGATTGTAACATGAGATTGGCTCAGTTGCACGACTGAACACTCAGTCGTGCGAATGGATCAACCGCATGGCTCAATCGCACGACTGAACCATGCTGATGGTTCAGTCGCCCGAATGAGCAACCCTAACCTATAAATACCTCCTAATTCGTGGAAAAACATAAGCATTCATTCCAATTCGACTCCAGACGTACCTTAGCCGTCCAGAAGCCTCCAAGTTCATACTCCAAGTTCATAGAACGTTGTAGATCGATTCCTAATCGATTCTTGACGTTAGATTCAATACGTTATTGTTTCTACGTGCGTTCTCATTGATTGGATCGCCAATCAAATAGGATTCCGCACTATTTGGTTTGGTTAACACGTTAATCAGTTGGTGTTTTGTTCAAATACCAGATCCTAACAAGTGGTATCAGAGCTTTGGCTTTTGATTACGTGTGATTCAATCAATTTTGATACAAAGGTTGTGTTTTTTCACTAAAAACACAATCTTTTTGTGTCAAACATTGTCTTGGACGTCCCCTGCTCATCAAGTTTCGGTTTCTCCGGCATAAGGCGATTAGGGTTGGTGAAAATTCGGGTTTTTACGGCCAAAACACGTTAAACCTAGAAATTTTCGAAATACAGCAGCTTCAGTCGCACGATTGACCCAATCGCACGACTGGACTTCATTCGCATCCCCCAGACGTACGATTGGACTCAGTCGTATCTTCATTCGTACGACTAAGCAGACTGTTCACATTGTTCATCCGCATCAGTTTCATTCGCACGACTGGACCAATCGCTTAGTTCAGCCGCACGATTGAACCAGTCGCATAGTTCATTCGCATGGGTAGCCTAATCGAACCAGTCCATTCGCACTAGTTAAACAGGTTGTTTAAGAGACTTAAAGTTAATCAAGATGGAGGATCAGTTTTCAGCGTTTACAGCCGGGAAGGACTCACGTATTCAGAACTTACTGCTACTGGAGAGTGAGGTGGGGAATCACAATAAACCCCCGAAGCTTATAACGTTAGATGAGTTTCCCCACTGGAAACAACGTTTTGAGATCTACTTAAATGGAGTAGATCCTAATATGTGGGAAGCTATTGAGACGGGGTACAGTATGCTGGTAGGAGCTGATGGGGTGAAACTTACTTTAGGAGGAATGACTGATGCACAGAAAGTCAAATATAATGCTAAAAAGAGAGTATATGCATTGCTAACACAGTCTATCCCTAAGGATAATTTTCATCAATTCTCCGTGAATAAGCAAGCCAAGAAGTTATGGGATGAGCTGGAAAAAGATATGACGGGAATGCTTCGTTGAAGGCCATTAAAGCTAAGGAGTTGAAGAAAGAATTTGACAACTTCTCATCGATGGGAAATGAGAGTTTAGACGATGTCATTGGCAGATTCTACCATTTGATGAGCGAGCTACACACACATGGTGTCACAACTACCATGGAAGATAAAGTGTCGAATTTTGCAGACGGGTTGCCAGAAAGTTGGGCTTCTTTTGTTTCAAATCTGAGACAGAATGGATTGCTAGCAAGGTTGGACATCAATGATTTCATTCTAAAGCTGCGAGAAGAAGCACTAAGGATGAAGTACCGAGCTCAGAAGTATTCGTACACTCAGAATCCAGCTTTGTACAATGCAACTCCACAAGTTAAGACGTCTGGAGCACCTCTTCAGACTGCCTTTGTGTCAAGCTCATCTGGTCCTTCACAAGCCTCTCCTTCAGGATCAGAACGTAGGGTCTTCTAGTACCCAATACATTGGATCTGAAGCAAATGCTACAAGACTGAAGACCGAGAATCTCGGAAACGTGACGGTAGAAGTAGCAAGAGAGCACATGGATCTCTTAGCAGCAGTGGTCCATTCCTATGATGGACTTGTTGCTGGGAAAATTGGAAACTTCCATCTGGCAGACGAGGACTACGAGCAGGTAGATGAAATAGAGCTGGAGAGGATGGATATCATGTGGGCCTTAGCAAGTGCTGTCCGGAGAGCTAAGAAGTTTGTGAAAAAGACCGGACAAAACTTGGTTGCTACTAAGGACATACTTTTGGCTTTGACAAGAGCAAGGTGACCTGCTTCAACTGTGGAGAAAAGGGGCACTTCAAAAGAGAGTGTGTGAAGCCAAAGAAGACTGGAAACGGGAATCCATTCTCGTCCTTCACTCGTCAAGACAAGCAAGCTAGCAGTTCTACTTCATCAAGCAAGGATCCAAAAGCCTTGACTGCCCATGATGATGAAGGACAGGACTGGAGCTTTTGGTTTGTCTCTCCGGGAGAATCCAATATTGCGAGCGTGGAAGACTTAGATGATGATTCCGCGAGTGAAGGAGATATTGCAGTTGAGCTAGCGATGTCAAACAGTGAAGAGACTGCAACTGAGGTCAGCTACAAACCTGAAGAAGGGACGTCTACAACAAAGACAGAATCACCAGAACCAGAGACATCAGATGCTGCGTTGATGGCTGATTCATCAGAACCTCCTCAGGTAAGTACTACTGACCAACTTTTAAAATCATGCTTGTTCTGATTGTAATAAATTTAGAGAAAGCATAGATCTGAAATTTGCTAGGTTATTAGATCATAACGATAGCTTAGTAAAAGATTTGCAACTATGCACTGAGGCAAATAGAGTTTTAAAACAAAATGAGCATAGTTACAAAGAAAAGATAGACCTTTTGAATAAACAGCTTAGGGAAACAGAAGTAGTAGCCTTTAACCAAGCTAATGACATTAGGTACTATCTTAACTCCCTAGAAGACACTAAAAAACAAAAAGCAGTTTTAGAAGTAGAAGTCAAATTATTAAAGCAAAAACTGCACAGTTGGACAAGTTCATCTCATATTGTCCAACACTTAGTGAGAGAGCGTAACAATGGGGAGGGTTTGGGTTATAAAGTGGTTCCACCACCACCTGAGACCTTGATGAACACAAAGAGTAAACCAATAAATAACAATCCCATCAAGGATCATGTGGTGTCTACTCCTCTTGTAACATGTTCTTCAATTGAATCTGGAACAAAACAAAAGGAGGCCACTTCAAAGGCAAAGGGAAAAATGCCTTGTGTTAATCTGGAAAAAATTTGAAAAGGTTAATATAAAGTCAGGGTCAAACAAAGTCAAATCTGAACCTAAAAAGACTGTTAATATTAACCAATCACGAGTCTCATGTCAAAGTCCAGTTAACCAAAATGAAAAGATGTTAAAAATGTTAAAACAATTAAGTTTGTTAAACAAGAGAAAACATCAAAAGAAGTAGAGTCAAAGCCCAAACATAATGATGTCACTAGGGTGTCACACACATCTCCACATAGACAGTTTAATCATAAAGTTGATAGCAGGTCATGCTACAACTGTGGAGAGTGTGGACACATTGCTTCTTATTGTCCTTACTATCAGACACCTAGGAAGAAAATTGAACTTCAGGATTCAAAACCTAGGTCTTCTAAGAGGAGTTCTTTAACTCCACCTAGAAGAACTAGTGAACCCAAAGTTCAACCCATTAGCCAGTCGTCTGTTTATCACAAACAGGCCTTACACAAATCTGGCTTATGGAAAGAAAAGTCATCCTCTGTGTCTGATAATGATGACAAGAAGTCACCTGAGCTACCCTCACCTTCTAAGGGTCAATGGGTTGAATTCATGATGTGTGATGCCTCTGGGAAACCCAAGCCAGTAAAGGCTTGGGTTCCTAACCTAAACTAATGCTTTAAATTGAATGTGCAGGGTGTTCGCTACAGTGCTGAAACCACGTGGATTGTAGATAGCGGAGCATCCAGGCACATGACAGGAAACAGGGCTCTTTTATCAAACGTCAAACAAATAAAAGGAGGGCATGTTTCTTTTGCTGGTAACAAAGGAGGTTATATCACAGCTCAGGGAGAGGTTGGAAATCAGAAAGTTAAGTTTGATAAAGTGAACTACGTTCAACAACTTCAAAACAACTTACTTTCTGTTTCCCAAATATGTGACAAAGGATTTAAGGTCATATTCGACAACAAGAAGTGTTATGTCCTAAAGAAAGACTATGTGATTCCGGAGGACCAAGTTTTGATGACAGCTTCAAGATATAAAGACCTTTATGTTTTGGATCTCTCAACGGCTTCTACAACGGATCATGAAGTTCAGTGCTTCTTATCAAAAGCTACTGAGAAGGACTCCATTTCCTGGCATAGGAGAATGGGACACATTAATCAACGGAAGATGAATCACTTGATCCAGAAGGATCTCGTGAGAGGAGTTAACGTCAAAAATTTCCAACTTCCGGATTTCTGTGTAGCATGCAAGAAAGGCAAACAGACGAAGAAGTCTCATAAGGAAAAGAAAGTTCATTCTATCGAGCTTCCTCTTGAACTTCTTCACATGGATCTGTTTGGTCCAGTCAGTACAAAAAGCATTGCAGGTGACTTGTACTGTTATGTGGTTACTGATGACTACTCAAGATTCTCTTGGGTAATGTTTCTGAAGTCCAAATCAGAAACATTTGAGTCATTCAAGGAATTAGTAACCACACTGGAATCTCTCTACAAGCTGAAGGTAAGACAGGTACGCTCAGACAACGGGACCGAGTTCAAGAATCAGTGGATGGAGGCTTACTGCAAGGAAAAGGGAATTGTGCACCAGTTCACTTCTGCCTACACGCCTCAGATGAATGGCGTTGCTGAGAGAAAGAATCAAAGCTTGATAGAGACAGCACGGACAATGCTAGCAGACTCGAAACTGCCTATCCAATTCTGGAATGAGGCAGTGGCAAATGCATGTTACACATTAAATCGAGTTCTGGTAGTCAAGCGCCATGGCAAGACATGTTACGAGTTACTACAACGACGTAAACCTAATCTGGAGTATCTCGAACCATTTGGCGCGCCGTGCACACTTCTGAAGAAGACTCAAGAAGGAAAATTCAGCGAGAAGGCTGATGAAGGTATCTTCCTAGGATACAACATACCGAACAAGAGAGTTTACAACAACTCAACGGGTTTAGTAGAAGTGTGGTGTAATGTTGATGTTCAGAGATATACCACACCACCTACTGGAAAAGGACCCGCTTACTTTTTCGACTATGATGGATTCTTCAAGTCCTTCAACATACCTATCTCCACTTCTGACGAAGAGTTAGCTACAAGGATGATGTATGATATCTTGAATTCACCTTCACTAGATTCAACATCATCGGGTTCACAAGGAGAATCATCTCACCACTCAGGGGGAGCACTCGAAGAAAGTGACTCCTCCTCAGAAGATGAAGCTGAAAAAATGACCAGAACAATCAGGAGGGACAGGTTCCAATTCCTGCAAGTCCACAAGCATCTAACAGTGATGCCTCTTCGACTTCGGAACCTCAAACTCCTACTACCTCAGATGCAGAACCTAATGTTCACAATCTTGACTCTGAGGTAGTTGTTCCTACCACTCCAGGATCACGTCTAAATGTCTATCATCCCCTAGACAATGTCATTGGGGATGTCAGATCAGGAGTGCAGACCAGAAATCAGCTGTACTCAGCTGATTATGCCTCGGTAATGGAAAAAGGATACATTCACGACGGTGCTTATCGTTGTTTTGTCTCGCAGGTTGAGCCAAAATACGTCAGTGAAGCACTGAATGATGAGGCATGGGTGAGTGCCATGCAAGAAGAACTTCTTCAGTTCAAGAAGTTAGGTGTATGGACTCTGGTAGATAGACCTAAAGGTGCTAAGGTCATTGGCACCAAATGGGTCTTGAAATGCAAGAAGGATGACCAAGGCGTCATTATCAGGAACAAGGCTCGACTGGTAGTTCAGGGATTTCGACAAGTCGAGGGCATTGATTACAATGAAGTGTTTGCACCCGTGGCAAGGATGGAAGCCATCCGCATCTTCCTTGCCTATGCATCGTATATGAAGATCAAAGTCTATCAATTAGATGTGAAGAGTGCATTCCTTCATGGTGAAATCCGAGAGACAGTTTATGTCAGTCAACCCGAGGGATTTGAAGATCCTTATCATCGGGACAGAGTTTACAAACTCGACAAGGCTTTATACGGGCTTCATCAAGCTCCAAGGGCCTGGTATGAGAAACTCTCGACTCATCTTGTGAAACACGGCTTTCGCAGGGGAGTCATTGACTGCACACTGTTTATCAAAGAAAAAGATGGAGACTTACTGCTCGTACAGATCTATGTAGATGACATAATCTTCGGTTCAAAGAACGAAGAATTATGCAAAGAATTTGAAGCAGTAATGAAGGCGGAGTTTGAGATGAGTGCTATGGGGGAGATGAAATTCTTTCTCGGGTTACAGGTGGATCAGACACCCAAAGGAATTTTCCTACATCAGACCAAGTATGTGGGAGACATTCTCAGTCGGTTTGACATGGAGAATGCTTCTGCAGCTGGGACTCCACTTGCTACAAACCATGATATAGCACCCGATGAAAATGGAGATCTGGTCGATGCAACCATGTACCGAGGAATGATTGGATCTCTCATGTACCTCACTGCCTCAAGACCTGACATCATGTATGCTACATGTCTATGTTCTAGATATCAGGCTAAGCCAAAGGTTAACCATCTGATTGGGGTCAAAAGGATATTTCGTTATCTGAAGGGCACACCCACACTTGGGTTGTGGTATCCTCATGATGATGATTTTGAGCTCACGGCGTATAGTGACTCGGATTACGGGGCTGCAAGATGAATTACAAGTCTACATCAGCAGGGTGTCAATTCTTTGGGAGGAGATTAGTGACCTGGCAGTGTAAGAAGCAGACCTCGGTTGCATTGTCAACCTGTGAAGCCGAATACGTTGCTGCTGCAAGTTGCTGTTCACAAATCATTTGGATTCAACAGCAAATGCGGGACTACGGTTTAAATTTCTCTTCTACTCCTATTTTTGTTGATAACTCTGCTGCAATTGCAGTAACTAAAAATCCAGTACAACATCCTAAGACCAAACACATCGGTATAAAATATCATTTTATACGGGACTGTTTTGAAAAGAATTTAATCGATGTGGTAAAATAAATACTGATTTTCAACGCGCTGACCTCTACACAAAGGCTTTTGACAAACCACGTTTTCTATATCTGTTAGAGGTCAACGGCGTTAAAAAGAAAAGTGATGTCATTCCAGATGATGACCATGTGTAGTCCGATGCAGTTTAGTCTAATTTTTAATTTTTCTTTTTATTTCCTTATTTATTCTATTTTCTGTTTAAATTAAATTCATGTTATTTAGCTGTCTATTAAAATCCTAAAATACGTAAATCGGTTACGATTTTAGAATTTTAGGGGGAGAATAGGTCAGCCAGTAACATTAAAAAAAAAACGAGGGAGAAGGAGAGGCTAGCTGATAGAAGGTAGATCGTATCTGTGATACCGATTCAAATACTTTGGAAAATGATAGTACACAGGAACAAATCAAGTGGGACTTTAAAAATTTAATTTAGACAAGATGCAAAATTCAAAGTATAAGTCTGTGTAGTCTGAGCAATATAAAAGGAAATATGATAGAAAAACTGGTAACTACTAAGGTAACACAACGAAAGTAGACCTAGAGGTTGCTAGACCACAGATGATATGTCGGTAGATTCAACACAATAGATGATCAGACCTGACTGGTGATCTCAAGATCAAACTAAGTTGTTCAACTGACTGTGGGCTCCCATCTTATCACTGGTTAACACAATCAACAATATTCCAATAAGGGGTAACGAGCAAATAAACGCCACAAATGTGAGCGGATGACCATAAATAGAGCAAAGCACGAAAAAATGAAAAGCAAATGCTATCAAGCTAATAACTTATGTTGTTGGTGCATTATGTGCAAAAGAAAATTAAAGATGCTCTAACAAGAAGATAGGTTGTGTGCCTCTCTGCTGTGCGATGGCACTGACCTGAGGATAAGCATAACCTAGATATTCTAGAATTCATTGTTGTTTGCCGCCTCTCTGTTGTGCGATGGCACTGACCTGAGGATTGGCTTCTCTTTGAAAGCTCTAAGAATAGTCTCTTCTTGTCAAAATACCCGTAGACCGCTCAAAAGCTCCTGAGGAATGTTGATTACCATATAAGCGTGGGATCCACAAATGTTGGTTGAAATAATTAAACCTTAAACTATCACCAATCTGTGTCAAAAGTCTGTGTATGGATTTAAGAGGACAAATATACTGACAATCATCGTGGCTACAATTCTTGAAAGTCCAAATCAATGTGGGAATCTAATAGTACCAGTATGATTTCCTAAATTTGCTAACGACTCTGGATGAACACCAAGAAGTGAGCATCAAAAGGTTTGATAACATGTCCCAAATGATTTGACTTGCCTGTATGATTCCAAAATTGAATTGGTCCAGTTATGGTCAAACTAAATTGAAGCTGCCTATTCCGGAACCGAATCCAGTAGATTTCTATCTTAGGATTTACCTCTCACAAAAAGTCAAAAACAAGTTTAATTTTTGTACTTCAGTTTAATTTTCTATTTATTTAGTCATTTCAGTTTGTTTGTTGTCGGACTACATCATGGAATTCAGTAAGGGAGTAAATCACCTAAAAGGGTCATGTCTGAGATGACCACATGTGTTTTCAAAGGGTAAATTGGTCACGTCTGAGGTGACAAAGTGTGTAAAAGGATCACGTCTGAGGTGATCAACAGTTTTTCAAGTTAAAATGATCATGTCTGAGATGATCAAATGTTCATAATGTTATTTCAACAGTTTAAAAGGGTTTAAATGTCAAATGGTAAGAAATGCAGAAAAATTCATAAGTATGACCCAGTCGCACGACTGGACCATGAGTTTGGGCCAATCGTGCGAATGGACCACACTCATGCCTTCTATAGCCGAATGGACATGAGTATGGACCATTCAACCGAATGGCCTATACGAATGACCCAGTCGGATGATTAAGAGCGAGCGAATGAGTAAGTCGCACGACTGAACTCCAGTCGGACGACTGAAGGGGGGCGACTGAACCAATCGCACGACTGAGGCCCATTCGCCCGAATGAAATGAGCGTATGATCCCAGTCGTACGATTGAATTCAGGTTTAGTATAAATAGAGGGGGAGTCGGTCGCAGAGACTCATCACTAACATATTTGCCCTAATTCGCACGACTAGTGTTACTCTGCCTAATTTTCGTTTGATCACCATAAACCCTTGATTTTCATGTACTGACTCTCTGCACTGATTCTACAGGTACTTTGCATTGCAAATCCATTGTTAGGTCATTCAATTTGAGACATAATCTGGAACCGAAACATGTGTGGACAAATAACCTAACGAAACTAAGTAAACTAATGAAATCAAAGTTGTTAGGTGATAAACTAATGGATTGCGAGTCTAATGAACCAGAACACGACGTCTAAACTTCAAAATTGGTGAAAAATTGAATTTGAATTGAACAGTCAGAAAATCATGCGAATGGACAGGTTGATGAACTTCAGTCGCACGACTGAGGTGTGCGAATAGCTAAACCGCACGACTGAACCATGCGTATGAATTCAGTCGCACGACTGGTGTAAACGCATGAGTTTACATACGTATGAGTCTAGTCGCACACTCAGTCGTACGTATGGGGTCATTCGCACGACTGGATCTCAGTCGCACTGCTCATTCGCACGACTTGATCTCAGTCGCACAACCTCATTCGCATGACATAAAAGAATGTTTTCAAGTCCAAGTGATTCAAGACATTTTTAGCCAACGGATACTAATGTTTATTTTCATTGTGTAACAGATGGCGAGTCGTTGGACCATGAGTACTAAGCACAACATTTGTGCTCATCTGGATCTTACATCCAGAAATGCTTCAGACTTTTCTGGCATTATTACTTTTCTAAGGAGATCGGGGATTGCTCATGCTATATCTGCTCCATGTACACCGTATCGCTCTATACAGCAGGCCTTCTGGGAAGGTGCAGTAGTTGACAGATCTTCTGAGCCTCATTGTATCAGGAGTACTATCTTTGGAGAGGCTATTGAGATCACGGAGGAGGATCTCAGGATTGTGCTGCAGTTTGGGGACGATGATGACTGTCCCACTAGACTACACCCCCTTACTGTCAGAGGATGTTTCCTACGAGCTAAGTACTCTGGGGACATCAACGTAGGGGTGCTCAACAAGAGCAACCTGTGTCCCCAGCTCAAGTACCTGCTCATGTGCTGCTGAAGTGCATAGCGTCTAGGAAGGGAGGATTTGATGAGCTGTCGGATCAGATCCAAAACGCATATGTAGCGTTGGTGCTAAACCATCCGTTCAGCTTCTCCAGGATGATCTTCACCTATTTGGTGGAGAACATTGAGGGGAAAGGGAAGGAGGGCTTCTGCATGTACCCTCGATTCATGCAGATGATTATTGACCAGAAGCTCCCTTCCTTGCCGAAGGAGAAGGAAGATGCCGTGGTGCTTGAGGTGATGGATGATACCACCTTAGGCAGGATGAAGGTGTACAGGGGGAAGCAGGTGAAACCCCCTGTCAGGCGACTGTTTGGGCATCTGGCCGTGAGGATATGTGGCACCAGCTCGGAGGAAGTGGCGCCACGATGACAGTGACTCAGACGTTGAGCAGATTGCTCTACCCTCCGATGACTCCGACGACGATGATCTTGATGCTGATCAGGGAGGAGATGTTCAGGGTGGACCCGAATCAGCTCCTATTCACCCTGACTTCCAAATGGAAGAGGAGGAGGAGTCAGATGAAGAACCTCTGGTGCGTACAGTGGGCAGCAAGGTGGTTGCCACTGAGAGAGGTATTAGGGCGGTTGGTGGACGCCAGGGGGAGTCCGGGATTGGCAGTTGCTGATACAGATCCATCTATACCCCGGACCCACCCAACAGCCAAGGGGGAGCATCCTCCTTAAGGGAACTAGGAAAAAGAGGATGGCTCAACCTCATGGCATGAAGAGCAAGAGAAGAAGATTTACCTTGATCACCACCACAACCACCACCACAGCCACCACAGCTACCACCACCACTACCAGTCATCACAACCAACCACATACATATATCCCATCCACCACCACATCATACACACCTACATCACCACCACTATCATCTAGACCTAACCCAATCTTCACCACTGCCACCACCACCACCACTAGCCACCAAGCCGGGCCATCATCACATCCCACCCATCTATATGGATCACCTCTACCTCCCATTGGGGTAGAGGAACATTTATCAGCGCTGAACCGTATGGTGATGCGTCTGTTAGCAGCCGATGACGAGAAGACAACACAGATTCGTCAGTTGGCAGATCTTAAAGCTGCACAATCCCAACAGATCTCTCAGCAGGCTTAGCTGATTGAGCAGCAGGCACAGCAAATGGCTGCTCAGAGCCAAGATATTGCCCAACTCCAGGAGCATAAAGTCATATCAGCAAAGAAGATTGAGGAGTTGGAGGATGCCAAAAGATTATCATGCTCAAGCTCAAAGGAACTAAAGATGAGCCTCTAAAGATAAAGGAAAGAGATGGTGATGATGATGGTGATGACGATGATGAGGATGAGGAAGAGGATGAAGATGAAGACAGTGATGATAATGAAGGGAATGATGAAGACAAGACAGAGGAAAGGCAGAATGATGATGATGATGAAGGAGGAGATTCAGCTACATCTGCCTCAGCTCAGGGTCAAGAAAGACGATCGAAGAGAAATCAAGACCAACGAGCTTCTTCTTCTGTCTCACCTAGTGATGATCCAGCTATTCAAGACAAAAGTAATGATTAGACGTTTATGTATTTGATAGCTTTTGTACTTGAATCATGTATTAAACTTATGTACTTAATGTTTATATAAGGTTAATGTATTTCTGTTTTGATTATTAACTAATGTTTGATGTGTTACATGTTTAAATCAAGCAGATCCAAACTTTCAAAGGGACGAATATGATGTTGCTCCCTTCAGCAGGTCAAGAATCAACTGACTATGATTCTTGATCTGCAAGGGATCGTCAGGAGATCAGTGAGTTATACCCCTGAAGAGGGGGAAATAATTCATGATCTTACAAATGAGCAACTGGCTGAGATGTTCAAGCTGAATCCAGATGAGATCATTAAGGATGCTCCAACTTTTAGTCTACCAGTGACGAAGAGCTGAACGACATTGATGAGATAGAAATCGAAGACGTCACAGCAGAGCATTATCCTGAGTAAGCTGACAACGAGGGAAATGTGGTTCCCAATCTGGGTGAATACCTACTCAGTGATACATATGAGGTATTGGATCAGATGGAGCAAGAGTCTGAGAAGATTGAAGGACAAGCCCAAGCCTCAAACGCCGATGTTGATATCAGAAAGGCAGAATGGGCTGTATGTTTCGAGGAAATCCGAGCCCAACGCACCGCTCCTAACAGACTGTCTACACCAAACTCTACAAAGTGAAGAAACATCACAAGGTGTCAGGCAGGATTATTGCGTGGGCACATTTTGAGGATCTTAATGTTTATGCCATAAAGAGGGAGAAAGGCATTGAGTACTTTAGATTCCCATATGATCTAAAGACTCTACCTGGTTTTGAACTCAACCAGCTGGCTAAATTGAAGCTACTATATGCTGACTCGAGGAAAATGTCAGGCTGGTTTGAGGCTGCCCTGAAGAAAGAGTACCACACTAGGTGGGTAAACTTCAAACCTCAACAACCTACGAGGTATATCAAACGTTCTGAAGTTGATCCCATAACTGGTAAGCCCAAGATAGTGCTGAAGTGGAGTCCCCAAGAACAATGTCAAGATCCCCTCTCAGGGAAATGCCACAGGACTTCACTCCACACTTTAAATGGTGGTACTATGATTGGAGAACCGGGTAGTTCTAAATAAAGAGGGACAAATGGATACCATCAGGGTGTTTGACCCGATGTGGCTCACTAACTTGTCTGCTAATGATGTATACACATTATACAATTGGCCACTGTTCTATGACACGCAAGATATTGTACAAGCCCTCCAATTCCAAAACGTCATACGACTCTGCTTTGCGTTTGAGATACACGCAGGAGTCACAAGAGAGGAAAAGTACAAGAAGTATGAAGAGGTGATGCAGAAGGTAAGACATTAGATAGATCTAGGTCCAAGGGGGAGTTTGTTGATACATATGTACCTAGATCCTGATATGAATGTAATGTGTCTTGATTGTCTTACACTTATGTAATGGTTGGGATATTAATGGAATAAGAATGTTTGATTATGATTTGTAATGTTTAATATTTCATTAATGAGTTGATATTGAATTGGTTATATAGGTTTGTGATTGTTTGAATTGATACACATAATGTTATATTAATGAATACATTCAAACTTAGCAATATGAAGTTCTCATGCGAATGGCCCATGCGAATGGACCATACGCATGAACAACTTCAGGCGAATGACTCAGTCGCATGACTGAACCAGGAGACTGGATCAGTCGTATGATTGTAACATGAGATTGGCTCAGTCGCACGACTGAACACTCAGTCGTGCGAATGGATCAACCGCATGGCTCAATCGCACGACTGAACCATGCTGATGGTTCAGTCGCTCGAATGAGCAACCCTAACCTATAAATACCTCCTAATTCGTGGAAAAACGTAAGCATTCATTCCAATTCGACTCCAGACGTACCCTAGCCGTCCAGAAGCCTCAAAGTTCATACTCCAAGTTCATAGAACGCTGTAGATCGATTCCTAATCGATTCTTGACGTTAGATTCAATACGTTATTGTTTCTACGTGCGTTCTCACTGATTGGATCGCCAATCAAATAGGATTCCGCACTATTTGGTTTGGTTAACACGTTAATCAGTTGGTGTTTCGTTCAAATACCAGATCCTAACACACACACACACAGACTCTTTCTTCTCACTATGCTCTCTCTCCAACTTTGAATTTTGAATTTTAGATCAAGGATTGAAACCTATCACTTGAGGAGGGGGAAGCATGCATTAAGAGTGGTACCACATGCATTACAACTTGTAAAACTCTTAATTATAAGAGTTATTAGGTAAAATGACATAATTGCCCTTCCATATGCTTAAAATGACTCCAAGTTCATATGTTCTAGTTTTAAGTAAAAACGAAAATATAAAATCAAACAGAAAATAGACATAAAAACATTGAACTACACACATGAAACATACTACATTAAAATCAATAACTAAGTCGATTTAGGACCTGCGCATTTTGAGTGTGATCGATAAACTGTAAAAATAGGCATAAAAACGTGGAATCACACACGCACATTGTGGATTCTTAACTTCGAAGTGTAAAACAAACAATTTATAAAAGATGAAAATTATAAGGGATCAAAGTTGAAAGTGAAAAAAATTATAAGGGACCGAAGGTGTATGCAACCACTAAAGGTAAGGTACAAATCATGACGTACAATGTATTTGATAACTAGTAATATATATAATGTTTTATAAATTAATAAAAAGTTGTTCTATGTCTAAATTTTATATTTAACATAATAATATTAATACAAATTTAACAATACAATTCAAATTAGTTAATAAATAATTATTGTGACACCTACATAAATCCCACATCGGTCGTGGACATGAGAGATTCCTGGTTCATAAAGAATGTTCTGCCTTTAACATCAACAACGCGTTTTAGACGTATTGGCTGTGGATGAGAGGAGAATTCCACAATTAAGCGTGCTCAAGTGGGAGCAATCCAGGCATGGGTGACCTCCCTGGAAACTTTTCACCGGGACAACCAAAAGCAAATCTGTGAGCTCTTCGTGAGCAAAGCAGACAATATTGTTGATGTGAGGGGCCGGGTGTTACAGAATGGTATTAGCGCCACTCCTGTGCCGTTCGGGACGTGGGACATACCTTACTAAAGATGGTGACTTCTCGGGCTCATCGAGGACGATGAGTCCAAAGGGGGGAGGTGATTGTGACACCCTACATAAATCCCACATCGGCCGTGGACAGGAGAGATTCCCGGTTCATAAAGAATGTCCTACCTCTAACATCAACAACGTGTTTTTGGCGTATTAGCTGTGGATGAGAGAAAAACTCCACAGTTAAGCATGCTCAGGTGGGAGCAATCCAAGGATGGGTAACCTGCTTGGGAAGTTTTACCCGGGAAACTAAAAGCAAATCCATGAGCTCCCTGTGGGCAAAGCGGACAATATTGTTGGTGTGAGGGGCCGGGTGTTACAATTATTAACTAATTATAATTTATATTATTAAAAGTTACGATAAAATTTGTTAATTTGTAATATATGTTACTTGTATATCTTTATTAAAATAAAATAATTTAAAATTATATGTATAACAAATTTTAAAATAGAGCTAATTACTAAAAACGTCCTTTAAATTTGGTTTAAAGTTTTAAAAATAGTCCGTTAAGGGGTAGAAAGACTAAAATGCCCTTGACTTAACGGAGAAAATTAACATCCGTTAGTCTAAAAGGACGTAATCTATTCTAAAAAGTATAAATAAAGAATGATTACAGTACTTTTTGAAGAAAAAAAATGATACCTGCATTTTTCTATAAACTTAAAGGATGTTTTCTGTAATTTTGTCTAAGTTAGAGACAGTGATAACATATGGTGTCATGTATAAATGTAATGGTGTTTGTGTGAATATGATGTAAATTTAGATGAGAGATGATAAAATTTAGTATTATGGTTAGTAGAAAAAATCGAATAAAAGATTGTTTACTCTTGGTTTTTTTCCTATAATCACACTCAGGTTTAATCATGCCACGCCACCTCTGTCACGCCCTACATGTTCTTCATGGGATACACATTAAGATTCATGAAACTTGTGATTTTAATTTCAAACTAGGTTTTGGCGTGCGCGTTGTCGCGCGTTTGCGAGTTTTAATGTAACCCTAAACCAAAATCAAAATGAAGGTTCAAAACCACAAAATCAGTAAAATACACAAAGTAAAACACACCAAAACCCCAAATCCATAACACACCAGAACATGCAGAACCCAAAAACTAAATCAAAGCCCAACACCATATGAAAATCAAAGCCGCAAGAAAGCGACACAGTCCAAAATAGAAAACCGACGAAAATCAAAGCCCCTAAAAGAGCAAACAAAAGGAAAACCCACACCTTAATAGCGAGAATTGTCAGGGTATCGATAACGAAAGAAAGAAAGCAGGAACCCGGAGAAAGACAACGTCAACGAACCCTACAAATCAAAGACACGTGTCCAGATACAAAAAACCCACAAAAAACCTCACCCCAAAATCTCGAACCCACACCCAAAACAAACCATATTAAAACACAAAAAAAGAAAAAAATTAAAACACAAACAAAATAAACAAAAGAAAATTTTAAACACAAAAAAAGAAAAAAAAAGGGAAAAGCCACCACCGACCAAACCTTTTAATTAGAATAGTAATAGTAATATGGATTTTGGAATTAAATAATTTTTGTAGTTTATGAATCTTTGACAATTATAAAATTTGAAAATTGCTGTTTTGAAGATTTAAATGCTCTTATTTATTAACGAAAAATGTAACTATTTATGTGGTTGATTTAAATAAACCTATGTTACACAATGTCACTTCCTGGTTGTTAAACTGAATGATCATAATTCTAGAAAACTATATTTGCTTCTGAAATATATATTTAAACTAAGTTAGAGCTCATGTATTACATGTGTGTAATAAATAAAACATATTAGAACCATTAAAACTATTAATATTTTATTTTCTAGATGTTATTAGTCATTGATAAAATAAAAATATAATAAATATTTAATAGTTATAACAAATGATGAAATTAAAAATTATTACTCTATATTTAAATATAAAATATGTCTAAAATCATATAATTTAGTATGTATTAATAAATTATTAAAATAAAAATATTTATATTTTAAATGTTTAATAGTTTAATTTGCTTATTTAAAATAATTATCATATTATATGAGAGATAATAAACATAAATATAGATATATTTGTTTTAACATATTTTAGTAAAAAAAGAAAGTCAAATTGATTATTTTTATAATTTTTGTATATATTATGAGAGAGAGGCGAGAAAATGATTTTTTGATATGCTAGAATGATGACACGTGTATTAAAAACCATCTTTTATTATATGTTATTACTAGGTTAGTATCCCGTGTATTACACGGGTTGAACAAATAATTACTAAATAATTAGTAATGAAAATTAATTAATTATAAAATAATATTTTGATACAGGATATGATTGAAATTACTTATAAGTAAAAATTATAAGTAACAAAGTACTTTTTTTGTATTTTAAAAAAAATCAAGCACTTTGTTCCAAAACAAACCATTTTAAAAGTGTCATTTAAAAAAATTATTATACTCTGAATTTTAATTATTTTTATAAAAAAATTATTATTTAAAAACACTAATTTAAAATATTTTATATTTTTTAAAAAATTTGATGTTTTTGAAAAATTTCTTATCTTAACAAAGTTGTTTATTTAGAAATTACATTTATAAAAAGACCTATTTCTTAATTTAATAAAATATATATAATTTATAAAGAATTAAATAATATTATTTGTAATTAATGTAATTATTTAATAGGAGAGAGATGCGGGAAAATTAAAATTAAAAGCTCTAGAATTTTACCAAGTGTCCACCTAAAACATTGTTTTATTATAATAGATAGATTATAGATCTAGAATTTATTATACACAACGTCATAACTCATAAGTTAATTTCTTGACGGCTGAACCAAGTTTAGTATATATATCTGTTATTATATTATTAAATTATGATTTTAAATAGAACAATACTAAACAGCATACAAATATGTGTTCATTTTGTTTGGGTAGATAGACTATCTTATGGTTTATGACCCATTGAGGGGTTAGTGGCGTAACACCAACCCTAAAATTGGATTAAGATCACGACATCTCCGTTTAAGTAAAGACACTCTATCATTTTTTCTTCTTTTTTTGATAAATCAATAAGACATCACAAATAATTTGAAAAAAATCATATATCCACTTTTGAAAATATACTGAGAAGATAATATAAAACCATAAAGAACTTATACATTACATTTTGTTTCATCCCATCCTAAAAACATACAAGGGTTCCATTAAAAATGGCTCTCTTCATGAATTATTTAATTTAGACGTAAGATGATAGTTTTTGTTGCTGCAGTCGTATCAACCATGACCTAGCTTCTTAAGATTTTTATCTAGTGTTTTCTCTTTCTCAAATACAAATACAGAGGAAAAAAAACTAATTCAATAGTAGCTAATTAATTCTTTTTTACTAGCATCTTCAAGCCAAAAATCAATTCTATCAAACTTTTCAAACTTAATCTTATTTTTTAATTTTTATTTTAAAGAATATAAATAAAAAATGAATCAAGTCAAACTTTAAAAATTTGTTAATATTTTTAAATAAATAAATTTATTTTAATATGATAATAATATCCTAATAGTCGAGAATTTTATTTTTTTAATAATCACAACTCAATTTTTTAAAGTTTACATATAATTTAATATGATAATGATTTTTTAAATTAAAACAAATTAAATATTAATTTTATGAATCTCTTATTCAACACGTGTAGTATACGGGTCAATAATCTAGTATAGGATATAAAGATAGGGATGAAACACCTGATTTGAGAGTTAAACTACATGATTTTTCATTCAACGAAGGCCTTTGCTATTTTATATACAATACCATTATGTATTGTATGGTTAGGAGGTTAAAAGTTTGATACGTGAAAAATATATCATTTCTACCCGTATCTTTCATCTTCCAATGAGCCTAGGTGCAAGTTAAAAGAGAAAACTTTCACACCCAAAACTTAAAGAACTTAACTTTTTTAAAATGATAGAAGGTTTTAAATTTCTTAGGGGTCGGGATCAAAATTTCTTGGGGGTCGGTCGTAACTTAATCGTATATATGCCATACAAGAAAAAAATTTCATGGGGTACGGACGACCCCCATCGGAACCATATAGGTCCGCCCCTGGCTTTTATATACAATACCATTATGTGTTGTATGGTTAGGAGGTTAAAAGTTTTGAGTAATGTTGTGAACTCGTAACATAGATTTAAAAGTAGGCATATGTTTAAGAGTATATTTAGAGTATACATGTTGAGTCTGTCCTTTGAAAATATACAATGAAATCCTTAAGAGTACCGAATAACAACCCTAAAACTATAGTGTGTGTAATCTTCCAAGATCTGTTTAATGTGAACTTAATCGGTTACCCCGGCCTTTTAGAGTTCTTTTAGTTTTCCTGGTTTGAAATGAAATGTATGCATGGTTATAATTAAGCACCGAGAATCCCTAAACTTGAAAACATAGAAACTTAGAAAAATATATCGATCTGGGCTTGAAAACTTGAAATAAAGCACCATAAATTCCTTGTATCGAAAGCCCATATTGTAAATGAAAAGAAGCACAAATTGTTTAACGGGGAAAAACACAAATTATTTAATTGTTCAGAGGCTACACATTGAACCGAAACTTGTTTTCAATGTTTTCAGAACCGGATCGGACGTCGAACCGGACGCCTTACTGGTTTGGTGGTCGGACCGGTCGGACCGGATTGAAGAACCGGATGACGTCATAATTATATATATAGTATATTATATATATAGTATATATGTAATTAAATATAAGTATATATGATTTATATATGTATTTTATAGTTATATATAAAACTTAATTATATTTGTATATTCAACACACTAATTTATGGTTCAACATATAGTCACATAGTTCGCGGTACGCTCCGGTACTAGAACGTGAAACGGGATCGCAATTCGCTAGGTCCCTAAAATTCGGTACGAAAGGGGGTAGGCTCATTTTGAACATTCCGTACGACGTACCATATAATGTAGTACGATGTACCTTGGTGCTATTTTTCTACATTAAATTCATAAGTAACTTCAAGTATCCTGTTAAACTTAAGCCCGATTAATACTATTTAAGTAATTAAATTCATTACCCAACTTAATAAACTTAAAGGGCCCATTCTAAAAAAACAATTCTGGGCTTGGGCTCACAACTTAAAATACACATTGTGCAAAAATTAGGTTTTATTCTCACATCACGAGAGCAGCTCCCAAAATTAGGTCATCCTCAACACTTTGGAGCAGCAGGTAATAAGGAACATCGAAGGGTTGCAGGTACGAAAAGTGAAGATCGAAGGCTTTCAGTTCTCAATTGAGGTTGGGACGATTTAAGAACCGAATAGAAAGTGAAAATCGATCACTTCGTCTCAATCTTTGTTCTTTATCTCTTTCACCTCTGGTCCAGAACCCATTCTATGAACCGACTCAGTTATTCATCTTTTTCGTTTCAGGAATGCCAATTACATGGTCGGAATCGCCAAAAACCGGTCCGAACCGGTCCACTTTCCCGGTTCGACCACTGGTTCGGGACGAACCGGCCGGTTCGACCACCTAAAACCGAATCATAGCGAACCGGATCGGCTAGGGGCCCGATCCCCGGTCGAACCGGTCGAACCGGCCGGTCCGATCCGGTCGCGAAAACATTGCTTGTTGTTAACTATATAAAAAAGAGAAGGTTAGATTTTAAAACATCATTTATAAAGAAACATAGGTTATTGGTTATCTTGTTGTTGAAAAAAAAATATTGACATGGTTTTTACAACTCCAAAGAGATTACATTCATCTTTCTAGTTACTATCATTTTCAACCCATCTCAAGCCCTCACAAATTAATAACCTGAGTCAACTCGTTTCATCAAACTCTTCCGGTTACCACCAACACTTTTCGATCTCCAATCTGACATGATTGAGTAGTTTAATTAACCACGTCCCCAGCAGTTGATGTAGATGACTTGTCGCATTGAATCATCCGACTGCAGCTTCCTTCTCTCATCTCCTCCAGAGAACCTATACGCCATCTTACTTTGCTGGAGCGACTTCTTTCCTGACTTCAGTTTGCGGTCATCCACACTCGATTCACGAAGCTCATCTTATTCTTAATGAATGATGCTTTGATTTAATGGCTCAATCCTCCAATGTGTCTGAGTGGATAGAAGACGCTAGGGGGTTTACCAGCATTTTCATAACCATCACAAACTGATGGCCGGTTTAACAGGGTTCAGTTTGTTACCTGATTGATCTACTAGAGACAGTTGGGTGCCGATCGGAAAACGACAGGAGAACTGAACGAATCGAATGGGTAGTTGCTTCGATAGAAATGATAAAAAGTAGATCGGAGAGTGATAGAGGACGATGGAGATTGAGAGACAGTTTGAAGTATATAGCCATCAGTTACCAGAAGATGGTCACCGGAAATCGGTAACTATGGTCGGCAATAAATTCCCAGCTAGTCATGAAAGTATAAAATCTCCCCCGTTTAAACTTCTTTTTCTTCATTTCCTTATCATTTATTCTTTTGAAGAAAATCTATAGACACAATACTAAAACTAATTCAATTTGATAAACTGAGGTTTGTGACCTAATATAGAGACAATAACTCATTGAGGCCGAATCGTTTGTAAAATAGTTTGGTTTGGATGTATGTAATATGAGATGTAATGTGTCGTTCTGCTAGAATGGAAAAAAACATGTTTGTTTATGACATAGGAATGAAATGTAACAATGCGTAATGATTGTAATTCATTCATTTATAATGATCTAATAATGCATAATGATTGTAATCATTCATTTCTAATGATTTTCAATTCTTGGGGTTGAGTGTTTTCTTTTCATTTTCTCAAATTATGAATTTGTTTTTCAATTCATCATCTGGTTCATGAACCTAAACTTCAAACCGTTCTCCCAACCTGAGGAACTTATGTTGAGGTTTCCACAATACCCAATGGAACTCGAGGACGCCTTGACCAAAATAGCAAGGGTACAAAACCTTAGGGTACATCGGCGCCTGCCATCACCACCGCCACCGCCTCCGAAACCACAGTGTTGATACATATGTACCTAGATCCTGATATGAATGTAATATATCTTGATTGTCAAACACTTATGTAATGGTTGGGTTATTAATGAAATGAGAATGTTTGGTTGTGATTTATAATGTTTAATATTTCATTAATGAGTTGATATTGACTTGATTATATAGGTTTGTGATTGTTTGAATTGATACACATAATGTTATATTAATAAATTCATTCAAACTTGGTTAAGTGAAGTTCACATGCGTCCGACTGGACCATGCGCCCCAACAGTGGTCATGCGTCCGAATGGCCATGCGACTGAGTGTCCATGTGCCTAAACAGTCCATACGCCTGAACAACTTCATGTGACTGACCCAGTCGCACGACTGAACACTCAGTCGTGCGAATGGATCAACCGCATGGCTCAATCGCACGAATGAACCATGCTGATGGTTCAGTCGCCCGAATGAGCAACCCTAACCTATAAATACCACCTAATTCGTGGAAAAATGTAAGCATTCATTCCAATTCGACTCCAGACGTACCCTAGCCGTCCAGAAGCCTCTAAGTTCGTACTCCAAGTTCATAGAACGCTGTAGATCGATTCCTAATCGATTCTTGACGTTAGATTCAATACGTTATTGTTTCAACGTGTGTTCTCACTGATTGGATCGCCAATCAAATAGGATTCCGCACTATTTGGTTCGGTTAACACGTTTATCGGTTGGTGTTTCGTTCAAATACCAGATCCTAACACACAGGGTACTAAACCCCCTTTCTCTGTCTCCATATATAGCAACAGAAATAGCCACATGAAGAGTTGTTGCAACAACTCCTCACAAAGATCGAAAGCAAGGGAAGTGCCAAAGTCGTCATCCTTCTGCGACATCGAAGAAGAGGGAAGCGAACGATCGAGTCGGAGGTAGCGAAACCTATCGACTACCCTGGCCGGACACCATCCATAAATAAGCAACAACTTCAGATATTGCCAGAACTAGAAGTGTGTCGACACCTTAGGCGGAGGTGGGAGGGTGGTAGCCACCGCCTTGATGCCTTATTGTTGGATCGGGGTCTGTTAAGACAAACAAGAACTTTTTCAATGATCAATAACTAACGAATGCAGAATCTAAGTTAGTTACTTACTATCACAACACAAATACTTTGAGCTAAGATAAACACAATAAGTTCTTTCAAAGTATTCACTTGATTAATCTGTTTTGTACAAATATTACAATTCGGTAGATACAATCAAATGACTTGAAAAACTTGCCTCAACTATACAAGTGTGAGGACTTTTATACTAAAAAATAAAAACAAACTATTCTATCTTCAGATGCTATAATTTAACAGCTAATATGTGTATCGGAGTTAGCAGTTTTAGTACTATGTTGTCTCCTGAAGGTGAAACATATCAGTCGTCGGCATAGACATGCTTGTTCTCAACAACAGTTGATCGACACACAATGGAGTTATCTGCTGATCGGTTGTTGAACTGTATGTGTTGATATGCAATCTTTCAGCATATGTAGTTCGGCAGTTGCGTGGCATATGCTAATTAGCAATCATTGAACATATGCCACTCGACACTTGATTCAGCACTTAGCCTGATTTGGTAGTTAAAGGCCAATGCTGAAATACAAAGTTTTGGTAGATTCATCCTTCATGATTCAACAAATTCCTCTAGGATGATGCTACCAAAACTCTATCTTCATCCTTCAAGCATCCTGATCATTAGAAGCTCAGCTCGTACATATATCTTCTTTTATCTCTTGAGGGGTTTTCAAGAGGTAGATTTATCAAATCTATCATGTTGTGCCGAGAGACTCTAAACAGGTCATATTCTTTTACTTTAACTTTTTTGGCACCAACATATGTCAGAGTGAAGGAGTTGGTTGAGGAACTATAACTCCAATGAGTGATTAGGTCATGAATGCTCAGTGGAGTTACATTAACAACTTCTTTTTCTTCCTTTTTCTCTGCCCTGTTATCATACTTGATCTTTAAGATAACAACCATGGACTTGTATTTTCTGTCATGTCTTCATTTTCTAAGATTAGTTTGTGCATTTTCTTTAAGTCTTCAAGGCTCAAGTTTAGAACATCCAACTTAGATAAGAAAAAGGATTTTGTCTGATTCTTTCTTTCGATGCAGAACCTCTCAGTCTTAAAATCATAATTCCAATTGATTATGCTATCATCATTTTTTGAGTCGTCATCTTCCTCAGATTCTGAAGAGGTTTTCTTCTTCTTCAGGATGCTCCAACCCATGTCTAATTCTATCAGCAACATCCGTTATGATCACTGCATCTGCTGACTCTTCAGATTGGCTTTAGGTAGGGGATTTGGCTATGTCATTGGCTTGTTGTACTTGTGAGGAATCCGTTTTAGTGGTTTGAGCCGGTGGTGAAGTATGAGGAGGTGAAGTTGGTTGGTTGCGGGGTTCGATAGATGGAATGGTTTTAGTAGATTCAGATTCTATTTTCCTCTTTCTGTGCTCTAACGCCTACTTTGATCTTTCAAGATGGGAGTTGTATATCTTCATCAAAACCTTTTCCACTTCTCTTGCCTTAGAGGCGTTACTTGGGTTCCCTAGTCTTAGCCTGGTTAAGTTAGCTATCTCAAACCGGTTAAAGTAGACGAGTTGGTTCCTTGATTAAGCTAATCTTCCAGCTACTGATCTGGTGATGAAGTAAGTGTTCTTTTTCTAATCATATTCCCACTTCACAATGGAATCATGTGTTGATAGTGGAATTTTAGGGACTTCTTCACCGGCATCAGGCTTGACTATGGTGAGTACTTTATGCATTAGCGTTTTGGGCTTGTCGTTCCTACAACCAAAAATACTGAACTAGTCAGCAATTTGCTCTAAGATATAAAGGGGCAGATCCAATATTCATTTTCATGATCATAGTAAATGATCTCTCCATTTGCCCTTTTGACAACAAATTTCTTCAACCCAGTAACATACCCAGCTTCCAGCACTTTAGTTCCTTAGAGTATCTTCTCCTCAACGTCTTTCAACAATCCTTGATTTTATTACTTTCTTTGGGGCTTTTCTCTTCTTAGCAAGTACTGAAGAGACAGGCTTCTTATCACCAGAGACAGTTGATGAAGAGTCAGGGGATGATGGAGGCATGGTCAATAGATGGTAGGACTTTCTAGTGATTTTTTTTACTTGGCTTGTTGTCTCTCCCATTGCTCCCTGTCTTTTTCAAGGTTTGGGAGTTCTCCAGCAAGAACTTTCTTTTTGATTCTAATAATATTCACATCAAGAGTTAACATACTCATTAGTCCTACTTGTCTACTAGAGAAACAATAGTATCTAAGAAATTGCATCATCTGCTATTTATCCTTGAACTCTCACTGAACTTTTTCACCTTTCTTCTTATCTGACTCGGGCCTTTTTCTTCTACTTGACTCAGTTGCTTTCTCCATCTCAGCATGAGTTGCAACTATTAGCTTTGATTTAATCTCAGTAGTACTCCACTCCATGATCTCATTGAAATTGTATCCTTTCAACTCAAGTTGAGCTGCTAGGAGACATTTCTCTTCATCTTTCTTCTCATTTATAGAAGAGATCATGGGTTTAAGTTCGATAGTTGTAGCTGTTAAAGCCTGCTGAGTTGCTGTGTTCTGGGTGCTTTCAGCGGGTGGCCTGGATGACTTAGATAGCACCCTCTTGATAGCTTTCGTTTTCAGTTTAGGTGGAGCTTTGGTTCTACTAGGTTCACCACTACTAATGAAGTCTCAAGTTGGAGTTTTTGTAACACTTGAATCCTTTACACTATTGATTAGTGCAATGATATTCTTCTTTACTGAGGCCTCTTGAGTTCTGCCGGTTTTTAGACCGTCAAAGTATTCTTCAGGCTTATGTGGGAGCAACTCCACCTTCTTGGTCATCAGAAATCTGGCCTTTGCTTTCTGTGCCTCGAATTCTAATTCCTCTTTAGCAGTCATAGGTCTCTTACCTTTGTGAGAGGTAGAGACTTCGGTATGTCTAACTGTCGAAAGCCTAGGATGTATACCTGATGCCTCACCAGCTGACTTGGGATCATCGACAGTTGTCTGAACTATCTTAGCCTCATTAGTGACTTCTAGGCCATCAGTCTCCACGTTCACCTCAGAGCTAAGTGGGGTTTCCGTTTCAACTTTTGGTTAACCAAATATTACCTCAGCTGATTTTATGAGCTCAGACTCAGGTACATCTTTATGAAGATGGGTTTGTGTAGGTTCTGTCTTAAGAGTCACTCCATGCCTTTCTATGTCATTGTCCATGGTCTGGATGCCTCTTGTGTAGACCTCTATCTTTTCTGAGGACTTATCTACCAAATGAGTCTCTTGTAAAGTACTTTTAGCAGTTGCATCATTACTTGATTTGTTTAGTACTTCAGCAACTTCTAAAAGAAATTTTAGTAATGGTGCTTCATCTTCAACAGATAGTTTGGGAGAGGCTTCTAATCTAATGACTAGCTCTCTCTTTGATGATTCCTAATCAAATCTCTTTCTTTTTACAAAAAGCAAGGAAGAAGTTGAAATTTTTGGTTCAACCTCCTTAGTACCCTCTTGGCTTCAGTTTCCTTTTCTTTTTCACTATCATAGCCATACCTATTAAGAAGCTTATTTTGGCTGATTTCAATTTCTGATAGAGGCTCATACAGATCAATTCATTATGAAGAGAATAAGATTGACTGTGTTGCTTGAATGACTTGAGTAACCAATCTCTGAAGGATGTCCTTAGCTTCTTTGGGCTTATCTTCCCCCTTTTTTGGTAGCATCATCTGAGATTCCAGATGACACTAAGGTGATGGGAGAAGGCACATCCAAAGGTTCTTGTGGTGCTGAATATTGAAGACTCAGGATTATGGATTTTTGAAGGTCAATGGTCTATTGAAGATGTTCAACTTTGTTCTCAAGATCCATTGCCTTTGCAGCAGCTTTCTAAAGAGTTGTGAGTTGTTCGTTGAATGTTACATCTCTCACTGCTTGTTGCTATAGAGTTTTGAGTTGAGTTTCCAACTTAGATACTCTATCTGCCGAAGACTTTAGTAAACATTTCTCAAATTCAACAACCGTTGCTTGTTCGGCATAAACTCTTAATCTTTCAATTTCTTTTTGTATAAATCTCAATCTTTGTGCAAGATCAAGGTTATGGGCCATCAATTCATTAAATGTTTTCATACTTCTCTTATCCATAATTGTGGAATCCTTGGAAGATGATGTACTAGGCCTAGCCTTTGCACCCTCACCACCAGATATGGTTTCTTGTCGCCTTGGATTCCTCTCCTCAAAGAATGACTTCAAGGAGACATGCTCAAGGTGAGTTTCCGTGGTTGAGGTCTTTTTATGTTGTCTCTGTCTTGCTGATTAATTGATGGATTAGCAGTAGAGACAACCTCGTCCACATTGATCCTTTCCTCCCTAGGATCAACCTCTTGGGATAAAGGATGCGGGTCAGATGTTGTTGTAATCGCATTAGTCTTCATTATGTTTATTATATTGGAAGGGGGAGACAGTGGTTCATGCTGATATGAGATAGGAACATCATCATCATTGGTGGTAGACATGTGTATTGGAAAGAGTGAAGCTGTGTCTATTGGCTCGGGATGTGAACAAGATTCTAATTAGACTTCTTGTTTAGAATTGTCTAAGTTATGTGGGTATCCTTTTTGGTTTTCTTAATAGAGTGTTAGGACTCCAATTGAGGGCTTGTAGTTGGTGTATGGGTCTACTAAGAAGAAGGAAGAGTAACCTTCTTCTTTAAACCTTGTCTAGGTGTGGCTGACACCTTTGACTTGACTGGGACCCTGGTTTCCAGTATTGCCTTTTTGAGAGAGGGTGATTTGGGAGCTTGCATCTTCTCAGTAGAAAAGGTAGGGGTTCACTTATGTTTGAGAGATTTTGTCTATGAAGTGGAGGGTGTGAGTGTGAGATCAACAATGGTGTGTGTAGCCATGCTTACACCCTGAGGCTCAATGACCTTAAGCATATGCGTAAAAGGGGAGTCACCTTCCCTGAAAAAGACTTAGGAGTTGCTCTAAACTTTGAAACGATTGCTTTGTTTAAATTTCCCAAAACATGAATAACTCTTTTAAGTTTTAATTTAACCCCTTGTTCTTCTTGTAAAATCAGTTGTAAGAACCTAGGGTACTTTAAAAACTTGAATTTTGCAACAAAATTTACAGTTTTGCATAAATATTGAAAAATAAGGTTTGAAAAATCATAATGCTGTTGTTTGATCAAAACATGGATAGCCTCTGCTACATCTAATGGTACTTGGTCCCAGCCTCTCGACTTATTGGATAGACAATGTAATAAGATATGAAGGATAATTCTCCAATTGTGATATACCAGTGATTTGGAGAAGGTAAACATTAGGAGAGGTCCTTCATATCCCATCTCCTTGAAGGTGGCACTCACCACATCCTTGGAGAAGGAAGATGCACCGTCTGCGTCGTTCAGCTTCAAATGTTGACAAATTTTGGGGTAGGATACGGTGACCTTCATCCCTTGTATTGTCGCCATGATGACCTTGACTCCATTTTCTCATTGTATGGAGCAGGTATTCCAGAATTCCTTTATGTTGGACTTACAAATCTCAAGTTCTACAGTGATAACAAATGAGTAATTGTTATTCTTTAGGAATTTGAGAACCGGATCATAAACGTCATCACCTATGGGATCAATTGATGCGATAATGTTGTGATTTGGATGGAATTCTAGAGTTTGAGCGGCTATTTGAAAGTCATTTTATTTTTGGTAGACTTTGAGAGCTTTGAAGACTTTGAGGGTTTACTTTATGAGGAAGATTAAAGATAACAATGGTGGGAAAATGTTGATTTTAACAGTTAAGGATAATATATAAATTAAAGTTTTAAAATATTTTACCACCTTAATAGTTGAAATCGATGGCGTTTGATGATGAAATAGTCTTCTCATGTAACTATTCCGGCGCTACTACCTACCGAAAGATGAAAGTGGGACCTACCGAATCTTTTTCAAAAGCATGTGCTGAATTCATCCTATCTGTCTAATCTTCCCATTTGGCAGATACCCGCTTTGCCTTGTTATCTAGTGAAGTGTAAAATTCGGCAGATACTTAGATATCTGCTGAAATTCGGCAGATATCTATTTATCTGCTGATTTGCAAATTTCGGTAGATATGCATTTTTTCCTATTTTATCAAGAAAAACATTTATTTACAATATTTTCAAATATCGTTAATATAAATCATTAAATTATTCAAAGTTCATCATCGTAATAGCAGTACAAGATATTTAAATCTGGATTCATCAAAAGCCTTTGTGAATAAATCTGCATATTGTTCATTTGTATGCACCTTAATTAATTTAATGATTTTCTTTTCTACACAGTCTCTAATGAAATGATACTTGATATCAATGTGTTTTGTCTTAGAATGCTAATCAAGATTGTTGGTGATTGAGATGGCACTGTTGTTGTCAATGTGAATTGGAGTGCTCATGAAAGTTACTCCATAATATCTAAGTTGAGTTTTAATCCGTAGCACCTTCCTCCTAGAATTTGACATCCTCCTAAGGTGCACTTTTTGTCAATGTTGCATCCTCAATAGTCAATATCTATATATCCATAAAGATTGAAGTCAACACTCTTGGGGTACCATAATCCCAACTTAGGTTTCCCTTTGAGATACTTCATAATTTTCTTGGTAGGCATTAGATGTGACACCTTGGAACAACTTGTAATCTTGAACATAGGCATGTGGCAAACATAATATCTGGTCTGCTTGTTATGAGATACATGAGAGATCCACTGATGGCTCTGTACTGTTGCTAACCAACTGCTTACCCCTCAAGATCAAGAGATAATGAACATGTCTTCAATATTTGGATTTTAGTAGAGTTAGCATCAGTGGCTTGAAATCTTACTAAGATGTCCTGAACATACTTAGATTGATTTATGAAGATGCAATTAGAGGTCTATTTTACTTGTAGCCCTAGAAAGAAAGTGAGTTCTTCCATTGAACTCATCTCGAATTTTGCCTTCATGAGACTTTCAAAGGCTTTGAACAAGCTCTCATTTGTAGAACCAAAGATTATATCATCAACATACAGTTGTACGAAGATAATATTCAAATCAACCTTCTTGATGAAGAGAGTTTTGTCTATGGATCCCCTATGGCATCCCTTTTTCAGGAGAAAGATAAAGAGTGTCTCATACCATTTCCTTGGTGCATGATGAAGGGCATAAACGGCTTTATCAAGTTTGCATATATGATCTAGATACCTGGAATCTTCGAAGCCTGGACGTTGACAGACATAGACTTCTTCATCAATCTCACCATAGAGAAATGCAATCTTGATGTCCATCTGAAAAACCTTGAAGTCTTTGGAGGCAGCAAATGCTAGATTCTTCTGATTGCTTCAAGCCTGGGCACAGGAGCAAAGACTTTATCGTAATCAATTCCTTCTTCTTGTGTGTACCCCTGTACCACTAGTCTGGCTTTGTTCTTGATAACAATGCCCCTGTCATCTTTTTTGTTTCTGAAAACCCATTTGGTCCCTATTACAGTCTTCCCCCTTGGAAGTGCACATAGTTTCCAAACCTTCTGTCAGGCAAATTAGTGAAGCTCTTCTTGCATTGCTTCTACCCCGCTGTTATCTCTTAAAGCCTCATTAACCTTTTTTTGGATCTAGTTGATAAAGGAAGCATGAGAACAAACAAATGTTTGCTTCATTCACCCTACTTCTTGTCTTGACACTCACTTCTACATTGCTAATGACATTTTCAGCCAGATGCTTTTTATGAATTCTTAGTCTTGGGATTACTTTGATTCGTTTAGAAAGATCCATATTGGAGAAGTTTGTTTCAGGAAGTTTGGCAGATGGATTTCCTAGTTCATCTGCCAAAATGACTCTATCTTTGGCACTTGTCATACTTGGATCATTTTCAAAGGGTTGTTTAGTACCACAATGATCATGAGACTCTTCATCTGAGGAGGCATAATTAGCATGTGATGGATGACCCACATTCGTTGTGGTTCTAGCATTTACTTCTACTTAATATGGTTGGACAGTGTTAGTAGATGACATGATGTGACTTGGTCTTTGTGATAGATCTACCCTATGATCTTAAGTAGTGGGGCTTGTATATCTGCTGACCTTTTAAGAGAATCTCCTAAAACATTTTCAATAAAATGATTAAATGCATTTGTGAATCCACTTAGATCCAACATCTAACTTGGGGTGTTTCGAACAATATTTGAGGAATTAAATATAACATTTTTAGATTCCTTGATAATATGGTCAACTTTGTTGTATACCCTTTAAGCCTTAGCTTGTAATGAGTATTCAACAAATAACCCATCTACTGATTTCTTAGCAAACTTGAATAATTGATCCTTAGTATTAAGAAGGGTGCATGGACATCCAAAAGGTCCGAGAAACCCTATGAATGGTCTTCTCTTATGCCACAATTCATAAGAGGTTTTTCCATGTGTCTTGACTATCAACACTCTGTTCTAAACATAGCACGCAATGCTGACTGTTTCAGCCCAAAATGTTACTAGATGTTTGGAATCAGATAACATGGTCCTTGCAGCTTCAAAAGGTGTCCTATTTCTCCTCTCAGCAACTCCGTTTTGTTAAGGAGTTCTAGGATCACCATATTGCCTTGCAATACTTTTGGATTCATAAAAAGAATTAAGGGTGTGGTTTTTGAATTTAGGGCCTTGATCACATCTAATTATTTTAACATTTTGATCAATTTGGTTCTCAAATTTAATAATAAAAGATTTTAAAATCTCAGCAGTTTCATCTTTAGTTTTTAAACAGAAAACCCAAGTGAATCTTCAAAAAACATCTATTATTACCAAGCAATATGATATTCTACCCAAACTCCTTACACCTGTTGGTCCAAAAAGGTTCATGTGTAGTAGGTGCAAAGGAGTTGTGACATAATTCATTTCTTTGGACTGATAAGAAGATTTGTGTTGCTTTCCTTTTTGACAAGCAACATAGTGGTTAGCACATGCAAACTCCTTGTTTGGTAGTCCAGACTAACCCATTCCAAACTAGCTTATTCATATTTTTGAGATTTACATGTGCTAATCTTTTGTGCCAAAGTGAGAATTCATTTAAGGAAGCTTTAGAAATGAAACAAGATACATTTCCTTAAGATATTGCATTCTACATGTTGAGCATGTACATATTTTCTTTCATGGGACATCTTAAATGTATTTTATCAATTGGAATTTTTAAACCAGAGGATAAAATAATACATTCATGCTCTGTGAAAGTAGTGTTATGTTTTTGGTCACACAATTAAGACACACTCGATAGATTATAGTTTAAATCTTTCACTTAGTTCACCTTATCAAAACTAACCTTGCCATTGCTGTATGTCCCCCTACTGGTAATGTTTCCTCCTTTTATATCACTTCCAAAGGCAACATATCCACCGTCATATGGTTCTAGATTCAACATACATGATCTGTCACCTGTCATGTGTCATGAGAATCCACTATCCACAATCCACAATTTAGTTTTGGCTTATGGATGATCCTGCATATAATCAAATTTGGTTAGTGATGAATGGGGATCCAAGCTTATTTATTCTTAGGTCTTCCAATTTTCAGCATATTTATATCAATGTGAAATGCTAAGAGGGGGGGGGGGGGGATGAGAGTTGGCTTTGGGTCAACTAAGGATTCGTCAGATGTCTTTGGTTGCCAAGCTATTCTCTTGGTTTTTTTTGTTTTCTTGACATCATCCTTTATGCTTTGACCCCTTGATGCTTTTAGAGATGGTGAAGGTTTCTTAAACTTCTTCTTCTTTTTCTGGTCTGCAACTGCCGATCCTTTCGTCAGCTCTTTCAGAGGTGCTAAATTTTGCTTGATGTTGGCACATGAAGGATTTGGCTGCCGAACATGTTCTTTTGATGGTTGTTTGACAGCTGCAGACTTTCTTGAAGGATTAGGCTTGTTGGGATGTTTGAAAGAGTGATCTAGGGGATTATACTGAGAGTCTTTTGCATAATGACTGTCTTCCCCACACATTAGGCATGTGATTTCCATCTTCTTTGATGACTTTAGCATGTGCCTTATCTCTTACAGCTCCTTCTTCATCTTCTCATTCTTATTTCCCTTATTTCCACTCATCTTTTTGTTTATCTTTTGATCAACATGAGTGGACATATTTTCTTATTTGGGAACCACTTCTTGTGAATGACAACTGCTTCAGAAATGGTTATTTGAACATAAGGTTGGGGTCTTATTTCTGAATAGTCTAAGGTTTAAGCATAGGAATATTTGGAATGGTTCTTCTTGTAGTACTTGTTCTTGCTCTGAAGCTTTGTCTGGGGAGGGAACTCTGATTCGGTAGATAGCTGATGTGATTCAGAAGATGGTATTTCTTTTACAAACTTGATCTTCTTGATCACATCCTGCTTGGTTTTTGCCTTTAGATCTTCTGCCCTCCCTTTCTTCTGTCCTCCTTTTCTTCTCTTCTTCCTTTTCATTCTTCTCCTCCTATTCATCTACATCCTTAATTACATATTCCTACTCCTCCTTCTTTATTGTCTTAATCCTTTCAGCAAATGACTTTGTACAGATGAGTTGGGTAGATACTTGCTTCTTTAGTTCAAGGTCATTTAGGGGTATATATGGGAGTGTATATTATTGGAGGTTGCAAAGAATTATAACCTAGATCTGTCTTGGTTTGATATAACCTTTGGGAGTTTTCAGTGAAAGCAAACAATTTTTCAAACTTTTCAGTTTGAACATTGTATTTATCAACATAGATTTTAGCAATGGCTTAATCACGTTGTGCTGATTTAATCTGCTTAAGAGGTCATCAATTTGGGTCTCTAAGTTGGTATGTTCATGTTTTAATTGCTATTTGGTAGTTGATATCCATTTCTTCAAGATCATCAAAATGAATGCACTCCAGATCTTCTTCAGAGAGTTGAAAAAAGTTGGCTTGGTCACTAACAAAGGTAGAGTTTGTGGGATATTTATTGAAAAGGATATTGAGGATGGCTGACTCCATCTACTGAATGATGGTGTTGATTGAGATTCAGTAGTTGGAGATTCAAGGTAGGTGATCATAGGTGCTTGATAAGTCACCATAGGGGTTTGATAGACTTGGGAGTGGGAGTGATAAAGTACTGGCTCATGAATAGGGGCCATGAGAGCTGATGTTTTTGAGGGGTTTGAATATCTTGCTAGTGAATCTTTATCTACATCCATCTCCATTTGATAAGCACTGAGGATGCCATATAACTCCTCAAGATTCAATGTCTTCAAATTCTTAGTTCTCTTTATGGACACAATATAAACTGTCCATGTATTTGATAAGGATCTTAAGAACTTTCTGCGAACATCATTATTCTCTGTCTTCACTCCAACTTCATTAAGAGAGTCTAGAAGTTCAACATATCTAAGATACGTAGCAATCATGGTTTTACCCCTTATGAAACCAAAGTTTCCAAACTTCTGTTTCAAGACATATATTTTGTTTTCCTTCATGTCTTTGGTACCTTCAAATCTAGCCTTCAAAGCTTCCCGTAACTTTTTAGCAGTAGTGAATTTCTTGAAGCCATGCATGATGCTGTTGGGTATGCTCATTCTGATCAGCCATAGAGACTTTAAATCCACGTCCATCTTCTTTAGTACTTTATCTGAATACTTTGTAGGATCTTTTGGGATCATTATTCCATCTTTACCAGCGGCTTGGACCATAAGGACATGTGGCCCATTCAGAATTCAGAGCCACAATCTTATGTCTTTATTCCTTATGACATCTTTTATTTGGATTTTTCAAGTACATAATCATGTGGAGTAAACATGGGAGGTTTGGTTTAAGGCCCATTCTCCAAATCATGTTTACTTGAAATGGCTACGACAGTCATCTTGGGAGGGTGAGGAAATATGAGGAAAGGGTGGTATTTGATAGTGTGATCAAAAGAAGAAACAACTAATTTGTTGAAAAATCAATTTAAGCAAATCAAGAGCCTAAGCTCTGATACCACTTGTTGAATAGGGGTCGGTTAAGACAACCAAGAACTTCTTCGATGATCAATACTAACGAATGCGTAATCTAAATTAATTACTTACTATCACAACACAAATACTTTAAGTAAAGATAAACACAATAAGTACTTTCAAAGTGTTCAGTTATCTATTTTGTATAAAAATTACAATTCGGCATATACAATAAAATGGCTTAAAAAAGCTTGCCTCAACTATAAAAGTGTGAGAACTTTTATACTAAACAATGAGAATACACTATTCTATTTTTAGATGCTACAATTGAACAAGTAATCTATGTATCGGAGTTGGCAGCTTCAGTACTATGTTTTCTCCTAAAGGTGAAACACAACAACCGGATATGCTTGTTCTTAGCAGCAGTTGATCGGCAGATCATGGAGTTATCTGCTGATCGGGAGTTGAAGTGTATGTGCTTATATGCAATCTTTCAGCACATATAGTTTGGCAGTTTCCTAGCATATGCTGATTAGCAGTCATTCAGCATATGCCATTCAGCACTTGATTCAGCAGTTGAAGGCCAATGCTAAAATCGAGAGTTTTTGGATGATTCATCCTTCATGATTCAACACTTATATCCTAGACAGAGGCTCACTCTCTCTCTTTCTCTCAATACTAATTTCAATATAAAGATTTAGCATGTATGAGTGTACTAAGGCAAATGATGATGTACCCATAGCTATAGTAACTCTTCACTCTCTCTCTTTCTCTCAACACTAATTTCAATATAAAGATTTAGCATGTAGGAGTGTACCTAAGGCAAATGATGATGTACCCATAGCTATAGTAACTCTTCTCACAGAGGAGATTTGCTGTTTAATATTAATTAAATTTTATGACACTTTAGCATCAAATTTCTTTTTAAACTTTTATATAATACTAAAATTTAACTCCAAGAATAGTGTACACGTACTCTAATCATACACGTATTCTAAGCATAGTAAGTATTATTTATATAAATTTTTATTTGAAATTTTATAAACTAGTACTTATTAAATTTATAATAATTTCATGTTTTATAAGTAAAAACATAAAAAAATATTTTAGACCTAGAGAAGCATCTTTTTGTGACTTATACATTTTATAAAAATATATTGGTAAACCCCAGACACCAATATCTTTTTCTACTACCATTCTCAATTTCTTTAAAGAAGAGAATCTAAAAATTTTTAATCAATTTCATTAATATCGACAACAATTATTTATTAATTATCATGTAAGTATTTTTTATTTCATATATTATTTGAATTTAGGAAAACTATATATATATAAAATTTATAACAATATCTTGTTTTAAATGTAAAACGTTAAAATCATATTCTTAATAGCAACCGCATATGTTTTTCTTATCTTTTCACCCAAAATACGATGAAATATGTAGTTGTTTTGAGAGAAATAAGAATATACAAAATGATTCTTAGTCATAATAACTGTAGAAAGAAGAAGATTGTTTAGTCAGTGATATGGATGTCACAAAAGAGACCCCAAAGTAACGCGTGGGTCTAACTATAATGTTATATAACATACATTTAAAACCTATTTAGTTTCTTAGTACTTCTATATTTCTACAATAAGTGTCCTACAAGTCCAATGCTTTATATTTTTGACCAAATCTTCAAGAATATTAGAAAACAAAGTTGCCCAATCTTGCTACCAAATATGTGTGTAATTTGTTGTTACTCACGCACTGATCTATTGTTGGATTTGTTTCGAAATGTTTTAATTGACATGCATATAAAGCTTCCTATGTAAACTAATTTTAAAACATTTGCATAAAACCGATCAGTGAACCAAACAAATAACCTTCAAAACCATCAAAAGATGATACTTGAAACTCACCTAAATAGAGTAAATTGATCTCTTACATTCCATACATTTGTTCACACTTGAATTGTAACTCCTTGAAAATTTTATACATGAAATAATAAGATTGGAAAGTTCAGGGTTAGAAATAAAAATATGAAAGAATTAGGGTTAAACCTGGTACAGACCGCTATGGAATAAATTAGGGTTTCAGGGCACTGATGTGTGTATCCTCAATCAATATATGTATATCGTGTCATGGTTGATTAAATCTTTGCTTAATAAATTTAATGTAGCCACATGCTAGTTTAATAACAACATAAATATTTGTAATTACACATTTCACAATCATACTTAAAGTCATTTTATAAACATGTTGGAAAAAGAATTTGAACCTAAAAAGACTGTTAATATTAACCTATCACGAGTTTCATGTCAAAGTCCAGTTAACCATAATGGAAAAGATGTTAAGAACGTTAAAACAATTAAGTTTGTTAAAAAAGAGAAAACATCAAAAGAAGTAGAGTCAAAGCCCAAACATAATGATGTCACTAGGGTGTCACACACATCTCCACATAGACAGTTTAATCATAAAGTTGATAGCAGGTCATGCTACAACTGTGGAGAGTGTGGATACATTGCATCTTATTGTCCTTACTATCAGACACCTAGGAAGAAAATTGAACTTCAGGATTCAAAACCTAGGTCTTCTAAGAGGAGTTCTTTGACTCCACCTAGAAGAACTAGTGAACCCGAAGTTCAACCCTTTAGCCAGTCGTCTGTTTATCACAAACAGGCCTTACACAAATCTGGCTTATGGAAAGAAAAGTCATCCTCTGTGTCTGATAATGATGACAAGAAGTCACCTGAGCTACCCTCACCTTCTAAGGATCAATGGGTTGAATTCATGATGTGTGATGCCTCTGGGAAACCCAAGCCAGTAAAGGCTTGGGTTCCTGACCTAAACTAATGCTTTAAATTGTATGTGCAGGGTGTTCGCTACAGTGCTGAAACCAACACGTGGATTGTAGATAGCGGAGCATCCAGGCACATGACAAGAAACAGGGCACTCTTATCAAACGTCAAACAAGTAAAAGAGGACATGTTTTTTTTGCTGGTAACAAAGGAGGTTATATCACAGCTCAGGGAGAGGTTGGAAATCAGAAATTAAGTTTGATAAAGTGAACTACATTCAACAACTTCAAAACAACTTACTTTCTGTTTCCCAAATATGTGACAAAGGATTTAAGGTCATATTTGACAACAAGAAGTGTTATGTCCTAAAGAAAGACTATGTGATTCCGGAGGACCAAGTTTTGATGACAGCTTCAAGATATAAAGACCTTTATGTTTTGGATCTCTCAACGGCTTCTACAACGGATCATGAAGTTCAGTGCTTCTTATCAAAAGCTACTGAGAAAGACTCCATTTCCTGGCATAGGAGAATGGGACACATTAATCAACGGAAGATGAATCACTTGATCCAGAAAGATCTCGTGAGAGGAGTTAACGTCAAAAATTTTCAACTTCCGGATTTCTGTGTAGCATGCAAGAAAGGCAAACAGACGAAGAAGGCTCATAAGGAAAAGAAAGTTCATTCTATCGAGCTTCCTCTTGAACTTCTTCACATGGATCTGTTTGGTTCAGTCAGTACAAAAAGCATTGCAGGTGACTTGTACTGTTATGTGGTTACTGATGACTACTCAAGATTCTCTTGGGTAATGTTTGTGAAGTCCAAATCAGAAACATTTGAGTCATTCAAGGAATTAGTAACCACGCTGGAATCTCTCTACAAGCTGAAGCTAAGACAGGTACGCTCAGACAACGGGACCGAGTTCAAGAATCAGTGGATGGAGGCTTACTGCAAGGAAAAAGGAATTGTGCACCAGTTCACTTCTGCCTACACGCCTCAGATGAATGGCGTTGCTGAGAGAAAGAATCGCAGCTTGATAGAGACAGCACGGACAATCCTAGCAGACTTGAAACTTCCTATCCAATTCTGGCATGAGGCAGTGGCAAATGCATGTTACACATTAAATCAAGTTCTGGTAGTCAAGCGCCATGGCAAGACATGTTACGAGTTACTACAACGACGTAAACCTAATCTGGAGTATCTCGAACCATTCGGCGCGCCGTGCACACTTCTGAAGAAGACTCAAGAAGGAAAATTCAGCGAGAAGGCTGATGAAGGTATCTTCCTAGGATACAACATACCGAAGAAGAGAGTTTACAACAACTCAACGGGTTTAGTAGAAGTGTGGTGTAATGTTGATGTTCAGAGATACACCACACCACCTACTGGAAAAGGACCCGCTTACTTTTTCGACTATGATGGATTCTTCAAGTCCTTCAACATACCTATCTCCACTTCTGACGAAGAGTTAGCTACAAGGATGATGTATGATATCTTGAACTCACCTTCACTAGATTCAGCATCATCGGGTTCACAAGGTGACTCAACTCACCACTCAGGGGGAGCACTCGACGAAAGTGACTCCTCCTCAGAAGATGAAACTGAAGAAAATGACCAGAACAATCAGGAGGGACAGGTTCCAATTCCTGCAAGTCCACAAGCATCTAATAGTGATGCCTCTTCGACTTCGGAACCTCAACTCCTACTACCTCTGATGCAGAACCTAATGTTCACAATCTTGACTTGAGGTAGTTGTTCCTACCACTCCAGGATCTCGTCTAAATGTCTATCATCCCCTAGAAAATATCATTGGGGATGTTAGATCAGGAGTGCAGACCAGAAATCAGTTGTACTCAGCTGATTATGCCTCGGTAATGGAAAAAGGATACATTCACGACGGTGCTTGTCGTTGTTTTGTCTCGCAGTTTGAGCCAAAATACGTCAGTGAAGCACTGAATGATGAGGCATGGGTGAGTGCCATGCAAGAAGAACTTCTTCAGTTCAAGAAGTTAGGTCTATGGACTCTGGTAGTAGACCTAAAGGTGCTAAGGTCATTGGCACCAAATGGGTCTTGAAATGCAAGAAGGATGACCAAGGCGTCATTATCAGGAACAAGGCTCGACTTGTTGTTCAGGGATTTCGAAAAGTAGAGGGCATTGATTACAATGAAGTGTTTGCACCCGTAGCAAGGATGGAAGCCATCCGCATCTTTCTTGCTTATGCATCGTATATAAATATTAAAGTTTATCAATTAGATGTGAAGAGTGCATTCCTTCATGGTGAAATCAGAGAGATAGTGTATGTCACTCAACCCGAGGGATTTGAAGATCCTTATCATCGGGACAGAGTTTACAAACTCGACAAGGCTTTATACGGGCTTCATCAAGCTCCAAGGGCCTGGTATGAGAAACTCTCGACTCATCTTGTGAAACACGGCTTTCGCAGGGGAGTCATTGACTGCACACTGTTTATTAAAGAAAAAGATGGAGACTTACTGCTAGTACAGATCTATATAGATGACATAATTTTTGGTTCAAAGAACGAAGAATTATGCAAAGAGTTTGAAGCAGTAATGAAGGCGGAGTTTGTGAGGAGTGCCACGGGGGAGATGAAATTCTTTCTCGGGTTACAGGTGGATCAGACACCCAAAGGAATTTTCTTACATCAGACCAAGTATGTGGGAGACATTCTCAGCGGTTTGACATGGAAAATGCTTCTGCAGCTGGGACTCCACTTGCTACAAACCATGATATAGCACCCGATGAAAATGGAGATCTGGTCAATGCAACCATGTACCGAGGAATGATTGGATCTCTCATGTACCTCACTGCCTCAAGACCTGACATCATGTATGCAACATGTCTATGTTCTAGATATCAGGCTAAGCCAAAGGTTAATCATCTGATTGGGGTCAAAAGGATATTTCGTTATCTGAAGGGCACACCCACACTTGGGTTGTGGTATCCTCATGATGATGATTTTGAGCTTACGGCGTATAGTGACTCGGATTACGGGGGCTGCAAGATGAATTACAAGTCTAAATCAGCAGGGTGTCAATTCTTTGGGAGGAGATTAGTGACCTGGCAGTGTAAGAAGCAGACCTCGGTTGCATTGTCAACTTGTGAAGCCGAATACGTTGCTGCTGCAAGTTGCTGTTCACAAATCATTTGGATTCAACAGCATCTGCGGGACTACGGTTTAAATTGCTCTTCTACTCCTAGTTTTGTTGATAACTCTGCTGCAATTGCAGTAATTAAAATCCAGTTTAACATCCTAAGACCAAACACATCGGTATAAACTATCATTTTATACGGGACTGTTTTGAAAAGAATTTAATCGATGTGGTAAAAATAAATACTGATTTTCAACGCGCTGACCTCTATACAAAAGCTTTTGACAAACCATGTTTTCTATATTTGTTAGAGGTCAACGACGTTAAAAAGAAAAGTGATGTCATTCCAGATGATGACCATGTGTAGTCCGATGCAGTTTAGGCTAATTTTTAATTTTTCTTTTTATTACCGTTATTTATTCTATTTTCTGTTTAAATTAAATACATGTTATTTAGCTGTCTATTAAAATCCTAAAATATGTAAATCGGTTATGATTTTAGAATTTTAGGGGGAGAATAGGTCAGCCAGTAACATTAAAAAAAACGAGGGAGAAGGAGAGGCTAGCTGATAGAAGGTAGATCGTATCTGTGATACCGATTCAAATACTTTGGAAAATGATAGTACACAGGAACAAATCAAGTGGGACTTTAAAATTTTAATTTAGACAAGATGCAAAATTCAAAGTATAAGTCTGTGTAGTCTGAGCAATATAAAAGGAAATATGATAGAAAAACTGGTAATACTAAGGTAACACAACGAAAGTAGACTAGAGGTTGCTAGACCACAGATGATATGTCGGTAGATTCAACACAATAGATGATTAGACCTGACTGGTGATCTCAAGATCAAACTAAGTTGTTCAACTGACTGTGGGCTCCCATCTTATCACTGGTTAACACAATCAACAATATTCCAATAAGGGGTAACGAGCAAATAAACGCCACAAATGTGAGCGGATGACCATAAATAGAGCAAAGCACGGAAAAAAATGAAAAGCAAATGCTATCAAGCTAATAACTTATGTTGTTGGTGCATTATGTGCAAAGAAAAATAAAGATGCTCTAACAAGAAGATAGGTTGTGTGCCTCTCTACTGTGCGATGGCACTGACCTGAGGATAAGCATAACCTAGATATTCTAGAATTCATTATTGTTTGCCGCCTCTCTGCTATGCGATGGCACTGACCTGAGGATTGGCTTCTCTTTGAAAGCTCTAAGAATAGTCTCTTCTTGTCAAAATACCCGTAGACCGCTCAAAAGCTCCTGAGGAATGTTGATTACCATATAAGCGTGGGATCCACAAATGTTGGTTGAAATAATTAAACTTTAAACTGTCACCAATCCGTGTCAAAAGTCTGTGTATGGATTTAAGAGGACAAATATACTGACAATCATCGTGGCTACAATTCTTGAAAGTCCAAATCAATGTGGGAATCTAATAGTACCAGTATGATTTCCTAAATTTGCTAACGACTCTGGATGAACACCAAGAAGTAAGCATCAAAAGGTTTTGATAACATGTCCAAATAATTTGACTTACCTGTATGATTCCAAAATTGAATTGGTCCAGTTATGGTTAAACTAAATTAAAGCTGCCTATACCGGAACCGAATCTAGTAGATTTCTATCTTAGGATTTACCTCTCACAAAAAGTCAAAAACAAGTTTAATTTTTGTACTTCAGTTTAATTTTCTATTTATTTAGTCAATTCAGTTTGTTTGATATCGGACTACATCATGTAATTCAGTAAGGGAGTAAATCACCTAAAAGGGTCATGTCTGAGGTGACCACATGTGTTTTCAAAAGGTAAATTGGTCACGTCTGAGGTGACAAAGTGTTTAAAATGATCACGTCTGAGGTGATCAAAAGTTTTTCAAGTTAAAATGATCATGTCCGAGATGATCAAATGTTCATAATGTTATTTCAACAGTTAAAAAGGATTTAAATGTTAAATGGTCATAAAGGCAGAAAATTTCATAAGTATGACCCATTCGCACGACTGGACCATGAGTATGGACCAATCATGCGAATGGTTCATGCTCATGCATTGAATAGCCGAATGGACATGAGTATGAACCATTCAACCGAATGGCTTATCAGACTGATCCATTCGACCGAATGAGAGTGTGCGAATGAGTCAGTCGACCGACTGAGCTTCAGTCGGCCAACTGAATATACGAATGAGAGTGTGCGAATGAGTCAGTCGACCGACTGAGCCTCAGTCGGCCAACTGAATGTGATCGACTGAGCCAGTCGCCCGACTGAGCTTCAGTCGCCCGAATGAACTGAGCGAATGAGGCCAGTCGGCCGATTGAACTCAGATTCAGTATTTAAAGGTCCATAGTCGATCGCATTCTCTTCATCACTCTCAATCGCCCCTATTTCGCACATTGTACCATTACGCTGCCCAAATTTCTTTAGACCTCGTTTATACATTCTTCTTGATCTTGTGACGTGCGTTTGCATTTATACAGGTATAATAAAGTGAAATCTCACAGAAATTAGAAGAAACAATGCCCTAATTTGTGATGTTCGATTGAAACAAGAACCGGACCTTAAATGACCAAATAACCTACTGAAACTAAGTAACATGTTAAAAATAAGTCTAATAATCGATTTCGAGTCTAAAGAACCATTAAACCACGTAACTACATGAATTGGTCAAGATCCGAACCTCAGTCGACCGAACAGTGGGTCATGCGACTTGTCGTCCGGATGAACTCCAATCGCACGATTGAGCCTTGTGAATGGGTCAATCAGCCGAATGCATTATGCGAATGAGCTCAGTCGGCCGACTGAACCAATCACAGGCTCAGCCAATAGATTGAACTCAGTCGCATGATTCATTCACCCGAATGAGTTCAGTCGCATGATAGGACAACCGACTGAACTCAGTCGCATGATTCATTCACCCGAATGAGTTCAGTCGCATGATAGGACAACCGACTGACCTCAGTCGCTTGATTCATTCGCATGAATGAATCAGAATGAATTCAAACAAGATACTTAGAACTGAATTGTGATATGTGACTTTCTAATGTTTTTGTGTCTTGTGTTTCAGATCAATGGCTGAGAGATGGTCTATCAACCCTAAGCACAATATATGTGCCCATCTAGACCATACTACTCGGAATGGTGCCGAGTTTACAGAGATCATTGCTTTTCTCAGGCGATCGAGGATCCACAAGGCCATCTCTTCTCCATGTACTCCCTACAGGTCTTTACATCAGGCCTTCTGGGATAATGCTTCTGTTGATCGTTCACGTGAGCCATATAGCATACGGAGCTCTATCTGTGGCATGGATATTGAGATTACTGCTGCTGATATTCAGAGAGTACTTGATCTGGGGGGCGATATTGATCACCCCACCAGACTTTACCCTCTTATGGTGAGAGGATGTTTCTTGAGGATTAAGTACGCTGGGGACATCAACTCAGGTGTGCTCAACAAGAGCAACATGTGTCCCCAGTATAAGTACTTAGCACATGTTATTCTGAAGTGCATTGCTTCTAGGAGGGGTGGGTTTGATGATCATTCAGACCAGATTCAGAATGCCTATGTGGCACTGGTGCTGAACCACCCCTTCAGCTTCTCGAGCATGATCTTTTCTTACCTTGTGGAGAATCTGGAGGCAAAGGGTAAGGAGGGTTTTTGCATGTACCCCAGATTCGTGCAGCTGATCTTCAATGAGAAGCTGCCATCACTTCCTAAGGAGCACCACGATGCTGTGGCTTTAGAGATCATGGACGATACGACTCTGGGTCGTATGCGAGTTTACTGGGGTAAGCAGGTAAAGCCCCAGGTAAAGAGACTGATAGGCCATCTGGCCAATGAGAGGTACGTGGCACCTGGTAGACGTTAGTGGCGTCACGTAGACAGCGACTCTGATGATGAGCGGCTACTGCTCCCAGAGCATGACTCTGATGATGATGATAGCGGGGATGCTGGAGATACCATGCCCACTCGACCAAGGGGCACCACAACTGATAGTACATCTCCGGTATCTGCCCCCACTGGAGAGATAGCAGAGTCTGCCGGGTTCCACCAGGATTTTATACCTGGTGAGGAAGAGGAAGAGTCAGATGAGGAGCCACTAACTCGGACTGTGGGAAGTAAAGTCGTTCCCACAGAACATGGGCTCCGGGCGGTTGGTGAACGCCCCGGTGGATCGGGAGAGACTGCTGCTGACCCGACCTATGCTCTAGATCCGTCAAGCCGTGTTCTAGGGGGAGCATCCTCCTCGACAGGATCGAGGAAGAAGAGGAAGGCTCAGCCCCACGACATGATGAAGAAGAAGCGCAGACTCACCTTCATCACCACCACACCCACCACCACAGCCACCACCACTACCACCTCTACTGCCATACCATCTGTCACCACAGCCGCCACCACAGCCACCATCCCTACCACCATTCCTCCTAACACCGCTACCACCCTTCCATCCACCACCACATCATTCACACCTACATCACCACCCCTTACATCTATACCACCTCCAATCTTCACCACTGTCACCACCACCACTAGCCATCCTGTTGGACCATCATCCTTCTTTCCATATCTATCAGGATCACCTCTACCTCCCATTGGGGTAGAGGAACAGTTATCAGCGCTGAACTGTATGGTGATGCGTCTGTTAGCAGCCGATGACGAGAAGAAAGCACAGATTCGTCAGTTAGTTGATCTTACTACTGCGCAATCTCAGCAGCTTTCTCAGCAGGCTCGATTGATTGATCAGCAGGCTCAACAGATGTCTCAGCTCCAGGAGCAGCATGACAAGAAGATTGAGGAGCTGGAGGCTGCTAACAAATCTCTGCAGCTAAAGCTCAAAGGATCTCAAGACGAGAAGGAGGACCAAAAGAAATCAAGATCAGAGTGCCTCTACATCCGTCCCAATAGCAGAAGAGATGAGGATACATGATAAGATAATGCTTAGTTACTTATGTTATTAAAATTATATGTACTCGAATCTTGTATTAAACTTATGAAATGAATATCTATTTTAATGTTAAGAGTTTTTGCTTTGAGTATTTACTAATGTTTGGTGTATTACATGTTTAAATCAAGCAGATCCAAATTATCAAAGGGATGAACACGATAATGCTCCCCTTCAGCAGGTCAAGACTCAACTGACTATGATTCTTGATCTGCTAGGGATCGTCAGGAGATCAGTGAGTTATACCCCTGAAGAGGGGAAATAATTCATGATCTTACAAATGAGCAACTGGCTGAAATGTTCAAGTTGAATCCTGATGAGATTATCAAGGATGCTCCATCTTTTGAGTCTACCAGTGACGAAGAGCTGAATGACATTGATGAGATAGAAATCGAGGACGTCACAGCAGAGCATTATCCTGAGTACGCTGACAACGAGGGAAATGTGGTTCCCAATCTGGGTGAATCCCTAGTCAGTGATACATTCGAGATATTGGATCAGATGGAGCAAGAATCTGAGAAAATTGAAGAACAGGCCCAAGCCTCAAATGCCGATGTTGATATCAGAAAGGCTGAATGGGCTGCATGTTTCGAGGAAATCCGAGCCCAACGCCTTGCTCCTAAACAGAATGTCTACATTAAGCTCTACAAAGTGAAGAAACATCACAAGGTGTCAGGCAAGATTATTGCGTGGGCACATTTTGAGGATCTTAATGTCTATGCCATAAAGAGGGAGAAGGGCATTGAGTACTTTAGATTCCCACATGATCTAAAGACTCTACCTGGTTTTGAGCTCAACCAGCTGGCTAAATTGAAGCTACTATATTTTGACCCGAGGAAAATATCAGGTTGGTTTGAGGCTGCCCTGAAGAAAGAGTACCACACCAGGTGGGTCAACTTCAAACCTCAACAACCTACGAGGTATATCAGACGTTCTGAAGTTGATCCCATAACTGGTAAGCCCAAGATAGTGCTGAAGTGGAGTCCCCCAAGAACAATGTCAAGAATCCCTCTTAGGGGAATGCCACAGGACTTCACTCCACACTTTAAATGGTGGTACTATGATTGGAGAACAGGGGAGACGGTCATAGTTCTGAATAAAGAGGGAAAAATGGATACCATCAGGGTGTTTGACCCGATGTGGCTCACTAACTTGTCTGCTGATGATGTATACACATTATACAAGTGGCCACTGTTCTATGACAAGCAAGACGTTGTACAAGCCCTCCAATTCCAAAATGTGATACGACTCTGCTTTGCGTTTGAGATACACGCAGGAGTCACAAGAGAGGAGAAGTACAAGAAGTATGAAGAGGTGATGCAGAAGGTAAGACATTAGCTAGATCTAGGTCCAAGGGGGAGTTTGTTGATACATATGTACCTAGATCCTGATATGAATGTAATATGTCTTGATTGTCTTACACTTATGTAATGGTTGGGTTATTAATGAAATGAGAATGTTTGGTTGTGATTTATAATGTTTAATATTTCATTAATGAGTTGATATTAACTTGATTATATAGGTTTGTGATTGTTTGAATTGATACACATAATGTTATATTAATAAATTCATTCAAACTTGGTTAAGTGAAGTACACATGCGTCCGACTAGACCATGCGCCCCAACAGTGGTCATGCGTCCGAATGGCCATGCGACTGAGTGTCCATGCGCCTAAACAGTCCATACGCCTGAACAACTTCATGCGACTGACTCAGTCGCACGACTGAACACTCAGTCGTGCGAATGGATCAACCGCATGGCTCAATCGCACGAATGAACCATGCTGATGGTTCAGTCGCCCAAATGAGCAACCCTAACCTATAAATACCACCTAATTCGTGGAAAAACGTAAGCATTCATTCCAATTCGACTCCAGACGTACCCTAGCCGTCCAGAAGCCTCTAAGTTCGTACTCCAAGTTCATAGAACGCTGTAGATCGATTCCTAATCGATTCTTGACGTTAGATTCAATACGTTATTGTTTCTACGTGCGTTCTCACTGATTGGATCGCCAATCAAATAGGATTCCACACTATTTGGTTTGGTTAACACGTTTATCAGTTGGTATTTCGTTCAAATACCAGATTCTAACAAACAATTGTGCACACAGATATGGCATGCAAATGAAGTTTAGGAAACATGTTCAACTTAACAGTCAGGCTAGAATCCTGGCTTATATTCTTTTACATACACATTCACAAACACACCTTAAGCTCGACTACGTATTATATTAGATTAAACAGGGTATAGTGTGATATTGGAGTTACAATTGACAAAAGACACGTGATTTGAATATGCAAAATCATATGTTGAATGCAAGCTTTTATAATCTGATTCGGACCAACATAGCAGGTCGTCATACAATATAGTCGCGGTCCACGTCGCAACCTAGTCAGTTAAGAATATTCTCAGCGAATCAAAAGTCTAACACATGTCCATACGTTTTCAGAGCCTTGTCATCAGACAGTGTCACACCAAGATGAAATACATGCCACTTTCTTGGTACTCATCAGCATGCCACGTATTTGTACACGAGGGTTTTACTAGGGGAACATGCCATTACAAACTTAGCATAGCATTCTGCTATGATATTAGGAATCCCTAAAACCCTACTCTATTCCAGTGTGGCCTGTTAGGTTATCTTGTTGCATTTCACGACTAGGGTTGAAACCCTAATTCTTTTAAATTTTTATTTCTAATCCTGAATTTCCAATATTATTATTTCATTTAAAATAATTTCAAGGTAATACAATTCAAGCGTGAACGAATGTGGGGAATGCAAGAGATGAATTTACTCTATTTAAGTGAGTTCCATACACCTTTTAATACGTAAAATCATTTGCTGAATGTAAGCTTTTATTATCTGGTCAGGACCACCATCGCCGGATGTCACCCTAGACGATCACGGTCCACGACGCAACCTAGGCAACTAAGTATATTATTAGCCAATTATAATTTAACACATGTCAATACGTGTCGCTTTTAGAGCCTCTTCATCTGATAGGGTCACTCCTGGATGGCTCGTGTCACCCTCTTTGTACTCGTACACATGACACTTGTCAGTACACAAGGGTTTTGCTTGAGGAACACATCATTACAAACTTAGCATAGTGGTCCGTTAATATTAGGAGCATGTTATGCCATAATACAACTGAAATCATTTCAACATATATATGAACCGGATAATTTCAGTGTATACTAGCTACCTAGATGTGCCTTGTAAGTAAACAGGATGGAAACAATAACAAGTTGTGTTAAAGATTATTAATATTGATCTTGTTGTTTGATATGATAAAAAATTTCTAATAACATGATTCACTAGCTTTATGCTGACATGTCATTTTCAATCATTTTGAAGAAAATGATTTGCATGTGTTATTTCAGATAAGGTTTATAGTAATACTAGTATCGTGGGACCGTCCACTGGTACATGTGAAGACTTGGTAGGTAGACTTGTGGTTCTTGCCCATCATACATTACATTTCAAAGTATATTGTTTTGTTTGAAAGCAATGTAAACTGTTAAGGATTATACAAATCCTTACTATGACAGATATGGATGTTTAAATTTAACCCAAAGTGCTGAAATACCTCCTAAAGAGAGGATCTGATTATCAAACTTTGAGGAATAATAATATTTTATCAACAGATGATGTTAATAATTTACAAAACATTCCAAAAGACTTCCATTGATTTTTCATAAACTCTAATGAAATTTCAAATAAAACAATTCAGACCCATTGATCGAATGATACCAACTGATCTAACTCACGTGCCCCTATCCTGAACCCGAAGTGTGAGATTTGTTGGTATCAGAGCCATAGTTTTAATGAATTAGGTATTTGTAAGTTAAAAAAATCTCTAAATATTAACAAAGTTAAAGATAATATGCTTTTGGAAAAAAATGCCTTTAGAAAATTAAATTTATGTAAATTTTACTTTAAAAATGGATGAATGTTACATGATGTACAAATATTACTACAATAATGAGTATGGTAGTTGTTATGAGACTTATGACATCTCGCCACCATATGGATCTAAAGATTATCCATTTGAAATATCATGTGATAATAGTAACCTTTACCATCCAACTAAAGAGGATTAGGAAGCTCAAAGTCAAGGAATAGGTTTAGCATATTTGAGATCTTCGCTACAGCAACAAACGACTCCACTAATCCCTTACGGAGAAGGGTCGAGTATGTCAAGAAAGCCAAAAATCTGAGTTGCTATCACCCAGAAATTATTCAAAATGCCTTATAAAATAGAAATGAAGATGACTGATGAAGAAATTGAGAAAGATGAAAAGGATGAAGAAGATCGGGAAGAGCACAATGAAGATTTACATGTGTTTATCAGTTTCAAGCTGCAAAATGAACTTACAAAACTAATAGGATTGAAGCCTAGACCAAGAATTGTGTGAATCAAGACATCATGAAAGGAAAATGGGATCCTCCATGCTACCATGGTTACATTACATATCATCCGATGTCCTTGTATGAGTACCTTGACTGACCTCTTCATGAGACTGGTGAAATTAAGAGAAAATATACTAGAGTTCTAGTAATAAATCAAGAATTAGGTGACAAGGTTCAGAGACTGGTGACTGTAAGGCCCCGTTCCCTGGACGCTTACAGCTGGACGTTCATCGCACATAATATTTAAAACACGTTAAAATTCATAAAAACATTTCAGCAGGATAATTTACAAAAACCACTTCATGCACTAATAATTACTTTTGCCAAATAATACATTGTTGTTAAAGTTACAAAATGACGTTTAGTTGCATTACAACACAAAAATATCATTTCTGCATAAAATGGATGTCAGTCTTTATTTTCCAAGTAGCTTTACCCTCGTGCCACCCTCAGCAACAAATTACCAGCCAACTGAAAATGCATAAAAGTCAGCGTTGCTGAGTGAGTTCTAGTTTAATAAATAAAATACTTTTCCTTTCGTTTAAAACCTTTTCTTAACTTTCGTACATGATCATTCATCATACATACATCAAGGTAATACCATCATTATCTTTCATTATCGTATGCATTCGTTCATTTCGTACTTTTTCATTATCTTTCACTTTCATCCAAATCCTGTCATATGCTAAACCCCCCTCTTTGGGCACAAAGCCACCTCATCTAGGGTTAAGCGAAAAGGATCACGTTTCATACATCCAGAGTAGTCACAAAGACGGACTCCCTTGTGTGAGAACCCTTAGGGGTTAGCCAAGATCGCACGCTATACACACACAGTTGAGCGAACAACTCTTAATGAGTTGTGAACCTCCTTACGTTCTGCTTGCAAGACTTTCATTTGTTCATTCATTTAGTTCTACTTCGCATTATCTTTAATCTTTCTCTTTATTAAGATAATACTTAACGTATAATAGCATAAACACAAAATATAACCACTAAAACATCCCAGGTCTTAACCTCTAAATTCCATTCTCAAAAAAATTCTAGAGAATTTTCTAAGGCATTTAGGCGCATGAGCACTATGCAGGCGCATGGGCACTATGCAGGCGCATGGATACTATTTGGGCGCATGGTTACTTAGGAGCATGGGAAAAACTTAGGCGTATGGGCAATACTTACGCGCATGGACACTACTTGGGCGCATGAGCCATACTTAGGCGCATGGGCAGAACTTAGGCGCATGGGAAAAGCTTAGGCGCATGGGCAAAACTTAGGCGAATGGACAGTTGGGCGCACGGGGAACTAGGCGCATGGGAAAACTTAGGGGCATGGGTAAAACTTAGGCGCATGGGCAAAACTTAGGCGCATGGGCAAAACTTAGGCGCATGGGTAAAACTTAGGCGTATGGGCAATTGGGCGCATATGCAACAGTCCTGCTCGGCCTACACTAATTTCAGACCCAAATCATCATCCTAACATGTTCTTACCTCATTCTAACATTCTAAACACCTAAAACAGGAATATAAACATGAAAACTTAACCAAAGCACACCCAAACATACATACATTCGCATAAACATGAGAACAAGCTTTTGGTTCACATATCGAACATTATATAAAAGTTAATTACATGCATTTTCAGCCCCAAAACAAGTTTAAAACAGTAAAACCAGGGATCTAGAACTCACTTGCAGCAGCCTTAGAGCAAAACTCCTCCAAACTCAAAGGCACATGGAGTTCAAACACCTAAACACACAAAGAACACACAACCGAACACACACAAACACATAAGGCTTGTTCCAAAGGCTGAAAACCCAGCTGAAACCGATCAAAAACACAAGAAAGCTCACCTTAAACCGATCTTCTTCTTCTTCTCTCTAAAAACCAATGGAAGCTTTCTTTCTTTCTCCAAAAAGTTGAATGAGGTTGGTTTAGTAGGGGGTGTGGGTGGCCATGCCCACCTTTTTAAACATAGTAATAATAAAGTTTGCCTTTTGTACAACTTTAACCCCTTAACTTGGGTTATTTTACTTTTCTTTCTTTTTACTCTTCTTTTCTTTTCTTTTAGAAATTTCCAGGTGTTACAAGTCCACCCCTCTTATATAGGTTTCGTCCCCGAAACCTGTTACTCCTCGAACAGCTATGGGTAATACTGTCTCATCTCCTCCTCAGTCTCCCATGTAGACTCGGATCCCTTCCTATGCCTCCACTGTACACAAACCAGTGGAACCACTATATTCAGTAGCCTCTTCTCTTTTCGGTCAATGATTGCCACTGGTTGCTCTACGTAATTGAGTCGTTCATCTACTTCAATGTCCTCCAGTGGTACAATCATATCTTCATCAGCTAGACACTTCCTCAGATGTGATACATGAAATGTTGGATGAATCCCACTTAACTCATCGGGCAGCTCCAACTTATAGGCCACCTCTCCTACTCGAGCAATGATCCAGAAAGGTCCTATATACCTCGGGCTCAACTTACCCTGCTTTCTAATCCAAATAATACCCTTCCAAGGTGAAACCTTCAGCATAACTTTATCACCCACCTTGAATTCAATCAGTCTACGTCTTTTGTCAGCATACGACTTTTGCCTATCTTTTGCCACTTTCAAAAAGGCCTTGATCTTCTCCAATTTCTCAGTCGTAGCCTCGATCACTTTAATGCTCCCCAACTCCTTCTGTCCAATATCACCCCAACATACGGGTGTTCTACACCTCCTACCATATAACATCTCATATGGTGGCATACCAATGCTGGCATGATAACTGTTGTTGTATGAGAACTTAGCTAATGGTAAGTGTTCGTCCCAACTTCCTCCGAAATCAATGACGCATGCACGAAGCATACCCGCAAGCGTCTGTATAGTTCTCTCTGAATACCCATCAGTCTAAGGATGATAAGCCGTACTAATATGTAACTTTGTCCCCATCGTATCGTGAAATCTCTTCCAAAACTTGGATGTAAACCGGGTGTCACGGTCAGACATGATAGACAACGGTACATCATGACGAGCTACAATCTCCTTGATAAATAGATCCACTAACCTATCAGATGAATACGTTTCGCAAATCAACAGAAAGTGAGCACTCTTCGTCTGGCGGTCAAGTATTACCCATATAGCATCGTACCCCCTTGCTGTACGTGGTAGCTTTGTAATAAAGTCCATGGTAATATGCTCCCACTTCCACTCAGGTATATCTAAAGGTTGGATCTTTTCATATGGCTTCTGATGCTTCGCCTTCACTTGTAAGCAAGTAAGGCACTTACTCACATACTTTGCTACCTCACGCTTCATACCCGGCCACCAATAACCTTTATTCATATCGTGATACATCTTTGTAGCACCGGGATGAATGGAGTACCGAGTCTTATGAGCTTCATCCATGATTCGCCCTCGTTGGTCTCCGTAACGAGGGATCCACATCCATCCGAAACGGGTTCCAACTCCGAGAGTGTTTTCACCCAACTCCGTGACTAGACTTTTCATCCTTTAAGAGTCAAGGAGATCTTCTTTCAACGCCTCATCTTGGAATTCGATGACCTGTGTCATCATCGGAGGTCATTACCAACTGGTAAGCTTTCACCCGGATTGGTTCGGGTCTCGCCTTTCGGCTAAGGGCATCTGCCACTACGTTGGCCTTGCCCTGATGGTAATGGATCTCACTATCATAATCCTTGATAAGCTCCAACCATCTCCTCTGCCTCATATTCAAATCCTTCTGCTCAAAGAAGTACTTCAAGCTCTTGTGGTCAGTGAAGATAGTTCACTTCGTCCCATATAAGTAGTGCCTCCAACTTTTCAACGCAAACACCAAAGTCGCTAGCTCCAAATCATGAGTAGGGTAATTAGTCTCATGGATCTTCAGCTGTCGGGATGCATTGGCTACAACCTTCCCTCGTTGCATCAACACACAACCCAACCCCGAATAGAAGCATCCGAATAGACCACCAAGTCTTCGCTTCCTTCGGGTAACGTCAAGACTGGAGCTTGCGTCAACCTCGTCTTTAGCTCCTCAAAAGCCTTCTCTTGTTCTTGACCCCATACAAACTTTACATCCTTATGGGTCAGCTTGGTCAATGGAGAAGCTATCTTGGAGAAGTCTTGGATGAATCTCTTGTAATATCCCGCCAATCCCAAGAAACTACAAATCTCGGATGGCATCTTCGGAGACTTCCATTGCATCACCGCTTCCACCTTTGTTGGGTCTACCATAATCCCTTTGGGATTCACCACGTGACCCAGAAACTAAACTTCGCGCAACCAGAACACGTACTTAGAGAACTTGGCATACAATTTCTCTCTCCTAAGCGTCTCCAACACCTCCCGAATGTGTCCGGCATGTTCCTCCTCGCTCCTCGAATAAATCAGGATATCATCAATAAACACAATCACTGATTTATCCAACATCGATCAACAGACCCGATTCATCAAATCTATAAAGGCAGCTGGTGCGTTGGTTAATCCAAAGGACATAACAAGGAATTCGTAGTGTCCATAACGCATGCGGAAAGCTGTCTTAGGAATATCCTGCTCCTTCACTTTCAGTTGATGATAGCCAGATCGAAGATCTATTCTCGAAAACCAACTGGCACCTTGGAGCTGATCAAACAAGTCATCAATCCTGGGTAGTGGATATCGGTTCTTTACCATCAACTTGTTTAACTCGCGGTAGTTGATGCACATCCTCATACTACCGTCCTTCTTCTTTACAAACAAGACCGGAGCACCCCAGGGAGAGATACTCGGTCGAATGAACCCTTTATCCAACAATTCTTGCAATTGAACCATCAGTTCCTTCATCTCAGACGAAGCCAATCGATACGGTGCCTTAGCAACAGGTTGAGCACCAGGTATCAAGTCAATCTGGAACTCGATCTCGCGGTCCGGTGGCACACCTGGTAAATCTTCTGTGAACACGTCGGGAAAGTCACACACAACTGGTACGTCGGACAATTATGGTACTGACGTGTCCACATCCTTCACGTAAGCCAGGTAGGCACTACATCCACGTTTCATGCACTTTCTCGCCACCGCCATCGAAATCACCTTCGGAACCGTGGTAACTCGATCACCGTAGATCTTCACCGAACTCTTGTCAGGCGCTGTCAGTCGGATCATCTTCTTGCGACACATAATATTTGCCTCATAGGATGCTAGCCAGTCCATCCCTAGGACTACATCAAACCCGTCTAAGGTCATCACAAACAGTCTAGTAGGAAAACTATGACCTTCTAATTCTATGTCACAACCTTCTATTAGATCAGAAATTCTGGTAGACTTACCATTGGCAGTTTCTACGTCGAAGGGCTCATCAATAATTCTACTTCTAACATACAAATTAGCACAAAAGCATCATAAATGAAACTCCTACTAGCACCAGAATAAAATAAGACAGAGGCACAAGTTTGGTTTACTAGAAACGTACCTGACACAACATCGGGGTCCGACCTATCCTCCTCTCGGGTCATAGTGAATGCTCTAGCACTCACTTTCTACCCTTCAGTCCCAGCCTTCTTTGCCCTAGAACTTTCAGCCCTCGGCTTCTTGCAATCCCTACTCAGATGGCCCTCTTCACCAAAGTTATAACATCTTACAGCCCAACACTATCTTTCCATGTGCCAGGGCTTCCCACATTTGAAGCAGACGTTCAATCCCCACCTACACTCTCCCGTATGCTCCTTCCCGCATTTACCACACCTCTTCGTCCCCGCACCCGACGTAACTACACGCCGATCATCCACCCTTGCACTCTTGCTATTTGGAGTGACAACACTATGTCCAAACCGTTTTCCATTCCAGTTCCTGTCACCACCACCCTTCTTACTCACCTTTACCACTGCTATACAACCTCCCCGCCAGATCAACCAACAACCTAAAAATGCTTGGTCGGGCGACGATCATGTGCCGGCGGATATCTGCCGGTAAACCCTGGATATACCTCTTGATCTATCTTGATACTGGCGTCACCTGATCCAGCACCAGCCTCGCCATCTCATTGAACTTAGTAGTATACTGCTGGTGAGTCATGGTTCCCGCCTCCAACTGTAGGAACTCTCTCTCGATCTTGTCAAGTTCCCTGTGAGGACAAAACTCCTCGATCACCAGATTTTGCAGTTCACTCCACTTCATCCTTCCAATGGCCCTGCTACCCTCGGCCTGGACAATATTGTCCCACCAACATAAAGCTGAATCCACAAATGAGTGGGTAGCAAACTTCACCTTTTGATCCTCCCTGCATTCGCTGATCTCCAACACAGCCTCCATTTCTCTCACCCATCGGTGAGCAGCAGTGTTACCACTGCCATCAAAAGTCAGGGGTTTACACCTTTGAAAGGCTCCATAGTTGCAGCCCCATGTTGTTTCTTGCACAGCTTCTTCCTCCTCCTAATCACTCGAGACAACCGTCTCAATCTCTGGTTGCTCCCTTTCTCCTCTCCCGTCATTCACCCTCTCAGCGCTCTTCTTTTTTTCCTTCTTCTCATCCTCCCTCACCGATTTAATCACTTCAGTCACCATAGATGGCAAAATCGTCTACATGACCTGGTGAACCTCCTCAACTACTACCTCCTTCACTAAGGCCCTCAGATTAGCGCTCTCATCACCGCCTTCCTGGTGATGGGTCTCGGGCTCCTCATGAGCCGTTTCACTGGTCTTAGCTCGGCTCCTAGTGACCCGTGGCCCAGCACAACGTCCACCACGACCTCCACCTCGCAAAGCTTTTGAAGGTCTACCACCAACCATCCTCTAAACACTATAAGATTCGAACACCAACACGGTCATTCCAGGTAATAGCTCAGATTATGTCAAGTATAGTAATAATTACTTTTGCCTAATAATTACATTGCAGCGGGATAATTTAACAAAAACCACTTCATCCACTAATAATTACTTTTGCCTAATAATACATCGTTGAAAAAGTTACAAAATGACATTTAGTTGCATTACAACACAAAAATATCATTTCTGTGAAGTCGCTGGATCGGTTGACATCCGAGCGTGTTCTTGATGGAAGGATAAGAAAAACCAAAAGACAAACAAGAGCACGAACAATAATACAATGGTTTCATTGATAAAACCTAATGATTACAAGCTCGTTAAAAATAAAAATCACGACTTTGGCAAGGGGAGATCGAGCATGATCTCCCCTCTCATCCGGCAGCACCTAGGCCCCAGGCACACTCTCAAAACCCTTTGCTCTCTACACAATGAAACTGGTATTTATAGGCCTCAGCCCATATTAGATGCGACTGGGCCCATTCGTACGATTGGGCCATGCGTATGGTTCAATCGTACGATTGGACCATACTTATGGTTCAGTCTTACGAATGGCCCAATCGCATCTCTCAGTCGCACGACTGGTCCATTAGCATGGCTCAGTCGTACGACTGAGTCTCATTCGCATATGCTCCTGCAAATGACCCAGTTTCATATGTTTACAACATATCAGGTGATTACATTAAGCCTAGACTATTCAACAAGCGACATACATACTATATATGACAATATATGCTCCAACAACTTCCCCCTTGGACTTTGCTTATGAATAGTAGATAACACCTCTTACAATCTTCAGTCAATCTTTGCTCTGGTTTCCAATAGAATCAAACGAAAAACCATATTAGCCAACGTTGCCGATCCGTCAGGTTGCTACAGTATCCCTAAAAATGAATTTAGGCACAATAGCTTTTGTTTACTTTGCAGAACACCATCATAGCAGTAAGATTCCCCATATGACTGATTTTTCAAGATAATGACATGAATAGTTTTCCATTGCTTCACTCTTCACACAGGCTAACCTGATTAACATTAACACCTGCAGAAATTCCCCCTCAAATTCAGCATATCCCAATATATAAACGTTGTGCTCTCCTGGCGTCTTCATACGGTGTATTGGGCAAAAAGTAGAAGGTTCCAATCCACAGCTGACAATCTCAAACAAATCAGCATGCACTCAGATTCATCATCAGAAACCGGCTCACATCAACACTTTCTGATTGCGTCTTCAATTCTCTAAACATGGATTCCCCCTAATTGTCAGAATCCTCTCTGTGCGGATAAATAAAACTTGATTGGCCCATAAATAGTCAGATGCTCCTGACTACCCCATAAAATCAGCACCGACTGCTGACATCTTCTCTTCTCTCTTTTGTGTTCTAACTACAATCACCTATTCTGGAAGTCCAACGAATAATGGGGTATCCATCGAACTTATTTGACAAAAGAACCTCAAGGTGAATGTGCTTCGCTCATCCTCAAATCTGTGCAAAAGGTAGTTCCAGAACCTTTTTTTTGGTCTGGAACACCATTCATTCGTATGACATGGAGTACAATTATCACATTCGTGTGAGTGGATAATGTGACAACCGACCTCCAGGTTGTTATCCTAACCCTAAATTACTTGCATCATTATCCATCTTATGAGTGCTAATAATTGAAACTATTCAACCCTATCATTAAATTGGAAACAATTCTTACTACTTGATTCAAATTATGGTTTCATGTGATTTTTATTATTGATTTTTAGCTAATTTAGGTTTCTACCTTTTAAAAATTTGTGTTCCGGGAATGTCAACTAGTCACCCTTACAAAATTAAATTCAAGTGAAGGCAATTAAAATATGAGCATACACACTCACACTTATATAATTTTCGGCCATGCATGCATGGGCATGCATTAGATACCTCAATTCATCATCCACTAAATAATACATTATACCCAATACTACAAAACTACACTATATAATAACAAATTTCAATTAAAATTTAATTCAAAAACACTCCCACTACCCTCCAAAATCGGCCGCCCTCCCCTCTCCACTCCTCTCCTCTCTACACCACCACCACACTACCCACTTACCTTTCATGCAAACTCTCTCCCTCTCTCCCTCTCTCCCTCTTATTCGAAACATCAGCTGAAACACACACACCCTCACCTCACAATTCTCTCAAAGCAATTCTCTCTAAGTCTAGCACAAGAAATTCGAAGAACAACACCAAGCATCAATCGGCCAAGTGCAAACCGCAAGGAGGTGGCCTAGTTCGCGAGTTTTGGGCACACAACCACACTTGTTAGACTTTTCCAGCCTTGGTTCGAGCTTCTACAGCCAAGTCCAAGGATTTTCTAGCCATCCACGACCATCAACACCTTCTAAACCGTGAGTTACATCAAGTGTAAGCTCATGTTGTCGGTTTTGGGACATTTCACTTGTTTTCTTCATTTTTCACCTAAAAACCTTGCTTTTTCCTTGTTGTAGGAGAAACTTCTCACCATCACTTTGTTTTTAAGGATTTCCCAACGTTCTTGAAGGTAAACCTCATGTTATGTTAGTCATTCTTGAGGTGGAAACCGATTTCCACCATGAAAATCCTCTTTTTGGGTGTTTTGGTATCATCTAGCTTGTGAAAGTTGCAACTCTTGTAAACCAAACTTGTGACCTGCATTTTTATGACTTAATGGACTCCCAAGAACCTGTTTTTAAAAGTTCCAAAAGGCTACATACTCGAACCCATGGTTATTACATGGATTACACCTTGAAACCCTTCTTTCTACATGTAACAACACCCTTTAAGCATTTGTTTGAAAAATCCTTTCAACCAAGACCCATAACCTACTCATGAACGACTTAATGACACCTTAATAATCTGTTTATAAAGTTAAATGAAGTGTTGGTAACATTTAAACTCAAGTTAAGATGATTTACACAAGTGTTATGGTCGGTTATGACATTTTCTACATATTTGAAGCATATGGATGTATAGAACAACTAGGCAACTCTTTGGGACTGAAATTTCAGTAGGTTTTGATGAATATTAGAGGTGTTAGTAATGTTAAATCTCTGGAATAAAGGACATGTTGAGATTTGCCCTCTTTTAGTCACTTTCGGGACCCGAAAACATGGTAAAATGACTTTAAAAATAGTAAGAATATGAATTTCACACTCTTGAAAAGTATTCCAGGCTTAAAAATGATAAATAAAGTGTTCTGGAGTCAATGGATAATTTAAATGGTCAAAGAAACAAATAAATGACGTTTTAACCAAAAACGGGTACAAACCGAGCATCGTTTTTGAGAAAAATCCATAAAAATGGAGTTCAAAGCTAAGATTTATAAAAATCATATGATTTCAGTAAGTTAAGTAATAAAAGACTTAAAGGATTTGAAAAATTGGTCAAACAAGCTGTAAATGGCCAAACCCGGTCAAAACCGCGTTTTAACGGGTCAAACATAAAAACGAGATTTTCAACTATAAAAGGCCAATTTTCACATTTAAGGACTTAAAAATTTATAAAGATACCTTTTAGAAAATACCTACTGGTCCAAGATTCAAATATGTGAAAACCCCAATATACGGTTAAAACTATCCGGCTTTTACCGTAACCGGGAGGGTTAAACGCGCAGTTTTTAAATCGGACCCGTGAACTAAAATTTTAAAACACTTACTCCATAATAAGTATGATATTACTCTAAGAATCTGATTTTTGATCTTAAATGTCATAAAGGGCAAGAAACTAAACTTGAGGGTAGAAACTGTCAATTTTGAAACTTGAGGGACCAAATTTTAAATTTTTCCAAACCTTATAACTGACTTCCAGGAAGCTAATATTCACTTGAACAACAAAATTTCTTAATACACTTAACCTAATGAAGTGAAAATCCCAATTTTCATGAAGACGCCTTGACCTGCCATAAAAGGAAACTTTTCACACAAACCTTCACGAAACCAAAGCCTTAACCAAGAGCTAAACTCTTGACACCATTGATGCACCTTAAATGAGTTTAGGGAAGTAGCTTATTACTTAATATGTACATGTTAGGGTGCTAGACTTGAGACACTTCCCGGTACACCAAGAGACTTTTGACTGGAAACCTAAGGTGAGTTCTAGTGATCCCCCTTTTTACTATTGTTTTGGGATGAAACATGCTCTACTTTTTATGAACTATGATTGTGCTTTACTTGATGACTGTATGTGGGATTTGTGGTTACCTGCTGATTCTTATATCATGATCATTAATTCTTTCGTGGACCGCTTGTTTTATATGGATAGATCTATTTAGGGAATCCCCCACACACAGTGGCTTCCGTTCCAGGAAGGTTACCCCACTGAGATCCTAAGGGGTCGTTTGTGGCATGTAACATGTTTTGTTAAGATACTATGGTGAACCATCTGGGCAGGTAGGGTTCACTGGTTTGGGGCTCAGTTCTTCCTTCGGGAATATCCGGTTAAACACAACTTTAGAAGAGGCCAACCGGGACTGAGTGCAGGGTTGATTATGATTTTTTTTCCCACGATGATAAACTATGATTATTTTCTTTTAATCAAAGAAGGATTTGTTAAGTTCTTTTGTTTTTAAACTTTAAGCACTTGAATTCACCAACTTTTTAGTTGACACAATTTTCTTTTGAGCATGTTTCAGGTAATGTATGAAGAGATCCTAGCTGTTGTGAAGACCTAGACTTATCCCCATGACATGGCATTCGCATATTTTCCTTGATGAATCATTTAAACAATATTATATTTGTGTTGAACAAGTACAATTTATTTTTATGGATGATTGTAAAACTCATTTGGGGGCCTGATTTGTTTCTAGCCCCAGTATCTTTTTAAAAACATTAATGCCATGTGATATTCTCTCCTTTGAGCTCTTGTAATGGTTTGTTTCCGCTGCCATATGTTGTTTCTAGTCTGTGACGTCCCACCCTACCTGGGCCCGGGGTATGACAGATAATACAAATAATATCTTTGTGAGACTGGTCATAAGACTGGTCCAGTAGCATGACTGGTCATAAGACTGGTCCAGTAGCATGACTAGACATAAGACTGGTCCAGTAGCATGACTGGTCATAAGACTGGTCCAGTCGCATTCCAGTCGTACGAATGGTCCAGTCGCATGGTCCAGTCGTACGAATAGTCCATTAGTATGTTCCAGTCGTACGAATGGTCCATTAGCATGGTCCAGTCATAGGAATGGTCCATTAGCATGGTCCAGTCGTACGAATGGTCAATTAGCATGGTCCAGTCGTTCGAATGGTCCATTAGCATGGTCCAGTCGCATGAGCGGATCTGCATGCAGATTTTCAGATCTGCAGCCGCCATGGCTGCCAAAAACCCTAATCTAATGAATTTTACATGAACCGAAACAAAATAGACATCATCAGATTTGCAAGGGTGATAAGAACGTGTTTCCGAGTTCGATTTTAACCACGAACCAACACACGTAACAAGATCTGAGCAAAACACGAAGTGGGTTTGATGTCAAAGAACATGAAATAGATCCATAAATCAAGAGCTCGGGTTGCTATAATGATTGTTAGATCATTTTAGCAGTAACCGGCTCTGATACCAATTGTGAAGTCGCTGGATCGCTTGACATCCGAGCGTGTTCTTGACGGAAGGATAAGAAAAACCTAAAGACAAACAAGAGCACGAACAATAATGCAATGGTTTCATTGATAAAACCTAATGATTACAAGCTCGTTAAACATAAAAATCACGACTTTTGGCAAGGGGAGATCGAGCATGATCTCCCCTCTCATCCGGCAGCACCTAGGCCCCGGGCACACTCTCAAAACCCTTTGCTCTCTACATACTGAAAACAGGCCAAAACATGCATAACATCAACAAAATATAACCACTAAAACATCCCAGGTCTTAACCTCTAAATTCCATTCTACCAAAAATTCCAGAAAATTTTCTAAGGCATTTAGGCGCATCAGGCGCATGGGCACTATGCAAGCGCATCAGCACTATGCAGGTGCATGGATACTATTCGAGCGCATGGGTACTTAGGCGCATGGGAAAAACTTAGGCGCATGGGCAAAACTTAGGTGCATGGACACTGCCTGGGCGCATGAGCCATACTTAGTCGCATGGGCAGAACTTAGGCACATGGACAAAACTTAGGCGCATGGGCAAAACTTAGGCGTATGGGCGGTTGGGCGCATGGGGAACTAGGCTCATAGGAAAACTTATACGCATGGGCAAAACTTAGGTGCATGGATAAAACTTAAGCGTATGGACAGTTGGGCGTATGGGCAATAGTCCTGCTCGGCTTACACTAATTTTAGACCCAAATCATCATCTAACATGTTCTTACCTCGTTCTAACATTCTAAACACCTAAAACAGGCATATAAGCATGAAAACTTAACCAAAGCACACCCAAACATACATACATTCACATAAACATAAGAACAAGCTTTCGGTTCACATACCGAACATTCTAAAAAAGTTAATTAGATGCATTTTCAGCCCCAAAACAAGTTTAAAACAGTAAAACCGGGGATCTGGAACTCTCCTACAACAACCTTAGAGCAAAATTCCTCCAAACTAAAAGGCACACGGAGTTCAAACAACTAAACACACAACCGAACACACACAAACACATAAGGCTCGGTCCAAAGGCTAAAAACCCAGCTGAAACCGATCAAAAACACAAGAAAACTCACCTTAAACCGATCTTCTTCTTCTTCTTCTTCTTCTTCTTCTTCTCTCTAAAAACCAATTGAAGCTTTCTTTCTTTCTCCAAATAGTCGAATGAGGTTGGTGTAGCAGGGGGTGTGGGCGGCCATAATCAACTTTCTAAACATAATAATAATAAAGTTTGCCTTTTGCATAACTTTAACCCCTTAACTTGGTTTATTTTACTTTTGTTTCTTTTTACTCTTCTTTTCTTTTCTTTTAGAAATTTCCGGGTGTTACAGTGACCAAGTGAAAACTTAGCACATAAAGTGAAAGGATGAGGGTGTCAAGATTGAAGCAATGGAAGAAAGCATGCTTAGGATGTCATAATGGAATAAACATTTGTGCTTCTAGAGTTGTTTGTTTGTTAGTTTTATGTTCTTTGCCGTAGTTATTAGCTAGCTAAGTTAGTTTGTGGTGATGGTTGGTGTTTGGTTGTTGGTAGAGTTGGTTGGAGATGGTTGTTTGAAATGGAGTTGTGATGATTGGTTGCTATGATTGTCTGTTTGAGTTTTAAATTGTAGTAGTTGTTGCTAAAGGAAGTTAGCAAGTTGAGTTGGTAATGGTCAATCATGATAGTTTGGTGATGGAGCTGCAAAGGTTGCTTGTGATGGTTAGTGGAGGTCATGTTAATTAGCTGTAATAGTAGATCTGATGGTGATTGTAATTGTTGTATGATAGTTTTACGATATGAGTAAAATCATTTGTGTTGTACTAAATTTTTTGAAATTTAGAATTAAGTTTTCTCTTAATCACTGAAAAATATAGAATGTTTAAGGTGCAGGACCGTTTAAGGGTATGCACTTACAACACAACAACATAATGAGGAGAGTTCTTTAGAACACTTAACAGATCAAATAGAGAACTGGTAACTTATAAGTAAGATACTAAGAACACTAGTAAAATGTGAGACAGAACAAGATAGCAAACAACACAAGTGTATGGTTTTTCAAGAATGCTGTATATTGCTTCTCAAGTTCTTTTACAAGTGTTACAAAGCATAGAAAGAAAGTTACAAGTACTTGAGATACTTTATACTACATCCTACAGCCGGTCATACTTTAAAGGCCAGCTGGATACATAAGACTAGACAACTACAAAATCAAATGTAGAGTCAAAAGGCAGATTGCCTTTTGACATGTCATAGCTATTATCCTAATATATTACAAAAAGGATAAAAGTACATAAAGTAGAAAGCTCAGACTCAAGACCTCAATGTACAGTTACCAAAAGCATTGACCTTTTCACCAACTCATGTAAGTTGGTGACTGAACAGAGTTGCAGGAGAAAGGTGGTCCAGCTTTATGGTAAAGTACATCAGATAAAAGCATGTACATAAAAGTCTTCGGAAGAAATCTGTCTTCACTCTTTGGCTTCGGAAGACTTTGTCTTTAAAGCTTGGAAGACTTCACTTTTGGCTTCGGAAGATTTTACACTTAGAATATTTTCTAGTGCATGGTGTAAAACTTCCAAAGCATTTCTACTTCTGTACTTCAGTGCATGCATGCAGAGAGACTTTGGATGTTTTGGCTGCATCAGACTTATAGGAATCCTTACAAACTCCCCCTAGGCTGATCCTACCAAAACATTTGAAGATCTACAGTTGTTGATAGTCCTCATTATGATAATGACCATACCCTTCTTCATTAGATGGTCAAAATCACTCAGACTCTCATAGTATCTTCTCATCTCAAATAGATCATGCTAAGGTAGGTTGAATAAGTCTTGCCATGTGTAGACATTTTCACTACCTTAATCTCTGATCACATGCCATCTTTCTGGATTAGTTGTGAAGGTCCAGGATAAGATGGGTCTCTCAGATGCAAGAGGAGCCACTTGAATTGGAGTTGATGGGGCTGCCTCTTCATGTACTTCCTCAGGTTGATCTGATTCACCCTGAGGCTTGGAGGTGGATGATTCAGACTTATTCTTCTTCTTTGACTTTGGTTTAGAAGCCATCCTCTTCCTCCTCTTTGAAGACTTTAACTGTGAAGACTGGCCTGCAACACCTTGTTGATCAGTCTTGTCTTGCTCAGTTAGGTGTTCCTCCCTTACAGGTTCAGAAGGAGAGGGAGTTTGACCCTGCTGTGGATCAGAAGATGAAGCTTGCTGAGACTTAGCAGGAGGTCCAGGTTGTGTTGTCTTAGGTTGTTCAACCTTAACCTCCACTTCAGGAGGAGCTTGACTTGGAGGAGAGTGTAAGTCAATGTGCTCTCCACTTTTAATCTTCTTCTTGATTACCCTAATATGTCATCCATTGTGGATAGAGACATAGGGCCAAGTCTCATTCCGGAGAATCCATAGAGCTTCAAGAAGCTCATCATCCTTTGTCTGTCAGTAGACTTCTTCATACTCTTTTGGATTATGGCTCTTGATTTTGCAGCCTCTTCCCTCATCTTTCTCTGTGTTACTTTTTGTTCTTTGAGCACTTGAAGTTCAAGCTGTTTGAGATACTCAAACTCAATGTACTCAAAGGACAAGGGAAGAAGTGTAGATGCCTGGTAGAGAGACCTGTGGCACTCAGGTAGTTGATCATATTTTGCCTATCTGTTTCTTTGTCTACCTGAGGTTCTTGTGTAGCTGCCACAATCTCTTGCACAGGGATTTCTTGAATTGGGGTGAGAGTAGGAACATTCGTGTACAGTCTTTTCTGTCTCTTCTCTTCTTTGATTTGGAGGAGCAGCCTTGCATCCTCTGCTTCCTTTCTCTCCCTAGAGATTTCCATGTCTGCCAGTTCATTGAGTTCCTCTAAAGGGAGAGATATAATCTCATCAATATCATAGTTCCTGGTCTACAGGTAAGTAATCCTAACTGCCCTCAACTCATCATTTTGAGTGTTTGGTCTAGACCGAGAGGAACTTTCTCCCCTTAGCTTCCTCTTTCTCTCTCTCTCCTCCTCCTCAATCTCCTCAGGAGTTAAAATCCTTTTCCCCTTGTCACCCACATACCTTTGTGACACAGGGTGGAGAGAGCTTTGGCCTTCATTGCTTGGTGTAGCATCCAAGCTTTGGCCAGAGAGAGGCTGTGATACACCTTCACTAGGCAGGTGTTTAACTGAGGGAATGAATTGCTGAAGTAGTTGATTGGGTGTGAGAATGAAATTCTCTGTTGATGTGAATCAACAAGGATCGAATATGATGATTGAGTCAATGATTGTAAGGCAGAATCAAATAACCAATGAACATTTAATGCAAGAAATACTCATAAATGCTTTTTGTATTATTGGAGGTGGTTGGCTACAATGAATGCTAGGGTTTGAGCATTAAACAGTAATAATACACCTTGAGAAGATAAGACTAAACACAATATTCTGATTGTCTAAATGTCTATCAACAGTCACCTCACATACGAGGATTTCTATTCTATTTATAGGCTGACAAGATGCCTTTTACAAAAAGACTAAACTACCCCTGACCTATACATGAGAGAACTAGTCTAAGTACAAAAGTATTCATCAGCATTTCTTTTGTTCATCCATATTAACTAATGCGGATGTTGTGATCTTCATCAGTATTTCTTTTTCTTCTTCAGCATTAGTGTTCGGTCATCAACATTGACGAATGCGGATGAACAAACACTTAAGCGCATTTGTTGCTGAACATCCGCATTAGTAAATGCGGATGTACAAAGTACTTGTCAGCATTTGTTTCGGCTATCAACATTTGTCAATGCGAAATAACAAACACTTGTAAGCATTTGTTCTATGGTCATCCGCATATACAAATGCAGGTAGCCGACACTTATCTTCTATTCTTCATGCAGATTCTTCATCCACATTGGTTCTTGGACTTAGGGAGTTTCCAGCAGAACAACCATCAACCCACCACTTGAATTGGCATGTATGATCCTTTCAGGGTCCAACAGTACTCCCCCTCAGGATTATACAGCCTATGTACTTCAAGGGTTTGATGGTGGATAAGGTTGTGAGGATTCTGCTGGGTCTTGTACAGCTGGAGAGGAGACTTGTGGTTCTATAAGTGAGGGATCCAAAATGGCCTTTATCATGTTGACAAAGTCATTGGCTTCAGACATCTTTTCTCTATTCAGCACATGAATCTTCATCTGGCTCATAGTGTGAATGACTTTAATGGACAGCTTTCTCAGTGAGATAGGCTCCCAGATGGACACAGTTGACAGTCCATCTCTATGAATAAGAAGATATCCGTCCACATCTACCTCTAGCTTCATAATATTTTCCAATTTTAAAGGAGTCTTCTTCTTCCTCCTTTGCTCTCTCTTGGCAATGATTCTGTCAAATGCCATCTTCAGAATCTTTATGAACTTTAAGAAGAAGTGCATAGCCTTGTGTATATGTAGTGTATATAAGATTCATCTAGCAATCTCACTTCATATGCACTAAATAATCTGATCTCAGTACCTTTTTTTCCTCACCATCTTCTTTCAATCACCAACTCATGTCTTTTCATCATAATAGACATTTGAGATTGGTTTGGAGGAATGAATTCCAGCTACCATCTTTCTCTTTAATGATTCAGTTGGCTTCATCTTGAGCTCAGGGAATACTACTTCTTCAGCTGGTTTTGTCTTTTTCTTCTCAAGAGGGTTAACAAAGGATCTATCTTTCTTCATGCAGATGGCCTTGAGAGATTTGAAGTTGTCTATTCTTTTAAACATCCTCAGAATATCTTCAAGCTCATAACCTCCTAAACATAGCCTTATGATTAATCAATTATAGATTGGCTAGTTCTTTTAGATCATGGATCTCCAGGGAGTTCACCAGAGCAGAGTACTCTGTGAAGAATTGGACTAACCCTGAGATCCTTTGACCATAAACATATTCCAGTCACTGTCATACTTCCAGTCACTAGGGAATAGACACACCTCTGATCATCTCTTTAGTGGTGATGCCTTCTTGAAATTTTAACTGTGAAGGCTCATCAAACCACTCAGGATATCTATGCAATACAGGTGCCAAAGAGTCATGATCTCTATGGGTGAGCTGCATGTCTTGTGCTGAAACTCTGGTTCTTGGCTTTTTGCTGGTTATTTCTTCTTCTAGTTTCTTCAGCCTCTCTTTCTTTTCATTGATCAACCTAAGGATAGCAGCCCTTAGGGAATTTGTCTTCATGTTGCCCAGTTTTCTCTTAGTGAATCCTTGATCAGAAAGATTGCCCTTTATTTCCCTGTCAGACATACTGTAGGGATCAGGATACAATGGTTGAGGAGTTGCAGTTTGCTTGGCCTTTGAAGAGAATGTGACCACTGGTGCTTTGGGTGAAAGAGTCTTTTCATACTCAGTCTCATGTGCAGGGTCCAGTAGTTTGTTTAGCTTTTCTTCTTCTGCTTTCATTCCCTCATAAGTCAACCCGAATACCTCATCAGGATCATATCCGTGGTTAATCAGAAACATGGCCTTCACCATCAGATCATCAGATTTGGCTTTCTCTACCATCTCCTGCACTGATGACTCCTCCTTCACAGGGCTTTCACTAGCTATCGGTTCATCAACCACATAGCCACCCTCTATCTCTTCTTCTTCCAGATCAATGAATTCAGCCTTCTTTTTCAATTGGGCTTCGGCTTTTTCATGTTTATCTAAGAATTCAGCAATGGCTACAAGGCTATGGGGATCATCTTTTTGCTTTTTCTTGACTGGTTCTTCTTCTTCTATTGTTCTTTTACCCTTTGTCTTTTCAGATAAATATTTCAACCTTTGGGTATATATTTGCATTCTTGAACCAGATGAGGTTTCAGCCTTTTCAGCTTCTTGGGGCACTTTCTCAGCCTCTTTCTTTTATGTTTCATCATGTGCAGCTGCTGATTCTTCTCTTTGTTGTTGTTCTTCACATAATTTTCTTATCAGCTCCTTTTGTTCATCAGATAAGGATACAACATGCATAATTTGCAGACTCAATTCCTTCTCAATTGGGACAGGAGATTGAGGAATGACTACTATTGGTTCAACAACTTGCCTCTGATCAACAATGAAGTCCCAAAACTCATCATCATGAATTCTTCTACAGTAAAGATGTCAAGAGCTTTAATCATATCACTGAATTCAGACTCTTCAGTGTGAGTTTCTTCTTGTTTGCTTGTACAGACCACCATTTCCAAGCTAGATTCATCATGTTTTGATCCACTGGTTTCAGCCCCTTTCTCTCACTCAGTGAATTTCATCCTTTTAGCAGGAGGGGAGTTATCACCACTCTCCCCTGATGAACCTTCATCACTATCATCTTTATCACTTTCTCTTTTCCTTTTCTCTTCTCTTTTATCTCCCTTATCATCTTTCTCTTTTTCAGCTTCTTGTTTGATCATGACCAATAGCTCTAACTCAGAGACTCTCTTGTTTAGAGATTCTATCTGTTTTTGCAGGTCTATGATTATATCAGCTTGCTTTTCAATCAGCCATTCCTGTTCTTCCATAGTAATTGTTTGGATGGCTAAAGTGTCAACATGACCACTTACTTCATCCCTGGAATGCTAAAGAGCAGCCTTTAGACTTTCTATCTCCCTTTCTTTCTCTTTTCTCAATCTCATATTTCTCTTTCAAATCTTTTAACTCCTTTTCCTTTTCATCTAATTCCAGAAGTCTGTCTTGGATGATACCAGATCTTCTATTCAGCAGTTTCTCCATCTTTGCTACTTTCTGCAGCAGTTCAGAGATCATCTCATCTTTCTCATTAGGCCTGTTTACCTCTGATTCAGCATACTTTCAGATAGAACAGCCTCAGAAATAACTTGCCTAACAGACATCTGTCTTTAATGATCCTCCTCATCAGATGATGATTTGGATTCCTCTGAAGAGATGGCAGAATCACCATACTCAACAGGCTCAGTAGTAGCAGGGGATGATTGAACAGGAGATGTAGGTGCATGATGGATTGGTGAAATATAGGGTGAGTGTATAGGTAATATATGTAGAGAGATAATGGGTTGTGTTTGTGGAGATGGGATTGGTGATCTATGAGGTGAGGGTATTGGTGTGGGCATGAATGGTGAGGCTATATCAGCTTCAAGAACAGAAGGCCCAGTGTGAAGATCACCCCCTACATCAACCTGGGGTGACACTGGCCTCTGACCTTCATCCCTTTCAGCAACATGCTCATCAAAAGTTTGTTGATCATGAGCAGCTTGTTCTTCTTCTTGATCAGGCTCATTTATAGGAGCCTCTTGTTCTTCTGCTTGTTCATCTGGATTAATCTGTTGTAGCATCCAGGGCAACAAAGGAAAGAATGTTCCACTGTAGAAGTTCCTAGGGTCTCTCTTCTTAATGTACTTGTAGGACTTGGCATTATAATGAGGAATATCTATCATAGGTCCTTTAGGTACAATATCCGGAAAAGCTTCATAGACGAGGCATTGTAAGAACCTTGGATACATAAAGAACATGTGTCTTCTTCCTTCCTGAATGTTTGATTCCAGACCATTAAATACATAAGCAGACATGTTAAATGGCTTGTTAGTGCACAGAGCACATATAGCAGATGAGGTAGTCACTGGAATGTCATTCCATCTAGTGTTCCTCTTTGACAGAAAATGTTAGTAGAGATGAATGAGGAACCTCCATTGTAAGTCAACTAACCCCTTCACAATTTGCTTGCCTTCATAACCTCCCTCATATCCAATGTTGGCAAAGAAAGTAGTAATATCATCATCTTCAAATTCTAAAGGAGTGTTGGCATCATCACTAAACTACAACACTGTCTCACAGTTTGTTCAATAATGGCCAATGTATAATCATCATAGTTTCTCCCAGACAGAGTCCTTACACCATCTATCTCTGTCACCTCAACAGTGCTCCAAAATGACCTTATGAATCTCTCATAAATGATTGGTCTGATTGTAATTGCATGAGCAACTCTGGTAGTGGATATAAATCTAATCAGGTCTTTGAGACCTTCTGCCTCGGGTACATCATGGTTGAGATAACCACTTACATTATGAAGCTTACTCCAAGTGAGATTTGCCATGTACCCTACATTAAAGGAATATGAATTAGAATATTTGACAATAATCATCAGATTGTAAAGCATACATCAAGTGAAATTTTTCAGTTTGACTTTTGATGCCTATACTTGATGTTATCATGAATAATTACTATTATTTTGTTTTTCATGTTTGTAGTGATCATCTTTTTTGTGTTTAAACTCTTTTAACTCTTAGAATTTGACATTTTCAAAATTTTGTTTTGCTCTGTTCATGCGATGAACAAGGTTATGAAAATCACTTGTTTGTTGTTATCTTCATAGTTAATTGGTTCATTGCAGTCGAAAATGTTCATCATTTCTTAATCTTAGTTTGATTTTGAGTTTTCTTTCTTGACCTAGGGTTCTAAGTTCATCATGGGTTCGAAGGTTCGACATTTTAGGTCATAAAATTCAAATATTATCACCTTTTGTTTGATATTACTGCTGCAGAGAATCGAAACTGAGGACTAATCAGGGTGAATGAAAGTCGAACACGAGTTTTGGTGATGGTGATGATGATTGATGAAGAACAGTGAAAATTTGCTCGTCGCACTATGAAGTCTCTCAATTTTGAAAAGTATTAAATGACCTTTTGAAATGGTTTTAAATAGTCAATAAATGTCTTTTACAAAAGTTACAAGTTTCAGGACAAGTGCGGTCAATTTTTAAATTCACTGTAGCAAATGCGGAAGAGTTTTGTTCATCAGCATTTGTGTACTGTTACAAATGCGGAAGAGAAAAATCTTAACAACATTTGTTCACTGTAGCAAATGCGGTTGAATAAAGTTATTTAGCATTTGTCTTTTGTTACAAATGCAGCTGAACAAAGTTAGTTAGCATATGTTCACTGTAACAAATACGGCTGAACAAAGTTAGTCAGCATTTGTTCACTGTAACAAATGTGGTAGAGCAAAATTCCTTTGTCCACATTTACTTCAACAAATGCGACAGAACAATAAAGTTGTCCGCATTTCTTGACTTTCATGATGACAAAAGAGATTAAGCACATTATTTATTCATTTTGATACATATGAAAAGTTTAGAGACATTCAGATCATCATGGTAAGAGGCACCTTCATCTTGTTGTGTTAGAGAGCTACAGAAAAAGCTTGGAGACATTCAGATCATCATGGTAATAGGCTGACAAGATGCCTTTTACAAAAAGACTAAACTACCCCTGACCTATACATCAAAGAACTAGTCTAAGTACAAAAGTCTTCATCAGCATTTCTTTTGTTCATCCGCATTAGCTAATGCGGATGTTGTGATCTTCATCAGCATTTCTTTTTCTTCTTCAGCATTAGTGTTTGGTCATCAGCATTGACAAATGCGGATGAACAAACACTTAAGCGCATTTGTTGCTGAACATCCGCATTAGTAAATGCGGATGTACAAAGTACTTGTCATCATTTGTTTCGGCTATTCACATTTGTTAATGCGGAAGAACAAACACTTTTCAGCATTTGTTTTATGGTCATCCGCATATACAAATGGGGGTATTTATTCTTCATGTAGATTCTTCATCCGCATTGGTTCTTGGACTTAGGGAGTTACCAGCAGAACAACCATCAACCCACCACTTGAATTGGCATGTATGATCCTTTCAGGGTCCAACAGTAGTTGTTGGTGTGACAGGACTCTCAGGCTCTATCACTGGGCTTCCAGTCAAGGTTTTCCCTTTGAAGCTAATCTTAGGGTCTGCCTCAACATCCAGTTGACCAATGACATTACCTAATTACCTTTGTCTCCTTCTTAGGTTGAACTCTTCAGTAATTCTATCTTGAATCCTTTGTGCCAGCCTGCCAGCTTGTCTAGATTGACTTGGGTTGACAAGTGGCATGTTGATCAGGTCAAGACCTTCATAGTAGTTCAAGGTCTGAAAGTTGAATACCTCTTGCTGCCGTTGAACTCTTTGAAGATTGAGGGCTCTTCTGTCAGCATCATACCTCCACCTAATGATGTAGTTTGAAGTTCCTTGGGGTAGGAATGACATAGCCCTTGGAATGCCTTCCTCCAAGAGACTCTGAATGAGAGAGTCTAGAGAATCCACATCAAAGTGAACTTGAGGAAGTTGCGGAGTATGCACAACTGCAAGTGAGGATGGTGAGTCCTCAATGTCCATACTCCCTAAAGAACTCCCAGGTTCTGTGATTGCAATGACTTTCTCCCCCTTTTTGGTAGCATCACCCTCTTGCATAGATGAGCTAAGAGTTAGGTCAATCACATCCACAGGTTCTTGTGTTCCTGATTGAGCTCTCCTTAAAGGTCTCCCAGCTAGTTTTTCTCTGAGATAAGATATCTCAAGTTGCTGATCATTGACCCTGTTTTGCAGGGTAGTCACCTAAGATTCAAGGTGACTAACCTTAGAGACTAGATAGGTGCATGTTTTTGACATTTGTGCACCTTTAGTCTCAAATTCCCCTCATCTTCATAGAAAGAATCACTGGGGGATGAGAGAATTCGACCAAAGTCCTCACTCTCACCACCACCTTTATGTTCTTGGCTGCTGGATTTCCTCTGCTCACTGACAGCCTCAGTTGGAAGTGTCAATGGGCTGAGTTGCCATGGTTAAGGTCTTAATGATGTAATCCCTTCAGAAGTGAGAGCCTCTTCCATATGGATCTCTTGAATAGGTTCAGAGAGGTCCACCTTAGTAATGGGTGACTGATGTGGGCTAGACATAGGAGACTCAGGAGCACTCATCTCTCTATGAGTAGAGAAAGAGTAGAGAGACTCATGGTACTCACTGAAACCTAAGTCTTCATCAGTATAGAATTCAAGGTTAGGAATGGATTGGTTTAAATCTAAAGGCTGGGGATGGTAACTGTCACCTGAAGGTTGTTCACTTGAGTGTTGAGACTTAGAGTGAAGTCTTAAGGCAATTGGGCTAGTGAGCTCATCAGGCTGAGCATGAGGAACCTCAGCACTGATCCTTGAAGAAATGGGAGTGGTTTGCTCCTCAGGAGAAGTGGGAGCTCTAGTATCCACTTCCTCATGTATGGGTGAGTATATGGGGTCCTGCACAAGCTCAATAGCTTGAGCAAGGCTTTGTTTGGACTTTCTTTGGTAGGTGAGGGTGATTTGAGGCCTTTTTGGTGGTTGAGAGGTAGAAGGTGTGGGTTCAACACTAGCTTGTGTTGCTGGTTGTCATCTTGAGCAATGAGCTCTAACATTTTGGGGACAAGGGCTGTTTCTACCCCGGAGAAGCCTACAGTTGGCTTCTTCATGATTTTAAAGATGTCGGGCTTCATCTGTCCCAATTTAAGAATATTACATGTTTCCCTCAACTGTGAGCCCAGTTCATAGTTTAGAATGTATTGAACATATCTAGGAAACATGTAATACTCTAGAACCCAAGTTTGCAAGCAAATTTGTATAAACAAACTGAGAGTACCTGAACTTGACCCCTTGAACCATTCCATGCACTATGAAGGAGAGATCCTCAGGAATCTGGTCCCACTCTCTATGCTTATTTGACAAGCTAAGGATAACCACATGTAGCAGGTATTTCCACTGGGATAAGACCTTTCCTTTCCTGAAGCTCTTTACAGAGAAATCTCCCTCATAGTCCATCTGCACAAAGGAATGATTAACAGCTTCCTTTGGGAAGGACAACTCACCTTCTTCATCATCCAGTTGAAGATGAGTATTGATGATGGCCGGAGTGCTGAAGATTGTCCTCCCCTGCACCATGGCAGACAGTGCCTTCTCCCCATCCATGATGACCTCTTGATAGGTCTTCCAAAATTCAAGCAGATGATCCTTATGGATAGTAGGATCAATGGTGAGGGAGGTGAAGTAGTTGGATAGAGCCAGAAAATGGCAAACCTCTGAGAAACTATCATCTTTCTCAGAGTTCAACAAAGCAACCTGGTTGTGTTGCCTGTGAAGTTGCATGGAGAAATCAGGGTTGTTTCTGCGGTTTAGGTTGCCCATTTTGAGAAGCTTAAGGGTGAAGGAAGTTGAAGAACAAAGGCGGTTTGAGTGAATTTAGGTTAGAGGAATAGTGCAGATGAAGAAGATAGTGAAAGAGGGGGGAACCGTTGGGTATATATATGAAATGGATTTAAGAAAAACTTAATGAAATAGGATAAACTTTAAAATCCGGATGTCGGTCTCACCTCTGAAAAAGTAGTTTACTTTTGCCCAAAAACTAGTTTTTTTGGAAGTCAAGAAATCTTCCGAATGTTATTTTGCTTCGGAAGTTCTGAAGAAAAGCTTTCGAAGACAAATTGGCTTCGGAAGATATTCCAAAGGTTTTGAGAATTTCACTTCGGAAGAGATTTATTACTCAGAGTTTTTATTCTAAGAAGAATGAAAACTTTCAAAGGTAAATTGCTTTCAGAAGAAAATTGTTCCTTGAAAGCATATAAGTACTTTAGTTAATTTTAAGCTTCAGAAGATATTTCAGAAATTTCTTCCGAAGGTAAATCTACTAAAGTAGTTATTTGTTTTCTAATACATAAGTTTCTTCCGAAGGTAATTATAAATCTTCTGAAGGATAAAAAGATCAAAATTTTCAAAAATCTAAGGAATGTTTTTTTAAAAGATTTATCTTCCAAAGAGAACAAGGGCTATGAGGGTGATAAAATAGACAACTTAGGACACAAAGGTTTTAGAAATAATATGATTAAGTTTTAAGAAAAGCTACTCAAAGTTAATCATCCCAATGGCTGATACAAGATATTTGAATCTCTGTTCATCAAAAGCTTTGGTGAACAGATTAGCATATTGTTTATTTGTGTTAACTTTGACTAGTTTGATTAATCCCTTTTCAAAGTTATCTCTAATCAAATGATACCTGATGTTGATATGTTTTGTCCTTGAGTGCTGCACAGGATTCTCTGTGATTGAGATAGCACTGTTGTTGTCTATATGGATGGGAGTCTCCTTGAAGTTGAATCCATAGTCCAGCATCTGATTCTGAATCTAAAGCACTTGAGCACAACAGCTTGCAGTAGCAATGTATTCAGCTTCAACAGTTGATGCAGACACACATGATTGTTTCTTGCATTGCCAAGAGACTATCCTTCCACCAAGAAATTGACATCCCCCAGATGTAGACTTTGCAGTCATGTTGCAACCACCATAGTCACTATCTGTATAAGCATACAGATTGAAGTCACAATTCTTTGGATACCAAAGGCCAAGTGATGGAGCACCTTTGAGATATCTTAAAATTCTCTTGACAGTGATTAGGTGTGACATCTTAGGGTTGGCTTGATATCTTGCACAAATACATGTGCCAAACATGATATCAGGCCTGTTAGTTGTGAGGTACATAAGAGACCCAATCATTGCCCGGTAGAGATGAACATCAACATACTCCCTCTCAAGATCAGGTCCAAGGGAGTGGTTTATGGCTATGGGTGTCTTAGCAACCTTACAATCAGTCATGTTGAATCTTTTAAGTATGTCTTGTACATACTTTGACTGACTTATGAATATGCCATTGTCATCTTGCTTCACTTGAATTCCTAGAAAGAAATTGAGTTCCCCTCTGACACTTATTTCAAACCTATCATTCATCAGCTTCTCAAAGTCTTTGCATAGCATTGGATTAGTTGACCCGAAGATATTTTCATCTACATATAATTGAACTAGCATTATGTCATTTCCTGTTCCTTTGATGAAGAGAGTTCCATCAATAGTACCCCTTTTGTAGCCATGCAGACAGAGATACTAAGATAGAGTCTCATACCACTTCCTTGGTGCTTGGTGCAGCCCATAAAGAGCTTTATCAAGCCTGTAGACATAATCAGGATGACCAGGATCTGCAAACCTAGGTGGTTATCTGACATACACCTCTTCATCAATCACCCCATAGAGAAAAGCACACTTGACGTCAAGTTGGTAGACCTTGAAGTTCTTGGATGCAGCAAAAGCTAGGAATATCCTAACAGCTTTAAGTCTTGCTACAGGAGCAAAAACATCTGTGTAGTCAATTCCTTTTTCTTGAGTATACCCTTGAACAACTAGTCTTTCCTTGCTCTTGATGACAAGTCCTCTATCATCCTTCTTATTCCTGAACACCCATTTGGTTCCTATGGTAGTCTTCCCTTGAGAAAGAGGACATAGGTTCCAAACCTTTTGCCTTTTGAATTGAAGCAGCTCCTCTTGCAAAGCTTCAACCCAACTTCCATCCTTTAGAGCCTCATCAACCTTCTTTGGCTCTATCTGGGACAAGAAACAAGAGTGAAGACAATCATTTGCATCATGGGTTTGTCCTCTTGTTCTCACCCCTGAATCAACATCTCCAATGATGTTTGTGGTAGGGTGAGATTTGTGGATCCCTAGCTAAGGGATCACAACAAGTTGTTTAGACAAATCTAAATTAGAGAAATTTTGATCTGGCAATGGGGATTCACCCTCCACATAAGCACACTTATCAAGATTGACTTGATCCAATGGGTATGTGACATCATTGATGTTGTCTTCAATGGAGTGGTTCTCAGCATCAAAAAATTCTTGATCACTTTCACCACCACCATTTTCTTCTACATTTGAAGCTCTTTCATTTGAGTTTTGTGCCTTTAAGCTAGAATTTGAAGGCAACCCAGAAGTATCAGCAGGATTTGTCATTGATGTGCTGGTAGAAACTTCATTTGCAGGTTTAGATACCACTAGAGCTAAAGTTATGTAGCTTGAAGGTCTTCTCACCTCAAATCTTGGGTCAGGATCACCTATAGGTAGTATATCTCTGGATCCTGAAACATGATCACAAGATTTATTAAAATAGTTGGTAACTAAATCAAGATCAAACAACCAATCAGGACCAGAACCTTTCACACTGGGAGTGTGCTCATTAAAAGTCACATTGGCTGACTCCTCAACTACTCTAGTTCTGAGATTGTATACTCTATAAGCCTTAGCTTGAGAAGAGTATCCAATAAAGTGTCCATCATTTGATTTCTCAACAAACTTGGCAATTTGATCTTTGGTATTCAAGATGGTGCAAGGACATCCAAATGACCTGCGAAAACCAATGTAAGGTTTTCTCTTGTGCCAAAGTTCATAAGGAGTCTTACTATGTGTCTTAACTACTAAAACTATGTTTTGCACATAGCAAGTAGTGTTCACTGCCTCTACCCAGAAGGTGATGGGTAGTTTAGAGTCAGACAACATAGTTCTTGCAGCTTCAATTAGTGTCCTGTTTCTCCTCTCAGCAACACCATTTTGCTGAGGAGTCCTCGGAGTACTATATTGTCTTGTAATACCTTTTTCATCACAAAATGTATCAAGGATTTGTTTCTTGAATTCAGTTCTTTGATTCTCAATCTTTAAAATGAAATTCTTCATAATCTCAGGGGTCTCATCCTTAGTTCTAAGAAAGAAGACCCAAGTGAATCTTGTAAAGTCATCTGTGATCACCAAACAATAAGAGGTCCTTCCTAGACTCATTACACTGGTGGGGCCAACAAGATCCATATGTAATAAGTGTAGGGGAGTAATAATAGAGTTTCTTTCCTTTGGCTTGTGAGATACCTTGTGTTGCTTCCCCTTCAGGCATGCAACACAGTGGTCATCACTTGTAAACTCTTTCTTTGGCATTCCAGTTACCAAATCATTCTTAACTAATTTATTCATGTTTTTAAAGTTTACATGGCACATTCTTTTATACCAGAGGAAAGACTCATCACTATTTGCTTTAGATAGAAAGCATGAAACTTCTCCCGACGGAGATGTTTCTTGCAAATCCATCTTGTACATGTTCCCTTTCCTGGGGGCTCTGAGCAGGATATGCTCATGAGGAATGACCACCCCGGGCTTGAGAACAATACACTCATGCTCAGTAAAGAGCATGTTAAGACTCTGATCAAAAAATTGGGATACACTCAAAAGATTGTACCCAAGCTCCTTGACAAAGTTTACCTTCTCAATGCAGAGCTTACCATTTGTGACCCTGACCCTTCCAGTAATGTAACCTCCTGCATCTCCTCCAAAAGAAACTGGTCCTCCATCAATTCTTTCAAACTTTTAGAGTAGTGACCTATTGCGTGTCATGTGGCTGGAACAACCACTATCAATGATCCATACATTTTTGTTTGTCTTGATGTGTTCCTACACAAAAGAGATGGTAAGTTACATTTGGAAACCAAGCCTCATTGGTCTTGGGCTCATCAAAAGAAGTTGAAGACAATGCAATAGTAATTGATTCTATAGTCATGTTTTGAGGATCATTTGCTGATGTTGATGAAGAACTTTCAGCCACTTGGTCTTTGTTTGTCTTCCACACCACCTTTGGAAGCTTAGACTTGACCTTAAATACTTCGGAAGTTTTGTTGACTTCGGAAGTTTTGATGACTGGACCTTCGGAAGATCTTGCTTTCATTGCAGCAGGCTTTAGTGCTTCGGAAGTATTCCTTTCTTCTGAGAGCAAATTTTCTTCCGAAGGCAAGTTTCCACTTGTCTTCTTCTTCATTTTGGAGCTTTTATAGGAAAAAGATTTTCCTTCCGAAGCTTGCTTCTTCTTCTCCAAACTCTTAGAAGTTTCTTTCTTGGTCATGTGGAGAGTACTCTTTGGATTGTAAACACAATCTTTAGCAAGATGAGAAGTACTCCCACACATGACACAATCCATTTTCTTCCTTCTAGGAGTCTTTTTTTTTGAACAAGGCTGAACTTGATCACTTTCCTTCTCCATCTTAATCTTTGTAGATGTTCTGGAAATTCTTATGGGGATAGAACTGCCTTTGAGCTGAATGGTTCAGGTTGTACAACAGTGGTGCACAACTGATCAACCTTCTTCTTGATGATGGGATGATTTGGACATGACTCTTGTTATTGGAGTTGAAGTTTGTGTCTTTAGCCTTAACCACCTCAAATCCTGCAGAGATGAAGACTTGTTTCTGTGTAGAGTTGAAGGTGGCCTTGATACTTGAGCCTTCTTGGACTTTCTCTTGGCCTTCCTGATCAAGTTCTTTCTCTTAGACTTGGTCATCCCAACAGCTTTACTCTCCTCAGAGGGATGGTGACCGTTCTTAGAATGCTCTTCTTCACTCTTCTAAGAGCCATTCTTCACCATCTCCTCTTCATCCTCCTCAGTCAAGGGGTCTATGAAGGGAAGCTCATCTTCACAAGTTCCACACCTAGGAGATCTTACTGACAAGATTGTGTGTGGAGGAGCTATCTCACTAGAACTGAGTCCCTACTTATTTTGATAACAAACTTTTGCATGCAAGGATGAGGATATTATGTTCTTGAAGGTCTCTTCTTTAAGAACACATTTTTCTGCCCTGGCTTTGCTGATCACAAGCTCAACCTGGCATTCAGTCAACTTAGTTATGAGGTCTTTGATTTGAGTCCTGTAGTTGGTGTGCTCATGTTTAAGAGTTGAAATGGTTTCTCTAAGTCCTCTATCTTTAGTTTTTTATCATTTTCAGCTCTTTTAAAATCAGCTTTTAAGATATTTAAGGACTCAAGATCAGATCTCATCTCTAAGTTATAGGACCTGTATCTATTTACTTTAGCAATGTATTCAGGAGTACAAAGATGTTAAAATACATTGGCTTCATCATGGTCGCCATGAGTGCTTGGTTTGGAGATGCATCTTCCATCTGAAAGCTCAAGTCAAAGCCTCCTTCTTCAACACCAACTACAGCTTGCTGCTTTGGCTTCTCATTCTGGGGAGCTCTATCAGTGTAGTTTGGTCTAGCTTGTGTTTGGCCACCATTTGTCCTTGGTGCCTTACACTCCCTTGCAAAGTGTCCCATCTGGTTACAGTTGTAACACTTTACTTTGCTTTTATCCAGCCCAAACTTTCCACTGGCTGCATTGCTTGGAAATTTCATCCCTGTCCTCTTGTAGAACTTCTTGGCTCTGTGAGTGAGAAGAGCCATCTGGTGAACTATCTCCATGTACTCCAGATCATCTGGATGGATACAGTCCAAGTCTTAAAGGGTGAAGAGAAAGTTTCCTGTGCTCTCATCAACAGAGACAAAAGCATGAGAAGAACTTGTTTCTTGGAATGGACTTCCTTGAGTGTAGTTTCTCTTGGAGTCTCTGGGAAGGTGATGAAAGGACCCTTTTGTGAGTTTTCAGGGTAGCATATAAGATGATGTTGAGGTTCAATGCTTTCCCTTTCAACCACATGGAGGGATGAACTCAGTTGATTGCTAGAGTTACCAGATGAGTTTTGCATGTTCATCTCCATCTGGTATCCACTGAGAATACCATACAACTCTGTAAGAGTAAGAGTCTTAAGGTTCTCAGTCCTCTTAATAACAACACAATAATGTGTCTATTGTCTAGGAAGAGAGGACATGAACTTCATCACAATGTCTATGTTCTCAAGAGTTACTCCAACATCCATTAGAGTATCCATAATTTCAACATACCTGAAGTATTGTTGAGTCATGGTTTCACCTACTTTGAAGGTGAAGTTTTCAAACTGCTGCTTCAGGAGATCCTTCTTATTCTCCTTAGCTTCATTGGACCCCTCATACATAAGCTTCAGTGCTTCCCATAGTTGCTTGGCAGTTTTGCACTTCTTGAAGCCTCTGTAGATGGAGTTTGGAAGAGCAGTTTGAAGGGCTGTCATGACTCTCTTATCAATCTCTATTCTTTTTCTGTCTTCATCATAATAGTTAGCAACAACCTTTGGAATCATACCACCACCAGCAGCTGAAGGGGTGCTTGGTATGTAAGGTCCTTGAACAACAGAGTCCCACATCCTGGAGTCTTGAGACTTGATAAAGCCTTCTATTCTTTGACACCAAATATCAAAGTCTTCAGGAGTGATCAGTGGAGACTTTGTCATAGTTCCAGTTTCCATATCAGCTTTAGTAATAGCTGCCATTTGAGTTGTTAAATATTTTGTGTGTGTGAGGGATCTTAAGATGGTGAGATCTTATAATCAAGAGCCTGGAAAGCTCTAATACCAAATGCAGGACCGTTTAAGGGTATGCACTTACAACACAACAACATAATGAGGAGAGTTCTTTAGAACACTTAATAGATCAAATAGGGAACTGGTAACTTATAAGTAAGATACTAAGAACACTAGTAAAATGTGAGATAGAACAAGATAGCAAACAACACAAGTGTATGGTTTTCAAGAATGTTGTATATTGCTTCTCAAGTTCTTTTACAAGTGTTACAAAGCATAGAAAGAAAGTTACAAGTACTTGAGATACTTTATACTACATCCTACAGCCAGCAATACTTTGAAGGCCAGCAGGATACATAAAACTAGACAACTACAAAATCAAATGTAGAGTCAAAATGCAGATTGCCTTTTGACTAGTGACTATGACATGTCATAGCTCACATCCTAATATATTAAAAAAAGGATAAAAGTACATAAAGTAGAAAGCTCAGACTCAAGACCTTAATGTCAGTTACCAAAAGCATGGACCTTTTCACCAACTCATGTAAATTGGTGACTGAACAGATTTGCAGCGGAAAGGTGGTCCAGCTTTATGGTAAAGTACATCAGATAAAAGCATGTACATGAAAAGTATTTGGAAGAAATCTGTCTTCACTCTTTGGCTTCGGAAGACTTTGTCTTTGAAGCTTTGGAAGACTTCACTTTTGGCTTCGGAAGATGTTGGTCTTGGCTTCCGAAGATTTTACACATAGAATATTTTCTAGTGCATGGTGTTAAACTTCCGAAGCATTTCTACTTCTGTATTTCAGTGCATGCATGCAGAGAGACTTTGGATGTTTTGGTTGCATCAGACTTATAGGAATCCTTACAAAAGGAAATTAGTTATATCGAACCCTCAACAAGTACAATGCGACAAGACATAAAAAGTAATAAGAAAGATGTAACTGAACCTATTTTTCCTATAGAACTAGTTCTTCAGTAGGAGGATGTTAAGAAAATGATCGACAAAGAATATTCAAAGGCAATTCTAAAATTTCTTGATTGCTTTAGGAAAGAGAAAGGTTTCTAGAAAAAGAAAGGAGTATTCAAAAAGAAGTTTATAGGTACAAAATTTTTCAAGTCTGTGAATCACCTACGTTTTCAGGCAAGAATGGGGTCGTAGTAGCAATCTGATGGTTAGAAAAGATGAAGTCTGTTCTTTCCATTAATAAGTATGTTGAGGAGGATAAAATTTTATATATTACAAATTCATCCAAAGGTGAGGTTGTTGAATGGTGAAATGTAGTTTTAAAGATAAAAGGAGTAGATACCTCTGTGCAGGATTGGTGGTTGTCTCTAAACACAAGTTTTATCTCTCAAACTCACTTAAACACACTCATATGATGAAGTAGAATCTCTTAACTAAGTTGATCATAATATACTGAGTTAATAAACACAAGAATAGTTTTCAAGATACTTGTATATATTACTTCTCAACATAATGTTACAAGACTCTTACAAGCATGACATAGTGAGTTACAATGGAAAACTATATATACTACTATCTACAGCCAGTTATACTTAGATAAACAGCTGGAATATACTACTAGACAAATAATACATTGCTAGAAGTAAAGCATCTAAGATATAATACTATCCTAGACTAGGTAGTCATCACATGTCCATGAGTTACCTTTTGTCTCCAACTAAAGTTGGTTACTGTACTAACTGTTAAAAAGGTGAACAGTGGATTAAAGTATGGTCAACTACATCGGCATGGGAAAGCACCGTAGTATATCAGAGTTGGCAGGATGTGTCAGTCAGATCATATTTTTATCCACTGGTTCATAGTTGGTTCTTCCGAAGCTTAAATGGCTTCGGAAGAATAAGTTCTTCCAAAACCATTTATACTTCGGAAGAATCAACTTCTTCTAAGACTTCTGGAGGACTTCATGACTTTGTTATATGGAAGAATTTGTCTTGAATCTTCTAAGTGTTTAACTTTGAAAGGAGAACCACTTAGTCTCGGAAGACTGAGTTCTTCCTTCGGAAGTTCTTAAATCTTGAGATTCAGAAGATATTCAACTTAGCTTCGGAAGTGCAACTTTGTCTCTAGAAGACTTCTTTTATTTGCACTCAAAATATTCTAAGTGTAGTTTTGGTTGCACCAGTCTCAAAGCTTTCAACACCAAGGAAAGGATGTATTTTTCTGTCTCCTTGTTCTTTCCTGAAGTGGGCTGAGAAGCTTGTACAAGTCATATGTAGATAAGAGATTCAATCTATTGCTCTTGATGACATGTACCCTTTGTTGTGGCCCTCTGAAGAAAGTTAGTTGACGGGAATTGTAGTCATATTCCCATCTAACTATGGAATCTAAAGCAGTGCCCTCAACCATTTGAAGAAATGAACTTTCTTTTGTAGTTGCACCCTCTTTTTCTTCGTTTCTCATCTTCAACTCCTCTTCATCTTGGCTTTCTTGGTTAGTTCAGTAAGATGAAGGCTACTTAGGTGATTTCTAATGTGAGCATCTACTTGGGAGTTGGAGGGATTGGAGAATGGTTTCTCTGCTAACTCAGCAATAACAAATCTAGTTGAGTGTAACAGAGATGGTGTGTCAAGTCTGTTGACTTCACCATTCTCCCTTTCCACAGCAAAGCTGTGAGAAGGTTCATCAAACCTCCACTGGATAATATGCTTCCTAAATTTGAGGGTTTGTTTGCCAGTTTGTCCCCTATTGGGTATCCAGCAGAGTCACCAATCTTTTTTTCAACTTCTTCTTTTCTTCCTTGAGAGTATATGAGTTTGTTGCCAGAAGTTGAAGAGCTTGGTCCAGTGTTCCCCTAGGCAGATCAAGGAATGCATCTCTTATGAGGGAATAGGAAGAACCATCAATGTATCTCAGTCTTATAGACTCTTCCTCACAAGAGATGTCGCTCAGGGTTGTGCAGTTAATGAGCTTCCTCTTGATCTCCTTGAACTCCTCTAAGGTTAGAGGCTTAGATGGTTCAGAGGATGGCTTGGGTAATGGTTGGGTTCTGGGTTGTGTTTTGGGTTTTAGGATGGATAGTGGTGGTGGTTGTTGAGAGGCAATGGATGAGGGTGAAGGTAAGGCTGATAATATAGGTCAGGGGTGTATAGTTCACTAGTGGGTTCAGTTTTGATAGGGAATAGAAAAGGTGTGTATTCAGGTTTTGTTTGTTGTGGTTTGGGTGTTGGTTTGGGTACCATCCTTTGTACACCTTGAGCTTGAGTTACCTCTTTCCTTCTTCCTAAGCGAATGTCAGCTTTGATATCACTGACATGTCGTTGTAGGGTCTTCTCTAACATGGGACCCACTTGCCTGCCTGTGAAGCCGTCCGCCCTGAGATAAGCTTTCATGCAGGCTTTGTCTCCCACCTTCTTTGCAGTTGCAAGTTGGGCCTCATCCTCCTTCTTCTTCTTTTCTTTCAACTTTTTCTTGGCAGCCTTCTTCCTCTCCTTATTGATTTGATCTTGTTCTTTGTGAAAAATAAACAAGATCGTGTCATTTTCATGAGGAGTCAGCTCCTCCTGAGAATAGCCCTTTAAGCATAGGAAGGCTATCCTCTCCATCGTCTCCCTTTGCTCAGCTTCTTCTTGCTTCCTCTTCTTTTTCTCTTCTTCGGCCAACCTTGCCGCTTCCTCTTTTTCCTGTTGCAGCTAGGTTGCCTTCTCTAACTGCACAAGCACATCAAGTGGGAGTAGAAGCATTTCTTAATTGTCCACTCCCAGCTGATAAGCATGTCCACCTCCACTCTCCTCCTATTTTTGATACACTCTTGAGTCGTTGCTACTGATTTTCTGCTTATAGCCAACAGTTTCATAGTGTCAAGTCTACCTTTCTTCTTCAGCTTCTCCAACCTTTCCTCCTCAAGAAGCTCTTCAACAGTCATCTTCCTCTTCCCTTTAGGATTTGAGGATGATTCAGCCTTTGGAGATTCGGGCTTAGAGGATTCATGTTGGGGAGAGTGGGGTTGGACTTCTGGTGCTTGTTGTGTTTGAAATTAGAGGCGTTTTGAGAAAGTCGTCACTGTTTACCTCAGAGCTAGATCGAGGATAGCCTCTTTGATGAATAGATCATCAGACAAATATAAGAGTTCCATTATCCCTTCCACAGCTTGAATTTCTGCTTTGGAAGAGATTAGAATTACACCACATGTCCCTACTTGGTCAATTGATGGACCATTAAACCTTATTTCCCCTTCAAAGTCAATCTCAGGTTCACTAGGGGCCTTAGGTTGACCAAATCCCTTCCAAGAGGTAGGTGGTGCACTCTACCTTTAAAGCTCTTCAGCTCCAAAGTAAGCAATAGCAACATCAGGGGAGGGTTGTTCAAGGGAGGAGCTTATTAGGAATTTGGTTAGAAATTTTTTGAGATCAATAAGCATCTTTGGGTCCACTTGAATTGTAATGGGAGGTGGCTGAGGGAAGATGGTTGCAGTGATTTGTTGTGTAGGGTTAAAGGAGGATAAGGAGGTTATGATGGCCAAGCTGGGTTTCTCATGTCTTTGTTTCTGTACATTCTCCCCCTTTTTGGTAGCATCATCTTGATAAGTAGATGAGCTAGAGGAAGAACTTAAAGAAACCTATCTAACAGACTTCTCAATTTGTTTCTCAGCTAGTTGTACCTTGAGGTTTTCAATCTCAAGTTGCTAAGTGGCAGACCTTTTTTCTAAAGTCTTAACATTTGTTTCAAGGTTTGAGACTTTAGAGAGTATGTCTTTGATGGTAAGTTGTAGACTACCCTCATCTTCTTTTGAAGAATCACGGGGAGATGAGATAACATAACTGGTATGTTCATCATCACCACCAGATGTGGTTTCTTGGCACCTTGGTTTCCCTTGCATACTGATGTCTCTTTTAGAGGCATCAATTGGCAAGGTTTTCGTAGACTCAGTCTCATTTATGTTACCATTGTCTTGAGAGGCCAATGAGACATTCTCAGTAGTGGCAGCTGAGTCTGCATGAGTACCCTCTACTCTAGCGGGACTCACCTCAGTATGAGCTAGCTTATGTGGGCTAGATATCAGAGGTTCCCTTAGGCTCAGTTGATCTTGAGATTAGTGGGAAAGATCAATATCACTGCCTTGATGAAACATGATATCTTCATCAGAGCGGGTTAGCAGGTCAAGGAAGGATACAGAGGTTATTCCTAATGACCCGGGACCTTGGTCAGCATCTAATGGCATTGGTCCAGTGATGTGGTTGTCCCTTTTTAGCTTCTCATAAGAGTGTTGAGACTCATACTGAAGGCTTAAGGCTTTGGTTTAGGGCTCATTAGGTTGACATTGAGGAGACTTAACACTGATATTGAGGTCAATGGTGGAGGTGCTTGGACCTCTGGCTGAGTGGGAGCCCTAAGTTCCTCTCTAGACCTTTTTGTTTGAACAGATGGGACCTGTTCAATCACAGTAGATTGAACAGGGGTTCGTTTAGGACATCTTTGATAAGTGAATTTGATTGGGTGGGAAGAAATGATTGGCATTGAAGTGGTGGTGCTTGGTGTGTGTGATCGCAAGGCAATAATTCAGTGTTTTATTAACCTAAATATGCGATTTTACGTCATGATAAGTGTAGAACAAGTTCACTTTGTTTATGTTTTTATTCATAGGTGTTTGGAGCTTAAAGGAGCTTAATTGGAAGCAAAAGAAGCAAAACATGAAAGTTGAATGACTTAAGATGTAAATACCAAAAAATGTAAAAAAAGAGGTCAAAAAAGAGACCCGGCGTACGATACTTCGGGTTTCGGCGTATCATACGTCGGGTGGCGTATGAGGCGCCGTATTTGGAAAATATAACAGAATGTTGGGCGTATAGGGTGGCGTATGAGGCGACGTATCATATGCCGGTGGGCGTATGATACGCCGGTGGCCTAACATCATCCGGATTTTTTGGATTTGCAAGTTTATTTAAGCCAAATCAACCCAAATTCGATCAAAAACATCTTGGAGATGAAAAGTGACGAACTTTAGGTGATTTTTGGTGTTCCAAGACTCCCAAAATCATTCATTAACATTCTCCAAATTAAGATTGAAGATTTAATGAAGATGATGTGTGGCTAGGTTTTTCGTGATTGCTTTCAGGAGTACAATTCTTGTTAATTGAGATGATTGGTATGTTTGACTAGGTTTTTGTAATGAACTTTGATCTATTGAATGAAAAATTATGTTTTGGTTGATTTAAACGATTTGCATAAAGTTGTTTGCTTGATTATCAGTTTTCGGTTTCCTTGCATTGAACTCATTAAAAAAAGTAGGCAACATGAAATAAGTGCATTGGTAACATTGTGAATGAACGAGTCTTAAAAGATTGTTCCTTTGTTATCACTTTAATCAAAAGTTAAGATCTTTAAGTATTGTTTCTTACAAACCCTAATTTAGAAGTACCAATTGTTGACTTGCGGAATTGAAAACCCGAAAGTGATTGTTTCTTTATATTCAATCAAATTCATTTTAAAGTTTCTTGCTTTATGCAATTGTGAGCATTAATTCATTCAAAGTTCCAATTTTTAATTCTAAATTTGAGTCTTTTAGTCAATCGATTCGCGTTAATTAAACACTTTCCCTATATTCCAAGTAACCATTACGCTAATACATACAATATTCTCAGGAAGGACCTCACCATTGCAATTTGATCCGGAAATTGAGAAGACTTTAAGAGAGAATTGTGTGTTTCATAAAGCATCAACCTCAAGAACTTATTAAATTCGTGGTCAAACAAGATCTGAATAAGGTACATCATCAGCAACAACTCAACGGATTTTTAGTAGACTTTCAAGGACACCTGAAAGTAGCAATTCAAGAATGATACATAATCTAGAAAATCAAGGAGGACCACAACCTAATCCACTTGTGGGAGATATCCTATTACTTGTGTTCCCTCCACCTGATAAGCCTCCACCTCAACCACAACCGGTGCAACCTCAACCATAAGGGCCGATCCATGTGCGCCAAGGGTTGCAAAACCAACCTCCTCCCATGAATGTCCAAGCAATGCCCAACGTTTGGATTCATAATCCAAGTTTTCATCATAATGGGGAAGGTAGTCATCATATCAATGAGGATCAGTTTTCAGTTGAAGGAAGTCATCACACTAACTATGTGAAAGATTGGATTGAAGATCAAGTCGACATGGATGGACCAAACCAATATGATTATGAAAACTATGAAAATCAACCAGGTTATCGGAACCACAAGCCTAACCATGATCGAGATGGTTATGCCCAACCACCCGGTGTTCACAACATGGGAGGTCAACCATTTAATGGCATACCTACCAATCTGGGAGCACAACATCATGTACTAGCACATGGTATGGATAGTCACTTTCATCCCGCCATTTCTATCAACTCATCTCCCATAGTTTCACCAACATAAAGGGGGCGAGCTTTTGAAGTCCGCCCACAATGTTTGGGAATTCTCCCTCACTTCCATGGTATGGCAACTAAAGAACCCTACTTACACATATCCGAATTTGAGGCATCATGTAGCACCATTGGTGGCCAAGGCTTGTCCCCAGATGAAGTTAAATTGGTCCTATTCCAATTCACCCTTAAAGATAAGGTCAAACAATGGTTCCTATCTCTCCCATCGGCAAGTATTTACAAATGGGTAGAAATGCAACAACAATTCTTAGATAAATACTATACTTCCCAAAGGACAAGTTGTAAGGATTCCTATAAGTCTGATGCAGCCAAAACATCCAAAGTCTCTCTGCAAGCATGCACTAAAGAACAATTTGGGCAAAAGTAAACTACCTTTCAGAGGTGGGACCGACATTCGGATTTCAAAGTTTATCCTCTTTCATTAACTTTGTCTCAAATCCTTTTCATATAAATGCCCAACGGTTCCCCCCTCTTTAACTATCTTCCTCAATTACACTATTCCTTAAACCTAAATTCTCCCAAACCGCCTTTTGTTCTTATCTTTCTTCATCCTTAAGATTCTAAAATGGCCAATCTAAACCTCAGAAACAACCTAGATTTCTCCATGCAACTTCACAGGCAACATAACCAAGTTGCTCTGTTAAGCTCTGAGAAAGATGAAAGTTTCTCGGAGATTTGCCGTTTCTTAGCTCTATCAAACTACTCCAACTCCCTAACCATTGATCCTACTCTCTATGAGGATCATCTGCTTGAATTTTGGAAGACCTGCCAAGAGGTTATTATGGATGGGGAGAAGGCACTGTCTGCCACAGTGCAAGGGAGGACAATCTTCATCACTCCGGCCATCATAAACACTCATTTGCAGCTGGATGATGAAGAAGGTGAGTTGTCCTTCCCAAAGGAAGCTGTAAATCATTCCTTTGAGCAGATAGCCTATGAGGGAGATTTCTCTGTAAAGACCTTTAGGAAAGGGAAGGTCTCATCCCCGTGGAAATACCTGCTTCATGTGGTTATCCACAGCTTGTCAAACAAGCATGGAGGGTGGGACCTGATTCCTGAGGATCTCTCCTTCGTAGTACATGGAATGGTTCAAGGGGTCAAGTTCAGGTACTCTCAACTATGAACTGGGATATGGAATGGTTTATACAAATTTGCTTGCTAACTTGGACATCTTAGAGTATTATATGTTTCCTAGATATGTTCAACACATTCTCAACTATGAACTGGGCTCACAGTTGAGGGAAACAGATAATATTCTTAAATTGGGACAGATGAAGCCCGACATCTTTAAAATTATGAAGAAGCCAACTGTAGGCTTCTCAGGGGTAGAAACAGCCCTAGTCCTAAAAATGTTAGAGCTCATTGCTCAAGGTGACAACCTAGCAATACAAGCTAGTGTTGAACCCACACCTTCTACCTCTCAACCACCAAAAAGGCCCCAAGTCACCCTCACCTACAAAAGAAAATCCAAACGAACCCCTGCTCAAGCTATTGAGTCTATGCACGCCCCCATATACTCACCCATACAGGAGGAAGTGGAAACTAGAGCTCCCACTTCCCCTGAGGAGCAAACCACTCCCATCTCTTCAAAAATCAGGGCTGAGGTTCCTCATGCTCAACCTGATGAGCTCACAAGCCCAACTGCCTTAAGCCTTCACTCTGAGTCTCAACACTTAAGTGAACAAACTTCAGGGGACAGTTACCATCCCTAGCCATTAGACTTAAATCAACCTATTCCCAACCTCTCATTCTATACTGATAGAGACGTAGGTTTTAGTGGGTACCATGAGTCTCTCTACTCTTCCCCTACTCAAAGAGAGATGAGTACTCCTGAGTCTCCTTTATCTAGCTCACATCAGTCACCCATAACTGAGGTGGATACTTCTGAACCCGTTCAGGATATCCATATGGAAGAGGCTCTCACTTCTGCAAGTGATTACATCATTAAGACCTCAACCATGGCAACTCAGCCCATTGACATCTCAACTGAGGATGTCAATGTGCAAAGGAAATCAAGCAGCCAAGAACCTGAGGCTGGTGGTGAGAGAGAGGACTTTGGTCCAATCATCTCATTCCCCAATGATTCTTCTGATGAAGAAGACGGGAATCTGAGACTAAAGGTGCAAAAACTGTCAAAAACATTCTCTTATTTAGTCTCTAAGGTTAGTCACCTTGAATCTCAGGTGACTACCTTGCATAATAGGGTCAATGATCAGCAACTTGAGATATCTTATCTCAGGGAAAAACTAGCTGGGAGACCTTTAAGAAGAGCTCAACCAGGAACACAAGAACCTGTGAATGTGATTGACCTAACCTCTAGCTCACCTATGCAAGAGGGTGATGCTACCAAAAAGGGGGAGAAAGTCATTACAGTCACAGAACCTAGGAGTTCTTCAGGGAGTATGGACATTGAGGATTCACCATGCTCACTTGCAACTGTGCATACTTAGCAACTTCCTCAAGTTCATATTAATGTGGATATAATAGACTGTGTCATTAGGAGTCTCTTTGAGGAAGGCATTCCAAGGGCTGTGTCATCTCCACCTCAAGGAACTTCAAACTACATTATTGGGTGGAGGTATGATGCTGATAGAAGAGCCCTCATTCTTTACAGAGTTCAAGGGTAGCAAGAAGTGTTCAATTTTCAGACTTTGGACTATTATGAAGGTCTTGACAAGCTGACAGGTTAGCACTCAGGATTCAAGACAGAATTACTGAAGAGTTCAACCTTAGAAGGAGACAAAGGCAATCACGTAATGTCATTGGTCAACTGGATGCTGAGGCAGACCCTGAGATTAGCTTCAAAGGGAAAACCTTGGTTGAAGGCCCAGTGATAGAGCCTGAGAGCCCTGTCAGACCAACAACTGCTTCAGAAATTCATTCCCTCAGTGAAACACCTGCTGCTGAAGGTGTCTCACAACCTCTCTCTAGCCAGAGCTTGGATGCTACACCAAGCAATGAAGGCCAAACCTCTATCCACCCTGAGTCACAAAGGTCTGTGGGTGAAATAGGGAAAAGGATTTTGACTCCTAAGGAGATTGAGGAGGAGGGGAGAGAGAGGAAAATGAAGCTAAGGGGAGAAAGTTCCTCTGGGTATTCAGGCTTTATAGAAGCTGCAATCAGGGCTGCCCCTAGACCAAACACTTAAGAAGATGAGTAGAGGGCAGTCAGGATTACTTACTTGCAAACCAGGAACTATGACATAGATGAGATTATATCTCTCCCCTTAGAGCAATTAAATGAACTGGCTAACATGGAAGTGTTAAGAGAGATGAAGGAAGCAGAGGATGCAAGATTAGTTCTCCAATTCAAAGAAGAGAAGAGACAGAAAAGATTATACAAGCATGCTCCAACTCTCTCCCCAGTTCAGGAAAGTCCTTTGCAAGAGGATGTGGCTGCTACACAAGAACCTCAGGTAGACAAGGAAACAGATAGGCAAAACATGATCAACTACCTGAGTGCCACAGGTCTCTACTAGGCATCTGCACTTCTTCCCTTGTCCTTTGAGTACATTGAGTTTGAGTATCTCAAACAGCTTGAACTTCAAGTGCTCAAAGAACAAAAGGCAACAAAAAGAAAGATGAGGGAAGATGCTGCAAAGTCAAGAGCTATCATCCAAAAGAGTATGAAGAAGTCTGCTGACAGACAAAGGATGATTAGCTTCTTGAAGCTGTATGGATTCTCCGGAAGGAGACTTGGCCCTATGTCTCTATCCACAATGGATGAGTATATTAGGGTAATCAAGCAGAAGATCAAGAGTGGAGAGCTGATTGACTTATACTCTCCTCCAAGTCAAATCCCACCTGAAGTGGAGGTTAAGGTTGAACAACGTGAGACAACACAACCTGGACCTCCTGCTGAGCCTCAGCAAGCTTCATCATCTGATCCACAGCAGGGTCAAACTCCATCTCCTTCTGAACCTGTGAGGGAGGAACACCCAACTGAGAAAGACAAGGATGATCAACAAGGTGCTGCAGACCAGTCTTCTCAGTTAAAGTCTTCTAAGAGGAAGAAGAGGATGGCTTCTAAACCAAAGTCTAAGAAGAAGAAGCCTGAATCATCCACCTCTACACCTTAGGCTAAGTCAGATCAACCTGAGGAAGTGCATGAAGAGGCAGCCTAATCAACTCCAATTCAAGTGGCTCCTCTTGCAGCTGAGACACCCATCTTATCCTGGACCTTCACTACTAATCCAGAGAGATGGCATGCGATCAGAGATCAAGGTGTTGAGAATGTCTATACATGGCAAGACATAATCAACTTACCTCTGCATGATCTCTTTAAGATGAGAAGATATTAGGAGAGTCTGTATTATCCTGACCATCTAATGAAGAAGGGTATGGTCATCATTGTGCTGAAGACTACAAACATCTAAAGATCTTCTAAATGCTTTGGTAGCATCAGCCTAGGGGGAGTTTGTAAGGATTCCTATAAGTCTAATGCAGCCAAAACATCCAAAGTCTCTCTGCAAGCATGCACTAAAGAACAGAAGTAGAAATGCTTCGGAAGTTTTACACCATGCACTAGAAATATTCTAAGTGTAAAATCTTCCAAAGCCAAGACCAACATCTTCCGAAGCCAAAAGTGAAGTCTTCTGAAGCTTCAAAGACAAAGTCTTCCGAAGCCAAAGAGTGAAGATAGATTTCTTCCAAAGAATTTTAGAGATATGCCTTTATCTGATGTACTTTACCATAAAGCTGGACCACCTTTCCGCTGCAACTTTGTAAAGTCACCAACTTACATGAGTTGGTGAAAGGTCCATGCTTTTGGTAACTGTACATTGAGGTCTTGAGTCCATGCTTTCTACTTTATGTACTTTTATCCTTTTTGTAATATATTAGGATGTGAGCTATGGCATGTCATAGTCACAAGTCAAAAGGCAGATATGCCTTTTGACTCTACATTTGATTTTGTAGTTGTCTAGTCAATTGTATCCAGCTGGCCTTCAAAGTATGGCCGGCTATAGGATGTAGTATAAAGTATCTCAAGTACTTGTAACTTTCCATTGATGATTTGTAACTTGTAATAGAACTTGAGAAGCAATATACAACATTCTTGAAAACCAAATATGTTGTTTGCAATCTTGTTCTGTCTCACATTTACTTGTGTTCTTAGCATCTTTCAATAACAAGTTAACCAGTTCTCTATTTGATCTGTTAAGTGTTCTAAGCAACTCTCCTCATTGTATTGTTGTGTTTTAAGTGCATACCCTTCACCGGTCCTGCACAAGTTTGCAATGCAAGCCATTCGAGGATTTACAAAACAATCGGGTGAACAGTTCAATGAAGCTTTTCATCGGTTTAAGGAAATGCTAGGAACATTCCCACATCATGGGATAGCTAAGTGGGAGTTGATTTCAGCATTCCATGATGGATTATCACCAGAGGATGCAAGAGATGTAAATTCCATAAGTGCAGGAACCTTTACCTTAAACCATGAGGTGATGATTGGGATATTCTCGAAAGGATGAGTGTGATCTCCAAGAAGCGTGCACAATCAAGTCGAAGGTCAAGGGGGTCAAGTGTGAAGATGGTGAATGATCATGTGACCATAGATAGAATCATGGCTTTGGAACGAGAAATCGCTAGCCTTAAGGCTGGAAAGAGTGGTGTGGCACACATATCGAGTGAATACTATGTGACACAAGTAAGGACATAGGTCGCACCTTGGTTACAAGTTACTTGAATTTAGGGAAAAGTGAAGAAGTACATCAATTACAAGGCCAATGAGAAAGAAAGACATATGACATGAATTTCAACACCTATCATCCCGGTCTTAGAAATCACCCAAATCTTAGATATGGTAACAATACTAATCAATTGAAGCCTTTTCAGGTACCAAATCAAGGAAGCAACCAATATCAAGGCTGACAACAAAGCTACAACCAAGGCGGCTACCAAAGGAATAGGTACAATCAAGGGAATTACCAACAAGGAGCTCAATACCAACAAAGAAATCAACAACAACAACAAAAGACTTCTACAAGCAACGGTAATGACAATGCAATCCTTGTTGCGATTCAAGACCTTGCCAAGGACATGAAGGAGTTGAAGCAATTCAAAGAGGTGCAAGAAAAGACTAGTGAGGCCATTGCCAAGCAACTAGGACAATTAGCTGAACACATGTCTGGACGGGAACAGGAGAAGCTTCCAAGTGACACAACCAAGAACCCTCAACTTCACGCCTCAAGTTCAAAGAACATGCACATAAACTCGGTTAGTATCATTCCCAAATCTACATGTATTGATTAAGATTTAACCTCCACTCCTTAAATAGTTGCAGTTAATAATAAGGAAGGTGATGAAGAAGAAGAAAGTGACCCGGGAGCACCAATTATTCCCATTCAAGTTGAGAAATTTAAAATCAAGCGGACACTTTTGGATTATGGAGCCGGTATGAGCATCCTTCCTGAGAGCTTGTATGACCAATATGTCTTTTGTCCATTACATGAAGCCGACAATATAGTGGTGCTTGTTGATTCAACATGGAAACAACCACGAGGAATGGTCAAGGATGTCATCATCAAACTAGGAGAATTCTATTACTCGATGGATTTTATGGTGCTTAATTATGCACCTGTAAGGACGAATGAACAACCAAAGGTAATTTTAGGTCGTCCATTCTTGGCAATGGCAAAAGCTAAAATCAATTGTCGAGATGGAATCATCGACATGTCATTTGAAAATTGTAAGTTGTCCTTTAATGTGGTCTCAATATCAATTACTTATATGAGTAATAATGATTATTCCATAATAGATGCTACTAACGAGTGTGCTCCTCCTTACACTTCACATGTAAGTGAGGATATCACCAAGGAAAATGGTTTTGATCCCTACAAGTTTAAGCTTGAGAATATGGAAAAAGAGGAAAATGTGAAGGTGGATCCACTAAGGAATGAATAACCGAGACAAAAGGTAAATATGGGTAAACCTCCGGATCAAGTGAAGTCAAGGGTCAAAGAAGAGATGTTTGACCGATATGAGAGCACACAAGAAAATCTATAAAGCCGGGATAAGCAGTTCTTTGAAGAAAAATTTGGAGAAAAGCATTCCATATGACCACCATAAGTGGTTGCAGTTAAGGTTTGGCTGAAGACCTAAAACTTAGCGTTTGCGGGAGGCAACCCGAGAACTCTATGGTTGTGTTCGCTATAAACCCTCACGAGACTACAACTCGCTCACTCGGGTATACCGAGTGGTTTAAAGGCTTGTTGCATACGCTAAATGCAAACTTGATTCCTACGAAAGTGAGTTTTATTTATTTTATTTGTTCGTTCTTTGTTTTGTTTTGTCATGTTTTGTTTTTTGTAGTTCAATCATGCAACAGACGCAAACACTCAAGTGTGGGGAGGCGCAAGTCAATTAATGAAGACTCTCACTAATGATCAGGTCTATGTACTCCTTCCTAATCTTGTGTATTCATTATCACCATGGTTATTAATGTTTTAAAACCATATATTGGGGACAATGTATCTTAAGTGTGGGGATGGGGGAAACAAATGAGAATAGTGCCACCAAATTTGAACATATTTAATATTAAAAAAATGTCCTAAACAAGCTTCAAACTATGTAAAGCTTGAATCTTTAAGTATGAATCATTAACTAATTACCTACTTAAGCATGGTTTTTGGTTCTTGGTCATGGTTTTATTCGTTTTGATGCTAAAAGAGGAAAAATACTTTAGAGTTATCTAATCAATGGTAATAAGGTAGAAGGTGGATCTTTCATGAGTAGGTTACATAAGTTCCCAAAGTTAAAAAGAACAATTCATATGGAATGTTTCAAGCAAGAAACAAAGTTATGCACAAAGATGATAAAGACATTAGGAACAAGCCTTAGGAATTGAAAAGCCTTTTTTTTAGATCATACCCAATATTACCTATTAGAAACCAAAAGAAACCAATGTAGTACCCAATGCTATACATGATGAAAAGAAGAAAAGTATGAAGCCTTTTACTATTCTAGTTTTCTTTTGATGAAATCCAAATTGGTTAGGTGATTATGTGTTAAAACATGGCCAAAGTGCCAATTCTCGTACTTCGGTAAGGCGATAAGGACGTTTTCAAATTATATGAAAATATATGCTGAAAAAGGTCATATCGTTCGAAAAGCGAGAAGTCAAAAGAGGGTCATGTTAGTGTGCCCCACAAAAGAAAACAAAATCATAAAATATGGGCCAATGTTTCCCTCACAATGCAAAATGCATTGATATCAATAATAGACCTTCAAAGAAGGCAACCTTACCCAATTTCTGGATTTCATCACTTTTTAGCCATTTTTATCCTCTATTTCTTACCCTTAACCTAAGCTTAATAAAACCTATAAAAGTCCATTTGATTTGTGTATAATTTAGGCGTATTGTGAGAAAATGTGATTATATGCATGGGCAAAACATGAAGGCCTATTAGGCTCAGTTAGGTGAATCTAAAGTTTAACTGACATGATTTTGTTTGAAAGAACAAAATTGACAAATATGTTTAAAAGAAAAGTATGCGAATTTGGGTATGACCTTGAACAGAAACTGAGAATGAGTAAGGGATTGAAGAATGTATTTAATAATAAAAGTTTGAAACTCATTGAAAGCTTTGCTTAGGGACAAGCAAAAGGTTAAGTGTGGAGATGTGATCGCGAGGCAATAATTCAGTGTTTAATTAACCTAAATGTACGATTTTTTGTCATGATAAGTGTATAACATGTTCACTTTATATATGTTTATGTTTTGATTTGTTCATAGGTGTTTTGATTCATACGCGCAACCCTATTATCAGACGGCCAACTTTCTGTAATTTTTGTCAAATACGTCAACAAATACGCCCACAATACGCTGACCGACGTATTAAAGGCCCATACCTGCCTTATCATATGCCGGTTTAGGTTTTTCTGGGCCATTTTTGTAACTTTCTTTATTTACTACTTCACCCATTGTACTTCCTTTTATTGCTTCTTTTCATCCAGAAGATGCATCCTTTAGCTTTAATTCCCTACAAACCAAAACACACACAACTTAACCTATTCCATGATAATCAAAATGTAATTTCACATAATTAGGGTAATTAAACATTGTATTATTGACACGTGATCAGTGTGTTTATCACCTACTGGGTTTGCAGGGATGTCACCAAGAGCCATTGGCTCATGCATACTCGAAAGAAGAACAGTGAATCTTCCTGTGATGTTTGTGGACAACTTCTTTGGAGTTTTAAAGATGCCTGGCCTCATGTGAGGGACAAGAAGAATATCTTCAAATTGAAGCTTATCCTGGTCAACTCACAGTTGATAATATACTGTATAAACCTGGGAAAAATGGATCCCTGTTGAAGTTACCTCAGAGATTATTCAGCATAAACCTTGAGTAATTGAATCAGAGACCTTTGACCAACCTATGGACTAGACAGCCTAAATCATATGGGATTTGATCCTAACTCCCTGATTTGTTGGAGAGAAGGTGGAGAACAATGTGCAACAAGAACTTCCACTTGTATAAAAAGTTGAACTTTTAGACAGTGTCCTCTAAATCATACTTTGGGAATTCAGTAGGGGCGCGTTCATCATGAAGCTCAAGATGCTAAATAAACCTGAGATACATGTAAAATGGATCCCTGTTGAAGTTACCTCGGAGATTATTCTGCATAAACCTTGAGTAATTGAATCAGAGACCTTTGACCAATCCATGGACTAGACAGCCCAAATCATATGGGATTTTATCCCAACCCCCTGATTTGTTGGAAAGACAATGGAGAACAATATGCAGCAAGAACTTCCAGTTGTATGAGAAGTTGAACTTGTAGACAGTGGACTTGCTCTCATCGCCACCATAGCCTATCTGTGTGTATGTGTCCTCCAAATCAGACTTTGGAATTTAGTAGGTGCGCCTTCATCATGAAGCTCCAGATGCTCCCTGATGGTTATTTCACTGATGATAAGATCCTGCCCGCAGATCCTCGATCTGAAAACCCTTTCTCCATTAAACATGTCGGTTTGACCATTGGTCCAGAATTCGGCCATATGATTCGAGTAGATAGTAGGGTTGATAGTGAGGGCGGTGAAGTATGCTGATTGTGTTAGAAATTGGACGATTGGGGAAATGTGACATCATTGGAAGAATCAAGGATTGCGACATGGTTATGTTGTGTAAGGCCCCGTTCCCGGAGACCTCACAGTTGGTCATTTACAGTATTAAACATTATAAATTTACATACTTAAGCAGCGGAATCATTTTAACAAAAACCATTCATTTCATTTCATTAAACACTGTTGTTAAGCAATACACTATTGTTTGATCGAATACAAAAGAACTGTTTAATTGCATTACAAAACAACAGAAATAATAGTTATGAATGGATGTCAGTCTTTCCCTGCCGAGTAGCTTCACCCTCGTGCCATCCTCAGCAATATTTACCTGCCAACTGAAAATGTATAAAAGTCAGCGTTGCTGAGTGAGTTCTAGTTTTAAAAGTAATAAAATACTTTCTGTAAGGTATACATATGAAAATACTCTTTTTATGAAAACTTCATCTCTTTATACGTGAGCACGCATTAACCAAACAATCAGATAATGCTTTATCTCTTTATTGTATGCCTTGTTTACTCTTTACTCTTTTATCTTTAACTTTCACTGTCTATGGGGACCGATGAGCAATACCCTAAACTATGTGCGCGGGGGAAATGGTGTTGGGCCCTCTTTTTCCCACAAGGGGCTCTACATACTGTATACAAGGCTGACCCAGACACCTAGGGTATGCTGCAAAGGTCCGCCAGTCTCAATTGACTGGCCCCGTGTGCATCTGAAGGTAGCTAACCCGCATCACAGTTGAGCTAACGACCTCATGGTCGTGACCCTCCTATAAGCTTGCAAGACTTGTTAACATTTTAGTTAAGTTCCACTTCTCTTCTTTATTACTCTTTCGCTTTATTACTAGCAATACTTTACGTTACAATAATAAACACTCCACATAAAGTCACGTACTAATAATAATAATAATAAGAATAATATTAATAATAATAATAAGGAACAATCATATAACAATCATAATTATGCATGAAACCCATCATTAATAAGCTCAAGTCAAACCTCGGTCAAAACCCTAAAAGCACAGACTCCCAAACATTCTGTAATAAATTCTAAGGGTTTAGGCGCTTGGACACTATTTGGGCGCATGGGCCCTGTTTAGGCGTATGGATACTTAGGCGCATGGATTATCTCAGACGTATGGGAAACTTAGGTGCATGGATTTATCTCAGACGTATGGGAAACTTAGGCGCATGGGCCACTTGGGCGCATGGGCCATTGGGCGCATGAGCCACTTTAGGCGCATGGGCCACTTTGGGCGCATGGGCCACTTTGGGCGCATGGGCCACTTGAACATTTCTAAGGCAAATCTCAGACGTATGGGCTATTGTTCAGGCGTATGGATTATACTTAATTCCTTCTAAGGCATTTCTAGGCGCATGAGCCTTATCTAGGCGCATGGACATTCTGTGCAACATGTTTCTAGCATGAATTTGAACCCATTCCTCATACCTATCTGTTATAAGCTTAACATGGCTATTCTAATCATGAACAACCCTTAAGCATCTAAGAACCATTATCCAACATGCATAATACATATGGGTAAACATACATAAACATTGTAAAATCGTTTTAAATACATTTTCAGCCCCAAAGATGTTTAAAACAAGTAGAAACCAGGGTCTAGAAACTCACCTGGTGCAACTTGGGTGTTTCTTCCTTCTAACCCGCTTGCAAAAGAGTTCAAACATCTAAGAACACACCAACACACACACAAGGACACACACAAGCATATAAGCACATAAACATGTAACCGAGACAAAAACCCAACATGAACACTTAAAAACTTCGAATTCTTACCTTGAATTCAATCCTCTTTTTCTCCAAAACCGAGAGTGTTTTCTGCTCTCTTCCTTTCTCTCTCTAAAACCGAAATGAAAGGTGATATGAAAAGAGGGTGGGTGGCCATGCCCACCTTTACACCAACTTTTCAAAGATTTGTCCTTTTGGACACTTTTAGTCCCTCCACTTGGACTTTGTTGCTTTTCTTCCTTTTGTTCTTCGTTTCTTGTCTTTTTAAAATAACCGGGTGTTACAAGTCCACCCCTCTTATATAGGTTTCATCCCCAAAACCTGTTATTCCTCAAACAGACGAGGGTAATGCTGCCTCATCTCCTCCTCTGTCTCCCATGTAGATTCGGATCCCTTCTGTGCTTCCACTGTACGCGCACAAGAGGAACCACTTTATTCCTCATCCTCTTCTCTTTACGATCGATGAGTGCCACTGGTTGCTCCACATAATTGAGCCTTTCGTCTACTTCGATATCCTCCAGTGGAACAATCATATCTCCATCAGCTAAGCACTTTCTCAGATGAGATACATGGAATGTCGGGTGAATTCCACTTAACTCATCCGGTAACTCCAATCTATAGGCCACCTCTCCTACTCGAGCAATGATTCGGAAAGGGCCTATATACCTTGGGCTCAACTTGCGCCGCTTCCTGAATCGGATAATACCCTTCCAAGGTGAGATCTTCAACATAACCCGGTCACCCACCTGGAACTCGATCGGTCTGTGTCGTTTATCGGCATACGACTTCTGTCTATCTTTGGCTACCTTCATTAAGGCTTTAATCTTCTGAAGCTTTTCAGTCGTAGCCTCGATTACCTCGACGCTCTCCAATTCCTTCTAACCAATATCACCCCAACAAACGGGTGTTCTACATCTCCTACCGTATAGCATCTCATATGTTGCCATACCAATGCTGGCATGATAGCTGTTGTTGTACGAGAATTCGGCTAATGGTAGGTGGTCATCCCAACTTCCCCCAAAATCAATCACACATGCCCGAAGCATGTCTTCCAATATCTTAATGGTCCTTTCTGACTGACCATCAGTTTGGGGATGATAAGCCATGCTAATATGTAACCTCGTCCCCATGGCATCATGGAATTTCTTCCAAAATTTAAAGGTAAACCGGGTGTCACGATCAGACACGATAGACACCGGCACTCCATGACGAGTTACAATTTCCTTGATGAACAGGTCAGCCAACCTCTCAGATGAATATATCTCGCGGATCGGTAGGAAGTGGGCACTCTTCGTCAGACGGTCAACAATCACCCATATGGCATTGTATCCTTTCATAGTACGCGGCAGCTTTGTAATGAAATCCATGATGATGTGCTCCTACTTCCATTCCGGTATATCCAAAGGTTGAATTTTCCCATAAGGCTTTTGGTGCTCGGCCTTCACTCCAATAATCTTTCTTCATATCCTGATACATCTTCGTGGCACCAGGATTAATGGAGTATCGAGTCTTGTGAGCTTCATCCATAATCTTTGCCCGTAGATCCCCAAAACGAGGAATCGACACTCATCCAAATCGGGTTTTAACACCAAGTGTGTTTTCACCCAGTTCCTCAACCAGACCTCTCATTCATTCCGAGTTAAGATGATTTTCTTGCAATGCCTCATCTTGAAACTCTTTAACCTGCTTCATCACATCAAAGGTCATAATTAGTTGATAAGCTTTCACCCAAATCGGCTCGGGCCTCTCTTTTCGGCTAAGGGCATCAGACACCACATTGGCCTTGCCCGGATGGTAGTGGATCTTACAATCATAATCCTTTATAAGTTCCAACCACCGTCTCTGCCTCATGTTCAGATCCTTCAGCTCGAAGAAGTACTTCAGGCTCTTGTGGTCGGTGAATATGGTGCACTTCGTCCCGTAGAGATGGTGCCTCTAAATCTTTAACGCAAAGACCACTGCCGCTAACTCCAAGTCATGAGTAGGGTAATTGACCTCATGCACTTTCAATTGTCGGGATGCGTAAGCTATCACCTTACCTCGCTGCATCAACACGCAACCCAACCCTGAGTAGGAAGCATCTGAATAGACCACCAAATCCTCGCTTCCTTCGGGTAATGACAAGACAGGGGCTTGGGTCAATCTTGCCTTCAACTCCTCAAAAGCCCTTCCTTGCTCTTGACTCCACACGAACTTCACATCCTTACGGGTCAACTTGGTTAGTGGAGAAGCGATCTTGGAAAAGTCTTGGATGAATCTTCTGTAGTAGCCCGCCAAACCCAAGAAACTACGAATCTCGGATGGCGTCTTTGGTGACTTCCATTGCATCACTGCCTCCACCTTTGCGGGGTCTACAATAATCCCCTCGGGTTTTATCACATGACCTAAGAATTGAACTTCACGCAACCAGAACGCGCACTTGGAGAATTTAGCATATAACTTCTCCCTCCTTAATGTCTCCAACACCTCCCGAATGTGACCGGCATGTTCTTCCTCACTCTTCGAGTAGATTAGGATATCATCAATGAACACAATAACTGATCTATCCAACATCGATCGGCACACTCGATTCATCAAATCCATAAAGGCAGTTAGCGCGTTAGTTAGACCAAAAGACATAACGAGGAACTCGTAGTGTCCATAACGTGTACGGAAAGCTGTCTTAGGAATGTCTTTTTCCTTCACCTTCATTTCATTAAACACTGTTGTTAAGCAATACACTATTGTTTGATCGAATACAAAAGAACTGTTTAATTGCATTACAAAACAACATAAATAATAGTTATGAATGGATGTCAGTCTTTACCTGCCAAGTAGCTTCACCCTCGTGCCATCCTCAGCAATATTTACCTGCCAACTGAAAATGTATAAAAGTCAGCGTTGCTGAGTGAGTTCTAGTTTTGAAAGTAATAAAATACTTTTTGTAAGGTATACATATGAAAATACTCTTTTTATGAAAACTTCATCTCTTTATACGTGAGCACACATTAACCAAACAATCAGGTAATGCTTTATCTCTTTACTGTATGCCTTGTTTACTCTTTACTCTTTACTCTTTTATCTTTATCTTTCACTGTCTATGGGGACCGATGAGCAATACCCTAAACTATATGCGCATGGGAAATGGAGCTGGGCCCTTTTTTTCCCACAAGGGGCTCTACATACTGTATACAAGGCTGACCCAGACACCTAGGGTATGCTACAATGGTCCGCCAGTCTCAATTGACTGGCCCCGTGTGCATCTGAAGGTAACTAACCCGCATCACAGTTGAGCTAACGACCTCATGGTCGGGACCCTCCTATAAGCTTGCAAGACTTGTTAACATTTTAGTTAAGTTCCAGTTCTCTTCTTTATTACTTTTTCACTTTATTATTATCAATACTTTATGTTACAATAATAAACACACCACATAAAGTCACATACTAATAATAATAAGAAGAATATAATATTAATAATAATAATAATAAGGAACAATCATATAACAATCATAATTATGCATGAAACCCATCATTAATAAGCTCAAGTTAAACCTCGGTCAAAACCCTAAAAGCACAGACTTCCAAACATTCTGTAATAAATTCTAAGGGTTTAGGCGCTTGGACACTATTTGGGCGCATGGGCCCTGTTTAGGCGTATGGATACTTAGGCGCATGGATTATCTCAGACGTATGGGAAACTTAGGCGCATGGATTTATCTCAGACGTATGGGAAACTTAGGCGCATGGGCCACTTGGGCGCATGAGCCACTTTAGGCGCATGGGCCACTTTGGGCGCATGGGCTCCTTTGGGCGCATAGGCCACTTGAAAATTTCCAAGGCAAATCTCAAACGTATGGGCTACTGTTCAGGTGTATGGATTATACTTAATTCCTTCTAAGGCATTTCTAGGCGCATGAGCCTTATCTAGGCGCATGGACATTCTGTGCAACATGTTTCTAGCATGAATTTGAACCCATTCCTCATACCTATTTGTTCTAAGCTTAACATGGCTATTCTAATCATGAACAACCCTTAAGCATCTAAGAACCATTATCCAACATGCATAATACATACGGGTAAACATACATAAACATTGTAAAATCGTTTTAAATACATTTTCAGCCCCAAAGATGTTTAAAACAAGTAGAAACCGGGGTCTAGAAACTCACCTGGTGCAACTTGGGTGTTTCTTCCTTCTAACCCGCTTGCAAAAGAGTTCAAACACCTAAGAACACACCAACACACACACACACGGACACACACAAGCATATAAGCACATAAACATGTAACCGAGACAAAAACCCAACATGAACACTTAAAAACCTCGAATTCTTACCTTGAATTCAATCCTCTTCTTCTCTTCTTCTTCAAAACCGAGAGTGTTTTCTGCTCTCTTCCTTTCTCTCTCTAAAACCGAAATGAAAGGTGATATGAAAAGAGGGTGGGCGGCCATGCCCACCTTTACACCAAACTTTTAAAAGATTTGTCCTTTTGGATACTTTTAGTCCCTCCACTTGGACTTTGTTGCTTTTCTTCCTTTTGTTCTTCGTTACCTGTCTATTTAAAATAACCGGGTGTTACATGTTGAGGATTTAGGGCCATTGTTTGTGAAGGTACTGTGGGATTGAAGGAATTTGAGAGTGAGTGTAGAAGAAGATAGTGGAAATTTGGGGCTTTTGCGAAGGTAAAGAAATTAAAGAAAAAGAATCGGATGTTTTTAAATGGGGGTTAAAGGATAAAACTGATAAGGTGAAAGGACAGTTTAGGTTTTGATTTGATAGGGGCGGTAAGATAAAACATTTAAAATATTCCAACATCATCAGTAAAATCTTACTTTTTCAGAGTGCAGCCCAAGGATTTCCGTTACACAGTAAAGCTTTCTTCCAAGGGTAAAAGTTTTTTTGAGAGAAAACTGTTAAGTTCCTCTGTAATGTCTTCCGAGGCCACTTTTACTTCCGAAAACAAACCATGTCCTAAGAGAAGTTTGCTTCCGAAAGTAAGGTGGTCTTCTAAAAGAAGAAGTTTTGAAGCTTCAGAAGTAGATTTGATCTATGATCAAATTTTCTTCTGAGGCTTAAAACTCTTCGGAAGAGAATACTTCCAAGGGTACATTTATCTTCGGAAGAATTCATACTTAGAAATTTGAAAGATAATCTTTTTTAACAGGGCTTAGATTGTATGTAGACAACATAAACGAGACACATTTTAAAAAGGTTTTCAAATGAGATGGACAAGTCAATTGTTGGATCAAGTAAGGCTGGTGCAACCAAAACAAACACTTAGAAACAATTTTCGTACAACTGTGAAAGAACTTCCGAAGGGAAAAGATGCACTTCCGAAGTTTAAGGCTAAAAGAACTTCCGTAGAGGAATCTTGACTTTTGAAGACAAAGTCAGCCTCCTTCCAAAGTTCAACACTTAGAAGACTTCAAGAAAATTACTTCCGAAGTATGAAGTCATTACAATCACAGAACCTGGGAGTTCTTCAGGGAGTATGGACATTGAGGACTCACCATCTTCACTTGCAATTGTGCAGACTCAACAACTTCCTCAAGTTCACATTGATGTGGACTCTATAGACTCTTTCATTCAGAGTCTCTTTGAGGAAGGCATTCCAAGGGCTATGTCATCCCCACCCCAAGGAACTTCAAACTACACCATTGGGTGGAGGTATGATGCTGATAGAGGAGTCCTCATTCTTCAAAAAGTTCAAGGGCAGCAAGAGGTATTCAACTTTCAGACCTTGAACTACTATGAAGGACTTGACCTGATCAATATGCCACTTGTCAACCCAAGTCAATCTTGACAAGCTGGCAGGCTGGCACAAAGGATTCAAGATAGAATTACTGAAGAGTTCAGCCTAAGAAGGAGACAAAGGCAATTAGGTAATGTCATTGGTCAATTAGATGTTGAGGTAGACCCTAAGATTAGCTTCAAAGGGAAAACCTTGATTGAAAGCCCGATGATAAAACCTGAGAGCCCTGTCACACCTACCACTACTTCAGCAATTCATTCCCTTAGTGAAACACCTACTAGTGAAGGTGTATCACAACCTCTCTCTAGCCAGAGCTTGGATGCTACACCAAGCAATAAAGGCTAAAGCTCTCTCCACCCTGTGTCACAAAGGTCTGTGGGTGACAAAAGGATAAGGATTCTAACTCCTGAGGAGATTGAGGAGGAGGAGAGGGAGAGGAAGAGGAAGCTAAAGGGAGAAAGTTCCTCTGGGTCTTCAGGCTTCATGCAAGCTGCAATCAGGGCTACCCCCAGACCAAACACTCAAGATGATGAGTTGAGGGCAGTCATGATTACTTACCTGCAGACTAGGAACTATGACATTGATGAGATTATATCTCTCCCCTTAGAGGAACTTAATGAACTGGCTGACATGAAAGTGTCAAGAGAGATGAATGAAGCAGAGGGTGCAAGGCTGCTCCTCCAAATAAAATAGGAGAAAAGACAGGAAAGATTATACAAACATGTACCTACTCTCTCCCCAGTTCAAGAAATCCCTGTGCAAGAGATTGTGGCAGCTACACAAGAACCTCAGGTAGACAAAAAAACAGATAGACAAAATATGATCAACTATCTGAGTGCCACAGGTCTCTACCAGGCATCTGCACTTTTTCCCTTGTCCATTGAGTACATGAAGTTTGAGTATCTCAAACAGCTTGAACTTCAAGTACTGAAAGAACAAAAGGCAACAAATAGAAAGATGAGGGAAGAGGCTGTAAAGTTAAGAGCCCTCATCCAAAAGAGTATGAAGAAGTCTGCTAACAGACAAAGGATGATGTGCTTCTTGAAGCTGTATGGATTCTCCGGAAGGAGACTTGGCCCTATGTCTCTATCCATAATGAATGAGCATATTAGGGTAATCAAGCCAAAGATCAAAAGTGGAAAGCTAATTGACTTACACTCCCATCCAAGTCAAGCTCCTCCTGAAGTGGAGGTTAAGGTTGAACAACTTGAGACAACACAACCTGGACCTCCTACTGAGTCTTAGCAAGCTTCATCTTCTGATCCACAGCAGGGTCAAACTCCCTCTCCTTCTGAACTTGTGAGGGAGGAACACCCAACTGAGCAAGACAAGACTTATCAACAAGGTGCTGCAGACCAGTCTTCTCAGTTGAAGTCTTCAAAGAGGAGGAAGAGGATGGCTTCTAAACCAAAGTCAAAGAAGAAGAAGAAGAAGTCTGAATCATACACCTCTATACCTCAGGGTGAGTTAGATCAACCTGAGGAAGTGGATGAAGAGGTAGGCCAATCAACTCCAATTTAAGTGGATCCTCTTGCATCAGAGAGATGGCATGTGATCAGAGATCAAGGTGGTGAAGATGTCTACACATGGCAAGACTTATTCAGCCTACCTCTACATGATCTCTTTGAGATGAGAAGATACTATAAGAGTCTGAGTGATCCTAACCATCTAATGAAGAAGGGCATGGTCATCATCATAATGAGGACTGTCAACAGCTGAAGATCTTAAAATGTTTTCGTAGCATCAGCCTAGGGGGAGTTTGTAAGGATTCTTATAAGTCTGATGCGGCCAAAACATCCAAAGTCTCTATGCGTGCATGCACTGAAGAACAGAAGTAGAAATGCTTCGGAAGTTTTACACCTTTCACTAGAAAATATTCTAAGTGTAAAATCTTCCGAAGCCAAGACCAATATCTTCCGAAGCCAAAAGTGAAGTCTTCCAAAGCTTCAAAGACAAAGTATTCTGAAGCAAAAGAGTGAAGATAGATTTCTTCCGAAGACTTTTATGTACATGCTTTTATCTAATGTACTTTACCATAAAGCTGGAGCACCTTTCCGCTGCAACTCTGTTCAGTCACCAACTTACATGAGTTGGTGAAAAGGTCTATGCTTTTGGTAACTGTATATTGAGGTCTTGAGTCTGAGCTTTCTACTTTATGTACTTTTATCCTTTTTGTAATATATTAGGATGTGAGCTATGGCATGTTATAGTCACTAGTCAAAATGCAATCTGCCTTTTGACTCTACATTTGATTTTGTTGTTGTCTAGTGTTATGTATCCAGCTGGCCTTCAAAGTATGGCCGGCTGTAGGATGTAGTATAAAGTATCTCAAGTTGATTTTGTTGCTTTGTAACATTTTTAAAAGAACTTGAGAAGCAATATACAACATTCTTGAAAACCATATACTTGTGTTGTTAGCTATCTTGTTCTGCCTCATATTTTTACTTGTGTTCTTAGCATCTTTCATATAATAGTTAACCAGTTCCCTATTTGAGCTGTTAAGTGTTCTAAAGAACTCTTCTTATTGTGTAGTTGTTTTGTAAGTGCATACCCTTCAATGGTCCTGCACGAAGTTTAAGTCTAAAAGAACTTCCGAATACAAAGTCACCCACCTTCCAAAGTTCAACAATTAGAAGACTTCAAGACAATTACTTTCGAAGTATGAAGTCATGAAGATCAACACAAGTCTCGGAAGAAGTATACTCTTCCGAAGTATAAGTGGCTTCGGAAGAACTTGTTCTTCTGAAACCAGTTAACCTTCGGAATAACCTACTATGAACCATTGGACATAAGTATGGTTCCTCTGACAAACCGCTGCAACCTTTGAGAAACTGCATGGTGCTTTTCGACGCCCATGTAGTTGACCATACTTTATACCACTATTCATCCTTTATCTGTTAGTACAGTTACCAACTTTAGTTGGTGACAAAAGGTAAGTCATGGACATATCGTGACTATCAAATCTAGGATAGTATTTTATCTCACATACTGTCACACCCTGAAAAGCGCACCGGGAGGGCACGCGTGCAATGGAGATAACGGAAGTTTGATTATTCCAACAATTATCAAGCAAACATGTCATGAATACATCGTTAAATATTAATATTAAAATATCATTACATCAAACGAGTAGAAGTCTTAAATTTAAAACTTAAGTTGTAATAACATAACATTGTTTTTAACATAAACAAATGATTTTAGTCGGCAACAAAATTTGTCCCAAAGGTGGTATCAAAAATTGATAGGTTTTCCGTTAAAACTCTTTTAATTCCCATGCATGCCTAATCTCCTTAAAAACATGCCCAAAAGTTTATCAGCAAAAAGCTGGTGAGTTCACAGGTTTATAACAATATCGACAAAGTTTTCATTTTTAGACCATATGATTATTCCGGAATCATCCCTTGGATCGTCCATGACTAGCTAGGTCCATTGACTATGATCACAACCAAATGCCCTATAATCAAACCATGACACAATGTCCCTCAAAAACCTTTCAACATATATTCCCTCCGTAGCAGACCGGCAAACCGATCCTGAGGGTCGGTTGTCAAGCCCAATGGATCTACCAATATATCCTGTGGCCCACCAAGGGTTAATGATTATGTAAGAGGGTAGCCATGCACAAATAATAAAACAACTCAAGACCATCATAAAGATCACATAGTTATTTCATAATCATATCATCAACAAAACTCATTATAGCATGTTTTCCCCCAAAACTGTTAAATAGAATGTTATTTAAAAATAGGGGCTGTGAAAAACTCACCTTCAATTAAGACAGAGAGATGATCTAGCAAAATCGAGCCCGGAAAATAAATTACCAAACAATTCCCTAAACACGAAGGATCCATTAATTGTTGAGTTATAAGTCTAATACGTAAGTTGTTTACCCAACTTACTAGACTTGCTTTGAAATCTATTTCTTTTAAAAAACCCGTTGGTGACTTTTGGTTTTAGATTAATAATTTATATTATAAGTGACAAATATTCATTTATTAAATAATAACCGTTAAACGACATGCATATATCACACACAAATGAGCACATACTCATTATAAAAAAAACATAACACAATATTCACTAAGTTATGAAATAATTAAATAAAGAAATAAATTAAAAATATAAGAATAAATAAACAAATAAAATATTGATTAAGTAAATAAAATATTAACTAATAATCATATTTTATCTATGACATTGGTTTTGTTAAGTATTCTATTTCTTATTTTATTACCCTTTATTATAAATTCTTTATTAATTAATCTTTATAACATATAACTTTTTTCCAGTAGTAACACATATATAAAATTATTTTTAGAATAGTTTTATTATAAAAATATTTTCTATTATAGTTAACCCAAATTTTTTGTCCGTATATGGTGATTTTACCCGAAATCGAATGGTTTTACGCGCATAAACCGTACATCAACTTGTATACACCATATGACTAAAAAAACCTTTTATATCAAAAACATTCTAAAATATTTATGTTAAAAATCAGTTTCAAAACAATCCATTATGTTTAACCCGAAAATGTCGATTTTTGGCGTTTTCGCGTGTATAAAGTTATCACCAAAGACCTTGTTTGTTATGGATTTGTTATATACTTAAAAACATAAGTTTTTAGCTTAAAACACAATGTTACTTTCTGTCCAAAACCGGACTTGTGCAAAAATAATGATTTTTAGACCAAAAAACACCGTTTTAACGCGTTTTTAAACGTAAATGATTACGTGATTAAAACCAATTATCAAAATCTTTATTTTCAGTAAGATTATTTACTTTTAACTTATCTTTAACATGTTTTAAACTTATTGTTTCAGATCTTACAAAGATTTTTATCTTGTTTGCTTTTAACTTTTGTGACATGACTACTAGTGGTCATGTCCCATCTTCACTCAGGTAGCTTTAATATTAACTTATTTTTATTATTTTTTAAAATAAAATGTTGATAAAAACATCAAAATCTCCAGATCATGATCATCATATGCATGAATCATTTCAATCATCTCTAAACTTACAAGTGAATAACAAATCAAGAACAAAAAGTGTAAACCATATGTACATACATATACACGATTTCATACATATATTCATAGTCCATATTATTGATTTTATCTTGTGTTCTTAGTTTTCATTTCAACAAAACATACTTAAAATCAAAAGATTTCAGATCATGATCACCATTATTCATGGATCATCTCAATCCTTTATGAAATCAAAGAGCAAGATGGGTTCAAGCACATCATCCATGACTATATGCATGTATAACCCATTTTCATTATTTTTGATAATCTCCTTTGGAGATGGGTTTCTTATGATGTTCACAACCACAAATAAAAGTTTGATCATTTTGCATGCAAGATAGATTATAAAAATAAACAAAGATTTTCAAAACACAAAATCTTCAACATCAAACACACACACACTTACACACTCACGGTTCACACACACATATACATTCTTTTTAAGCCCATTTTCCTTGTTTAAAAACCATTGTTTGAACCTTGGATTTCAAGAAAGTATAGTTGTTAGTAAACAAAACTTGCAACAATCATCCAAAAGTCATGTTGTATGAGATTTTTATAGAATTAAAGCTAATCCAAATGATGAACAACTTCAAGATTTAGGATGATTTCTTCTCCTTGGAGTTGGATTTATGCAATCTCTTGCACCAACTCACTAAGTGATCTTTGAAATCAATTGTTCAAGGCTAGAAATAAGCTCGAAAACAAGAAAAATGAAGATGAAGATGGTGATGGTGGGTGGCCGTGGATTTAGAGAGAATGAAGAGAAAAGAGAGTGTTTTCGTGAGAGAAAGTGAGGTTGAGTGTGTGTAGGAGGAGGAGTGTTGGGTTGGTTAAATAGGGAATGATTAAGTGTGATTAATAAAAGTAATATTGTCTTTAGACAACTAATAATGACTGGTGGTTCTTCAAATGAGGTGCCATCCAGTGTAAGGCGGGTGTCAGTCTCGTTAAATTTGTTGTAAAATTTTAAACGTTCGGGTTTTTACGCAAAATTTTCTATCAATTCAAAATATTTCTTTTAGACTTTCCAAGTTATCACAACATTAATAATAGTGATCAAACGTCAAAAATAAAAATACACACAGTTTAACACAGCAAGCATCCGACTGAACGTTGCATCAAGGCAACTTTTTAAAAGTCTTAGTTTTATGCGATCAAGGTAAATAATATTAATTATTATTTTTCATGACTAATAATATTTTCACTTAAGATTCATTATTTATAAAAATCAAAATATAATGACCAAATTTAATTAACCGAATTATCACCAACGTTCGTTAAACGTTTTATCGCTACGCGACCCGGTAATTCTCAAAATTACCAATTATAAACTTTACTCACAAAGGGACTTTGCTAGACCTTAAATGATCTTAATTATCATAAAAAAGTCTTAAGATGCATTTAAATATTTTTTCACATTTTATTAACGTACGGATATTGACTTGGAAACACGAGATGTCACAGATACCTTACTTCTAGCAATGTAGTATTTTTTTAGTCGTAAGTTTCCGACTGGCATCAAAGTATATTCGGTTGTAGATAGTAGTATATATAGTTTCTCATTGCATGCTTGAAAGAGTCTTGTAACACTTTGAGTTGAGAAGTAATATATACAAGTATCTTGAAAACCTATCTCTTGTGTTTTGTTTACTTAATATATTATTATCAACTCTTAACCGATTCTGCATCATCAAACCTAGTGTGATCTAGTGAGTTTTGAGAGATAACAATTGTGTTGTGTGACCAAAATCGATCCTGCAATTGGTATCATAGCTTCCTAGGCTCTTGATTGTGAGATATTACCATCCAAATCTACCTGTTTCATGACTCGTACACTTACCTCACTCAAAATGGCCACCAACCAGAAATTATCTGAGTCTGAATTGGGAACGATGACTAAAGCTCCTATCATCACCCCTGATAACTTCAGATCTTGGAGTATGCGTATTGAAGGTTTCCTTAAGCATTAAGACAGTAAAATGTGGAGATCTATCATCAATGGTCCTTACAAGCCAAAAGTGGCTGCACCAACTGGCAATGGTTCCATGATAGAGAAAGTTGTTGAAGATTACTCAGATGAAGACCTCAAGAGAATGGACATTGATAGCAATGCCATGACTGTACTGCTTACAAGCATACCAAACTCCATAATGATAGGCTTTGAGCACTACAAGTCAGCCAAAGAACTCTTTGACGCTTTGAAATTGATGTATTCTGGTTCAAATGAGTCAAAGAAAGATTCCATTAAGCAACAATTTAAAAACTTCACACATATTGCTGGAGAGACGCTTAGTCAGCAATACTTTAGGTATATGGATCTTATTTCATCACTTCAGTCTGTAGGTACGACTCCTGAGAAGAGAGACCTATCAAGGAAGTTCATGAGTGCACTTCCTCAAGAATGGACTTTCTATTGTGTCTCTACCAAGAGAATAGAGAATTTGAACACTCTTACAATGACTGAACTATATGGCATTCTTGATGGATACCGTGTAGAGATGGAGACTCAGAAAGGCCACCAGGTAAGCAGACCCTCTAGCCTTCCTGCTAACAACGCTTTAATGGTTGCTGAAGGCTCAAGACCCCCACAGCCCCAGCAGTACCTGACCTACTCTCAGCAGCCATCATGTTCTTTTGGGCCAGACATCACTTTTCTTGAGTCACCAAGGTCTCAACAGGCTCAATCAAGTCTCTTCCCAGACAATTGTGCCTTTGTTTCAGGAAATGAACATTCTAGTGACTTTCAGTTCTGCTTTAATGATCTAGAATGTTTCAACCCAGATGATGTTGAATACATGGACATAGTGCAACAAATGGCTCTACTGACTTATAGAGCAAAGAAGTTCTTCAAAAGAACTGGAAGGCAGTTTCCTCAAAACCCAACTAACAGCAAATTCGGGTTTGACAAAACCAAAGCTAAGTGTTACAACTGTCACCAGCTAGGTCATTTTGCCAAGAAATGCAAAGCTCCTAAATCCAACCCAGGAGCCACTCAAGCCTCCACACATCCTGTCGCATCTAAAGCTGCTACAAAGTCAACTGAACCGCAAACTGCTGCTGTTGCTCAAGAAGTTGACTGGAGCTTCATGGTGCAAGATGTGACCCCTGTTCAAGCACTCATGGCTGGAACAGATGATAGCAAGGTATATAAACATCTCTGTACTCCAGCTTTTATTGCTAAAGTCAAATTATATCAGGACTATAACATGAAAATCAAATATGATATTTAGTCCTTAAACATCTTAAAATCTTATTTTAAAGGGTAGAAACTGACTATAAAATGAAAACTGATGAGTAAGAGAATATTGTATCCTTTTTAAAACTTGAACACTCAAACTATAGGGATTAAATCAAAGATTTAATTTCCAAGTTAACTGAGGCTCAAGCCCAGCTAATCATAGTTGAGGCCAAAGCACATAAGTATGCCATTGAAGAGCATAAGTTCAAAACCATTCTTGCATCATCCTCCCACTCAAAGGTCTGTTATCAAAACAAAAGTGGGTTGGGAACCAATGAAATTGCTCCACCACACTCTTATGAGTCTATAAGACAACCAAGATGTAAGAAGAGCAAGAGGTTCCATCTGCTGACTCTCTACCTCATGAGTTGAAGAATGATGCAAATATAGAGACCATCACAGGGAAGGCCCAAGTAAAACAACCCATCCCCACCAGTGATTATCAACCTCTAACCACCAAAGCCAGAAGAAACAGAGCTAAGGTAGCAAGAAAAACTGCTAAGAAAGTTGTAAGGCCCCGTTCCCGGGACGCCTAAAGTTGGTCATTCATCGCACATAAAACATATATTTACATTCATACTTCATAAACATCGCAGCGGAACATTTAAAATAAGCTTTCATTTCTATGTAAATGCTTTTGCAGGTTAATACAACATTTATTACAAAATAGTTTGTTCGCATTACAATGCAAAAACATTAATCAAAACAATGCCATCCCAAAAGAGCCGAGTAGCCTTGCTGTGCCATCCTCAGCAATCATTACCTGCCAACTGGAAAACATATAAAAAGTCAGCGTTGCTGAGTGAGTTCTAGTTTTATAATAAAACATACTTTATTTTCATTAAAAACTATTCCTTTTCTCATGCGATCATTCAACATACGTATACACAGATAATGTCATTATTATCTTTCATCTCAGTCGTTATCTTTCGTTCCTTTCATACATTCATTCTTCCGAGTCTGTTGCGACGACAAAGTCGCTCACCCCAATAGCAATCTCAATGATTGCACGCTATCCGAGTCTTTTACAACCATAGGGTTGCTCACCTCATTGCCCATCTTAATGATAGCAAGCTATCCGAGTCTCTTGCAACAACAAGGTTGCTCACCTCATGGCAACATCACGATAGCACGTTACTCGAGTCTCTATCAACGACAAGGTTGCTCACCCCATAGGCAATCTCAATGATTGCACTTCATTCGAGTCTCTTGCAACACAAAGTCGCTCACCCCATATATATGCTTGCAAGCCTTTCTTCCGTTCATTCATCATTCATTAATGCATGCATTCTTACTTCATGTTCCTCTTTCATTATCTTTCGCTTTACATTACATAATACTTCATTCATTCATTAACATGACATGTAAAGCCACAAGAAAGATAAGCATACATCACAATAAGGAACATATCATACACATTCATCATCATCATACAGGGCAACATCATACATACATAACATGCATTAACATGCAACATCATCATCATCATGCCCTACATACTCTCTAAGGTCATAACAGTCATCTTACATGCTCTTACGAGAAACTTTACATCAAAACTTACATCTGCACCTTCCCCCGAAGGCCAGAAGTCAAACTACACTTTCCTTTGAGTGCAACAGCCCTATTCGGGCGTATGGACACCCTTCAGTCGCATGGCCTCCATGCGACTGAACATCATGCGATTGGACTCATGCGGTTGAACATCTATGCGAATGAACATTCAATCGTGCGTATGGACCTCATGCGGATGGAACTACTGCGAATGGGCACCTATGCGACTGACCTCATGCGAATGGACTCATGCGACTAAGCATCTATGCGACTGAACCCTCAGTCGTATGACTCCCCATGCGACTGGACTCCCAGTCGTGCGACTGAAACCTTAGTCGTGCGATTGAGCCCTCAATCGTGCGAGTGAATCCCAATCGTGCGAATGACCTTCAATCGCCTCTCATTCGGCCGTATGGCCTCCATTCAGTCGCCTAGCCCTAGCTGATGCAGAATGGAGTTCACCCCGAACCCAATCTGCCATTTTCGGCCTCCAAGCTCATCCAAACCCATTTTAAGCCTAAATTAACCCTCCTGGACCTTAGGAATGCATACCATAACACCATACAAGCACACACAAGCCCGGAAACATACACGAAACACATCACACACATCACACCCAAATGGGTCAAAAAATTACTCACACCAAAATCGGGTTTTAATATTTTCCAGCCCCAAAATCGGTTGAAAACCAGTAAAAGTGGGGTCCTAGAACTCACACAAACGAGAACAACGACAAGGGCTTCGATTTGGCTTGCTACACAACGAGTTTGGCCACCCGAATCACCCGAACCGCCCCTTTTTCCTCTTTTCTTCTTCTTTCTCTCTTCTCCTCTCTATATTTGCTAATTATTTGAGTGTGGGGGAGAGGGTAAGGGCTGCCCTCTCCCTTAAATACTCCCACTCACCCTTCTTTCTTTTGTTGGCGAGTTTGGTCCCTCGACTTTGGACTTTATTTCTTTTTCTTCCTTCGTCGGCTTCAAAATAATAAATATCCGGGTGTTACAAGTCCACCCCCCTTAAATAGGTTTCGTCCTCGAAACCTGTTATTCCTCGAACAAACGTGGATAATGCTGTCTCATTTCTTCCTCAGTCTCCCACTTTGACTCGGATCCCTTCTTGTGCTTCCACTGTACACGCACAAGAGGAACCACTTTATTCCTCAGCCTTTTCTTTCCGATCGATGATTGCCACTGGTTGCTCCACATAATTGAGCCGTTCGTCTACTTCGATATCCTCCAGTGGAACAACATATCTTCATCAGCTAAGCACTTTCTTAATGAGATACATGGAATGTCGGGTGAATTCCACTTAACTCATCCGGTAATTCTAGTCTATAGGCCACCTCTCCTACTCGAGCAATGATTCGGAAAGGGCCTATATACCTTGGGCTCAATTTGCCCCGCTTTCGAAAGCGGATGATACCCTTCCAAGGTGAGACCTTCAACATAACCCGGTCACCCACCTGGAACTCGATCGGCCTGCGTCGTTTATCAGCATACGACTTCTGTCTATCTTTGGCTGCCTTCATGAAGGCTTTAATCTTCTCAAGCTTCTCAGTCGTAGCTTTGATTACCTCGACGCTTCCCAATTCCTTTTGACCAATATCACCCCAACAAACGGGTGTTCTGCATCTCCTACCGTATAGCATCTCATATGGAGGCATACCAATGCTGGCATGATAGCTGTTGTTGTATGAGAATTCGGCTAACGGTAGGTGGCCATCCCAACTTCCACCAAAATCAATCACACATGCCCGAAGCATGTTTTCCAGTGTCTGAATGGTCCTTTCTGACTGACCATCAGTCTGGGGATGATAAGCCGTGCTAATATGTAACCTCGTCCCCATAGCGTCGTGGAATTTCTTCCAAAATTTAGATGTAAACCGGGTGTCGCGATCCGACACAATAGACACCGGCACACCGTGACGAGTTACAATTTCCTTGATGAACAGATCAGCCAACCTCTCTGATGAATATGTCTCGCGAATCGATAGGAAGTGAGCACTCTTCGTCAAGCGATCAACTATCACCCATATGGCATCATACCCTTTCGGGGTACGCGGCACTTCGTAATAAAATCCATGGTGATGTGCTCCCACTTCCATTCCGGTATATCCAAAGGTTGGATCTTCCCATACGGCTTTTGATGCTCGGCCTTTACCTGTAAGCAAGTAAGCACTTACTCACATACTCCACCACATCGCGATTCATACTCGGCCACCAATAATCTTTCTTCATATCATGGTACATCTTCGTGGCACCAGGATGAATGGAGTACCGAGTCTTGTGAGCTTCATCCATGATCTTCACCCGTAGATCCCCAAAACGAGGAATCCATACACGACCGAATCGGGTTCTAACACCGAGTGTGTTTTCACCCAATTCCCCAACCAGACCTCTCATTCTTTCAGAGTTAAGATGATCTTCTTTCAATGCCTCATCTTGGAACTCTTTGACCTGCTTCATCACATCGGAGGTCATGATCAACTGATATGCTTTCACCCGAATCGGCTCGGGCCTCTCCTTCCGGCTAAGGGCATCAGCCACCACATTGGCCTTGCCCGGATGTAGTGGGATTCACAATCATAATCCTTTATAAGTTCCAACACCGTCTCTGCCTCATGTTCAGATCCTTTTGCTCGAAGAAGTACTTCAGACTCTTGTGGTCAGTGAATATGGTGCACTTCGTCCCGTAAAGATAGTGCCTCCAAATCTTTAACGCAAAGACCACGGCTGCCAGCTCCAAGTCATGAGTAGGATAATTGACCTCATGAACCTTCAACTGTCGGGATGCATAGGCTATAACCTTTCCTCTTTGCATTAACACGCACCCCAACCCCGAGTAGGAAGCATCAGAATAAACCACCAGATCTTCACTTCCATCGGGTAAGGACAGAACTGGAGCTTGAGTCAACCTCGCCTTCAGTTCCTCGAACGCCTTCTCTTGAGCTTGACCCCATACGAACTTCACATCTTTTCGGGTCAACTTAGTTAGTGGAGAAGCGATTTTGGAAAAGTCTTGGATGAATCTTCTGTAGTAGCCCGCCAAACCCAAGAAGCTACGAATCTCGGTTGGCGTCTTTGGTGACTTCCATTGCATAACCGCCTCCACTTTCGCCGGGTCCACCATAATCCCGTCAGGATTCACCACATGACCCAAAAACTGAACTTCGCGCAACCAAAACGCGCACTTGGAGAATTTAGCATACAACTTCTTCCTCCTCAGCGTCTCTAAAACCTCCCTAATATGACCGGCATGCTCAATCTCGCTCCTCGAATAAATCAGTATATCATCAATAAACACGATCACTGATTTATCCAACATCGGCCGACACACTCGATTCATCAGATCCATAAAAGCAGCTGGCGCATTGGTCAAACCAAAAGACATGACGAGGAACTCGTAGTGACCATAGCGCGTACGGAAAGCTGTTTTAGGAATATCTTGCTCCTTCACCTTCAACTGATGATAACCAGATCAAAGATCTATTCTCGAAAACCAACTGGCACCCTGAAGCTAATCGAACCAATCATCTATCCTTGGTAAGGGGTATCTGTTCTTCACTGTCAAGTTGTTCAGCTCGCGGTAGTCGATGCACATCCTCATACTACCGTCCTTCTTCTTTACAAACAGGACCGGAGCACCCCAAGGAGAGATACTCGGTCTAATGAACCCCTTATTAAGCAGCTCTTGCAACTGTTCCATCAATTCTTTCATCTCGGTCGGAGCCAACCGATACGGTGCCTTGGCGACCGGTTGGGCACCCGGTATCAGATCAATCTGAAATTCAATCTCTCTGTCAGGTGGCACTCCTGATAAGTCTTCTGGGAACACGTCTGGAAAGTCACACACAACCGGTGCATCGGCTAGTTGTGGTGTTGGCGTATCAACATCCTTTACATAGCCTAAGTAGGCACTACATCCACGCCTCATACACTTTCCCGCCACCGCCGTCGAGATCACCTTCGGAATCGTAGTAAATCGATCTCCATAAACCGTCACTGAACTACCGTCGGGCGCTAACAACTGAATCATCTTCTTGCGACACACAATGTTCGCCTCAAAGTCTGCAAACCAATCTATCCCAAGAACCAAATCAAAACCACCTAAGGTCATCACGAACGGTCTAACAGGAAACTTATGACCCTCGAGTTCCACATCACAGTTCTCTATCATCTCAGAAATCCTGGTAGACTTACCTATGGCAGTTTCTACATCAAAGGGCGCATCAACACGTCTACTACTAACTAGCAGCTTAGCACAGAAAGCAGCAGAAATAAAACTTTTACTGGCACCCGAATCAAATAACATAGAAGCTAAAGTTTGGTTCACCAGAAACGTACCGGACACGACATCAGGGTCCGTTCTAGCTTCCTCCTGTGTCATGGTGAATGCCTTGGCGCTCGCCCTCGGTCCTTCACCTCCTGTCTTCTTCGTTCCAGAGCTCTCAGCCCTCGGCCTCTTGCTATCTTTGCTCACGTGACCCTCTTCACCACAGTTAAAGCACCGGACCGTACGACAGTCCTTTGCCATGTGCCCCACCTTTCCACACTTGAAGCACAAGTTCGACCCAAACCTGCACTCCCCACTATGCTCCCGTCCACACTTACCACACCTTCTCGACCCCGCACTTGACGTGACCACACGGCGGTCATCCACCCGTGCCTTCTTTTTACCCGTCGAGGTATCACCCCGACCAAACCTCTTCCTCTGCCAGTTTCAATCACCACCGCTCTTCCAGCCACCATCAGTTACCACCACCGTTCTTTCATCATACAGTCTCCCCGCCAAATCCACCGCCGACCTAAACGTGCTCGGTCGGGCAGCGATCATGTGCCTGCGAATATCCGCTGGCAAACCCTGTATATACCTCTTGATCTTTCGGGACAGAGGTGTCACCTGATCCGGCACCAGACGTGCCATCTCGTTGAATTTTGTGGTGTACTGTTGGTGTATCATGGTTCCCGCCTCCAGTTGCAAGAACTCCTTCTCGACCTTGTCCATTTCCCGATGAGGACAAAACTCCTCGATCACCAACCTTTTCAGCTCAGACCATCTCATTCTTCCAATGGCCCTGCTACCCTCGGCTTGGACAATATTGTCCCACCAACATAGAGCCGAATCCACAAAAGAGTGGGTAGCGAACTTCACCTTCTGGTCTTCACGGCATTCGCTGATATCCAGAACGGCCTCCATTTCCTTTACCCACCGGTGAGCAGCAGCAGCAGTGCCGTTTCCATCAAAAGTTGGGGGCTTGCATCTCATTAACGCCCCATAGTTACAGCCTCGTACCACCCCTTGCACGGGCTCATCTTCTTCCTCCTCCTCATTATCGGAGAAAATCGTTTCAGGCTCCGGTTGCTCCCCCGAGGCCCTATTTCTCTACTTCCTTTCTCCCTCTTTCACAGCCTTGATGACTTCGGTCACCACAGACGGTAAGATTGTCTGCATGACCTGATGTACTTCCTCAACAACAGCCTCCTTTACCGAGGCCCTCAAGTTTGCACTCTTATCCCCAGCCTCCGGATGAGGGGTCTCAGGTTCTTCAGGAACCTCCTTCTCAGCTCTAGGTCTTCCTCTTTTAGTGCGTGGTTCTGCATCAGGGCCACCACGGCCTCCACCCCTAGAAGCTCTAGAAGATGTACCACCAGCCATTCTCTATCACATTGAAAGATTCAAACACCAACATAGTCATTCAAGGAAACAACTCAGTTTATGTCAAGTATAGTAAATCCCTAATTACAGTGGCCAGTTGTGATTAGCCACTTACTTTACTCTTCATACCCCAAGTATTACCTGTCCTGACTACATTAGTATTTAAATCTACATACAACACATAACCACATACCATGCGCACATAAAACCGGTTAACATTAAGAAAATACCCTATGGCACGCAGCTACTCAGTTTGGCATCCCATTCCCCTTTCGTCCAATTCTCAGTTTAAGTTAAGGTTTATTTTGAAAGTTTTACCCATTTCACTTAAACTTTGGCTCTGATACCAACTTGTAAGGCCCCGTTCCCGGGACGCCTACAGTTGGTCATTCATCGCACATAAAACATATATTTACATTCATACTTCATAAACATCGCAGCGGAACATTTAAAATAAGCTTTCATTTCTATGTAAATGCTTTTGCAGGTTAATACAACATTTATTACAAAATAGTTTGTTCGCATTACAATGCAAAAACATTAATCAAAAGAATGCCATCCCAAAAGAGCCGAGTAGCCTTGCCGTGCCATCCTCAGCAATCATTACCTGCCAACTGGAAAACATATAAAAAGTCAGCGTTGCTGAGTGAGTTCTAGTTTTATAATAAAACATACTTTATTTTCATTAAAAACTATTCCTTTTCTCATGTGATCATTCAAGATACGTAAACACAGATAATGTCATTATTATCTTTCATCTCATTCGTTATCTTTCGTTCCTTTCATACATTCATTCTTCTGAGTCTGTTGCGACTACAGAGTCGCTCACCTCAATAGCAATCTCAATGATTGCACGCTATCCGAGTCTGTTACAACCATAGGGTTGCCCAACTCATTGCCTATCTTAATGATAGCAAGCTATCCGAGTCTCTTGCAATAACAAGGTTGCTCACCTCATGGCTTCATCACGATAACACGTTACTCGAGTCTCTTGCAACGACAAGGTTGCTCACCCCATAGGCAATCTCAATGATTGCACTTCATCCGAGTCTCTTGCAACACAAAGTCGCTCACCCCATATATATGCTTGCAAGCCTTTCTTCCGTTCATTCATCATTCATTAATGCATGCATTCTTACTTCATGTTCCTCTTTCATTATCTTTCGCTTTACATTACATAATACTTCATTCATTCATTAACATGACATGTAAAGCCACAAGAAAGATAAGCATACATCACAATAAGGAACATATCATACACATTCATCATCATCATACAGGGCAACATCATACATACATAACATGCATTAACATGCAACATCATCATCATCATGCCCTACATACTCTCTAAGGTCATAACAGTCATCTTACATGCTCTTACAAGAAGCTTTACGTTAAAACTTACATCTGCACCTTCCCCCGAAGGCCAGAAGTCAAACTACACTTTCCTTTGAGTGCAACAGCCCTATTCGGGCGTATGGACACCCTTCAGTCGCATGGCGTCCATGCGACTGAACATCAAGCGATTGCACTCATGCGGTTGAACATCTATGCGAATGAACATTCAATCGTGCGTATGGACCTCATGCGGATGGAACTACTGCGAATGGGCACCTATGCGACTGACCTCATGCGAATGGACTCATGCGACTAAGCATCTATGCGACTGAACCCTCAGTCGTATGACTCCCCACGCGACTGGACTCCCAATCGTGCGACTGAAACCTTAGTCGTGCGATTGAACCCTCAATCGTGCGAATGAATCCCAATCGTGCGAATGACCTTCAATCGCCTCTCATTCGGCCGTATGGCCTCCATTTGGTCGCCTAGCCCTAGCTGATGCAGAATGGAGTTCATCCGGAACCCAATTTGCCATTTTCGGCCTCCAAGCTCATCCAAACCCATTCTAAGCCTTAATTAACCCTCCTAGACCTTAGGAATGCATACCATAACATCATACAAGCACACACAAGCCCGGAAACATACACGAAACGCATCACACACATCACACCTAAATGGGTCAAACACATACTCACACCAAAAACGGGTTTTAATATTTTCCAGCCCCAAAATCGGTTGAAAATTAGTAAAAGTGGGGTCCTAAAACTCACACAAATGAGCACAACGACAAGGGCTTCGATTTGGCTTGCTACACAACAAGTTTGGCCACCCGAATCACCCGAACCGCCCCTTTTTCCTCTTTTCTTCTTCTTTCTCTCTTCTCCTCTCTATATTGGCTGATTATTTGAGTGTGGGGGAGAGGGTAAGGGTTGCCCTCTTTCTTTCGTTGGCGAGTTTGGTCCCTCGACTTTGGACTTTATTTCTTTTTCTTCCTTCGTCGGCTTCAAATTAATAAATATCCGGGTGTTATAAAAGTGGCTAAGTCCAAGCTAAAGATAGACCCAAAGCAAAAGGGTGTGTTCATTTAAGCTGGATTCCAGGTGGTCGGAAACTCGGATCCAGGAAAGGAGTGTAGTACTAGCACTCCTGTCCTGCTGAATGATCAGAAGTTGAAGGGAAAGACTGTTGATGATGATATGAAGTGCAAGAAACAACAGTCTTCACATCCCACAAAAGTTAACATTGAATGCATAATGTGTGGTTTACACAACCACATGCCAAAGATTGTTACTACAATCCTGCAAGCACACATTATACAAATAATGTTAAGAAAGAAGGAGTCAAGGAAGGTTTCACATTTGGACCTTATCACATGGTCCAGGTGTTAAGAAAAGGAAAACTTCTTTCCGAAGCGAAATTGCTTTCAGAAGAAACTCATTCTTTCGAAAGGAAAATAGCTACGGAAGACAAGACAAAAAAATTCAAAAGAACAAAAGAGTTCCTTTGGAACCTTCCGAGAAGAAGACTGAAGATCATGCATAGGTTGGACTCACCTTAGTTTAGATTGTTTACTTTACTTGTAATAGGTCTTTTGTTAGTTTCCTTTTGTATGTACTTAGATTTATGTATTTTAGCAGTCTAGCGAAACTGTGAGCGAAACTATAAGTTCGCTCACAGTTTGATGTTTTTTGTTTACCTGGCGAATTTGATGTTTTGTCGGGCGAAAGAATAGTTTCGGCAGGACAGTTTCACTGACAGGGAACCTGTCTGCGAAACTAAGACTGCTATATATACTCATGTTAATTTTCATTGTTGGGTAAGCTTGCAAAACCCTAATCGATTATCTTTGTTGCAAGTCACCTTTTCAAAGCAGTTAATATACAGAATTATCCTTATGCTTTTATTGTTCATTGTTATTGATCATAGTTTTATTATGACTGAGTTAGCATTGTGTTCAATCCTCTCCATTATTGTTGTTTAGTATATTGTTGGATATTGAACGATTCTTCATATCATTTGCACTGTATTTCGATCACATGGACCAACAATATGGTATCAGAGCCTTAGTGCTCTTGATTTGTTGAGTTTTTGGTGGTTTTTGTTCAATATCAAGTTTAATCAATTTTCATTGCATTATAGGTGTTTTTGATATGGAAATTGATTGAATTCTGCTAGTTTTTGATTGAGGAAGATCTTGTAATCATCAGATCTCAAATTCATTGAGTATTTGATGATTTCAGATTGATTTTGGTTTGAAAAAGGGTTTTGGGATCGATCAGCGAATTTACAATTCTTACAGCGAAACTGTCAACCTTCTTCCAGCAAAACTATGGGTTATATTGCTATTGAAATCGTTTTCTAGTGGTTCTGCGAAACTAGTCTTTTGAACGAAAGTTCATCAGTGATTGTGAACGGTTAACAAGCGAAATTGCTGCTGAAATTGTTTTTGAACGAAAGTTCAAGCTTGTTTCGTGCGAATTTACTAGCGAAACTAAGCCTATTGTGACATTTGGCTAGCGAAAGTGCTGCCGAAATTGTTAGCGAAATTAGCTTCCACTGCGAAAGTATCAGCGAAAGTAGTTTTTCTGCGAAATTGTCTGCGAAGTTATCTTTTTCTGCGAAAGTGTCAGCGAAATTATTTTCTCTCTTGCCGAAACTATAATGTCGAAGTTAACCTCACTCACACTTGCTGATCTTGAAAGTGTTGCACCCAATAGGCCTCCAAGACTCATTAATGGAGACAATTTTGAAGATTGGAAGAGATGTCTCAAAGCCTTCTTCTTCTACACGGATCATAACCAATGGGAATCGATTACTTCTGGTCCTCACATACCAACAGTTACTGTTAGTGATGTTGTCTCTCAAAACAAGGACCCATCTTCCTATACTGAAAAGGATCTGAAATTGATCGATCGTGACCAAAAGGCTTTTGGTGCTTTAACTCTTTGTCTGGCACCAGACATTTACAACCGTTTTGCAGAGCATAAAAATGCTAAATCTCTTTAAGATGCTCTATATGAGTTTGATGATGGTAATGCAGATTTGGTAAAGGATAAGAACATTCAGGCTGTGAAAGAATTCAATTCATTTGTTGGATACAAGAACGAGAGTCTGACAGATCTCACAAATCGTTTCTTAACTGTTTCAAGCACCTTAAAGAAATATGATGAAAGGCTTTCCAACAGTGAACAAGTTAACAGGCTTCTTGATTCTCTTCCACCTCAGTGGAGTCTTCAGGTGAGGATGCTTAAACAAGAAAGAGGGTTTACAGACTACAAGCTGATGGATATTATCAATAAACTGAAATCTTTTGAGTTGGACATAAAGAGACGAGAATTTAACCAGACTATGATGCCCACATCTGGTTTTTCACAAAATGTGGCTTTATTGTCATCCGCTGCAAATTCTCAAATACAGAATTCAATTTAAGGAATACAAGTACTTAACAGTAGTGTCGGAAGAGATCTAGGTAATTCTAAGACCAATGTTGAAACTTCAATTCCATCAGAAACAATGGCTCTTTTTGGAATGTTCGTTCAAAGCTATGAAGCACTTGTAGCTGGAGAGTTGAAAGGGAAGGGAATGACTATGGAAGACATGTATCAGGTGGATCCTGATGATCTTGAAGAAACTGATATCCAATGGCAGATGGCTATGTTGACCCTTAGAGCTCGAAGATTTATGGAAAGAAATGGACGAAAGAACTTTGGTGGTAAAACATCTAATTCAAAACTGGGATTTGATAAGTCCAAATTGAGATGCTTTAACTGTAAACAATTGGGACACTTCAAACGTGAATGTCCATTACCAATTGTCACCGATCATAGTAATTCTGGAGTTCCAAGACTGACAGCTGAGAAAGAGAAGGAAGATGTGAATCACAAAAAAGAGACTGCTTTGATTTCAAACTTTGATTGGAGTGCTGAGGTTGAGGAAACAAGAACTCAGATAAATCATGCTTTAGTTGCTGAGTTTGTTGAAAGGAATGAGAAGGAAGATGGTAAAGATGGATTTGATCTTTTCAAGGAATTCAAACAAGAAGTTGTGTCATCTGTGAATGAGAAAGAAGAAAAAGATGTTGTAATTGGGGAAGATAAAACTGCAGGTTTAAGTGAATAAGGAAGTTCATGCACTAGGCAAAGAAAGGATAATGATGATAATGCTGCTACTGTTGAAGAAAAGAAGTCAAGTACTCCGGTATGCCAATGTGAAAAAGCCTTAGCTGCTGAAAGGATGGTGATGGGACTTCCATATGAGGTAATACAGGATATGTGCTCATCTGCTTGTAAAATTAGATTATTTGGGATTTATAAAGCTAATCGTCTATTAATTAATAATGAAAAGGATTTAAAGCGAATTAATGACAAACTTAAAATCAATGAATCAAAATATTTTGTTAAATTAAACGAGGCTTTAAAAGAAAATGATCACTTAAAACAAATCGTTTTGGAAAGAAATGTCGAGATTAACACTTTGACTGAAAGGGTTGCTCTTGCTGAATATGAAGCACGCAAACTTCAGTCAAAGTTAGACAAATGGACCATATCAGGTTTGAAACATGATGATCTATGTAAATCTCAACGGGGAGCTAGGATTAAAACGGGATTGGGTTATGAAAACGTAAAGGTTTATCCTCCGCCTAGTACATACTGTTATTCTCCTATGCCTGTTCCTCATCCTTCTAATGATTTAATCAAAACAGATACTGACAGGCAGGTTTAGAGGGGGTTAACTCTAAGCACGTTCGTGAAGACTACGATTATGGACCAACTAGTGGGCTTGGATGCACTAGTATTAGTACACCTGATTGTTAGCAGTCTGTTTTAGATCACAAGTCTAGTTTAAATTCGGTTTTTGTTTCTAGTTCGCCTGTAACAGACTCTGTTGTCTCATGTTCTCATGATAGTTCTATTTCATCTTGTAATTCAGTTCATTGTGGTGATGTCTTTTGTTCTGGTAATGATTATGATGCAACTGATCTTTCTTCAAAATCAACTGAGCAAATTAAAACTAATTGTTTTGAAAAATTCTTTTCTTAACCCTTTCCATCTTTCTCTCCATCAAATATTACTTTATCTGATGAAAGAATTACCTCTACATCTGACACCAGTACCAGTGGAACTAGTTCTACTGGTACGTCAGACGAACATTCATCTATTTTTGTAAATAATAATTCTTGTTCAAATAAACGTCAATCTTATGGCATGTATGAGACATTTAGTGACATTGATTCTAGTTTATCTGAATGTGATGAGGAAATTATCATTGATCATATTTTTACCCCATCACATCACAGACCTAGACTCAAACCTTATTGTTTCAGGTGTGGTCAACAGGACCATCTTGTCAAGAATTGTCCTACATTTCTTCATGGTTCTTCTAATAGGAACTGCTTTGGAAATAAATTAACAAAATTGGTTAATAATTTCTTTTGTAAAAAATCTGTTTCATCTAAAAATAAAGTTTTTCAATCTTGGGTTCCTATTACACCTAGTTAACTTATTTATTAATTCATTTCAGGAGTCATCCACTAAAATTGTAAACAGCTTGTGGCATGTAGATAGTGGTTGTTCCAAACATATGACAGGGCTGAAAGATTTGCTGACCAATTATCAGATTATTGATATAGGATATGTTGCTTTTGCTAGTGACAAAAAGGGTGGAAAGATGATTGGACAAGGAGAAGTTACCAATGGTTCTCTAACCTTGGAAAAAGTCAAGCTGGCATTTAATCTTCTGAGTGTTTCTCAAATCTGCGATAAAGACATTCCCGTTCTGTTTAAATCTGATGAATGTCTATTTTTAAAATCAGAGATTGATATTCCAGATGATTTGATTGTTATGCGTGCTCCAAGAAAACATGATACATATCTTCTTGATATGAACTCAAGCGAGTCTAAGTCTACTGCAACTTGTCTTCTTTCTAAAGCTTCAACCTTTGAGTCTCTTTTATGGCATCGTCGATTAGGCCATGTTAATTTTAAAATAATTAACAAATTAGTAAAGAACAATCTCGTTAGAGGACTCCTTTTAAAAGATTTTTTCGTTAACGAAAATGTATGGCTTGTGCCAAGGGCAAACAACACAAGAAACCTCATAAGCCCAAACTTCTAAATAGCATATCTAGTCCTCTCGAGTTGTTACATACTGATTTGTTTGGCCCAATTAGCGTTAAATCTATTGCTAAAAAATCATTTTGTCTTGTTGTTACAGATGATTTCTTAATATATTCATGGGTAAGGTTTCTTGCACACAAAGACAAGGTTGCTGAGGAATTGCAGAAATTAATTCTTTCTATCGAAAATCAGCAAGAGAAAGGTTATGGGTCTGAGAAGTGACAACGGCACTGAATTCAAAAATCAGATTCTTGATTCATTTTTTGCTCAAAGGGGAATTGTGAGTCAATTTAGTGCTGCAAGAACTCCTCAACAGAATGGTTTAGCGGAACGAAAAAATCGCACTCTCATTGAAGCTGCTCGTACAATGCTGATAGAATCTTCGTTACCCATTATCTTTTGGGCTGAAGCTGTAAACTGTGCTTCATATGTTCTAAACCGAGTGTTGATTGTAAAGGACAAAATAAAGACTCCTTATGAACTTTTTCATAAGAGGAAACCTCTAATTGATTTCTTTCGGTGTTAGGATCTGGTATTTGAACGAAATACCAACTGATTAACGTGTTAACCAAACCAAATAGTGCGGAATCCTATTTGATTGGCGATCCAATCAGTGAGAACGCACATAGAAACAATAAGGTATTGAATCTAACGTTAAGAATCGATTAGGAATCGATCTACAGCGTTCTATGAACTTGGAGTATGAACTTGGATGCTTCTGGACGGCTAGGGTACGTCTGGAGTCGAATTGGAATGAATGCTTATGTTTTTCCATGAAATTAGGTGGTATTTATAGGTTAGGGTTGCCCATTCGTGCGACTGAACCATTAGTATGGTTCAATCGTGCGATTGAGCTATGCGGTTGATCCATTCACACGACTGAGTGTTCAGTCATGCGACTGAGCCAATCTCATGTTACAATCATACGACTGATCCAGTCTCCTGATTTAGTCGTGCGACTGAGTCATACGCCTGAAGTTGTTCATGTGTATGGTCCATTCGCATGGGCCATTCGCATGAGAACTTCATTTTGCTAAGTTTGAATGTATTCATTAATATAACATTATGTGTATCAATTCAAACAATCACAAACCTATATAACCAATTCAATATCAACTCATTAATGAAATATTAAACATTATAAATCACAATTAAACATTCTCATTTCATTAATATCCCAACCTTGCATAAGTGTAAGACAAACAAGACATATTACATTCATATCAGGATCTAGGTACATATGTATCAACAAACTCCCCCTTGGACCTAGATCTATCTAATGTCTTACCTTCTGCATCACCTCCTCATACTTCTTGTACTTTTCCTCTCTTGTGACTCCTGCGTGTATCTCAAACGCAAAGCAGAGTCTTATGACATTTTGGAATTGGAGGGCTTGTACAATATATTGCGTGTCATAGAACAGTGGCCACTTGTATAATGTGTAAACATCATTAGCAGACAAGTTAGTGAGCCACATTGGGTCAAACACCCTGATGGTATCCATTTGTCCCTCTTACTTAGAACTATGACCGCCTCCCCGGTTCTCCAATCATAGTACCACCACTTAAAGTGTGGAGTGAAGTCTTGTGGCATTTCCCTGAGAGGGATTCTTGACATAGTTCTTGGGGGACTCCACTTCAGCACTATCTTGGGCTTACCAGTTATAGGATCAACTTTAGAACGTCTGATATACCTCGTAGGTTGTTGAGGTTTGAAGTTGACCCACCTGGTGTGGTACTCTTTCTTCAGTGCAGCCTCAAACCAACCTGACATTTTCCTCGGGTCAGCATATAGTTGCTTCAATTTTGCCAGCTGGTTGAGCTCAAAACCTGGTAGAGTCTTTAGATCATATGGAAATCTAAAGTACTCTATGCCTTTCTCCCTCTTTATGGCATAAACATTAAGATCCTCAAAATGTGCCCACGCAATAATCCAGCTTGACACCTTATGATGTTTCTTCACTTTGTAGAGTTTGGTGTAGACATTCTGTCTAGGAGCGGCGTGTTGGGCTCGGATTTCCTCGAAACATGCAACCCATTCTGCCTTTCTGATGTCAACATCATCGTTTGAGGCTTGGGCGTTTCCTTCAGTCTTCTCAGACTCTTGCTTCATCTGATCCAATACCTCAAATGTATCACTGACTAGGGATTCACCCAGATTGGGAACCACATTTCCCTCGTTGTCAGCGTACTGAGGGTAATGCTCTGCTGTGACGTCTTCGATTTCTATCTCATCAATGTCGTTCAGCTCTTCGTCACTGGTAGACTCACAAGTTGGAGCATCCTTAATGATCTCATCTGGATTCAGCTTGAACATCTCAGCCAGTTGCTCATTTGTAAGATCATGAAATATTTCCCCTTCTTCAGGGGTATAACTCACTGATCTCCTGACGATCCCTTGCAGATCAAGAATCATAGTCAATTGAGTCTTAACCTGCTGAAGGGGAGCAACATCATATTCATCCCTTTGATAGTTTGGATCTGCTTGATTTAAACATGTAACACATCATACATTAGTTAATAATCAAGACAGAAATACATTAATCTTATATAAACATTAAATACATAAGTTTAATACATGATTCAAGTACAAAAGCTATCAAATACATAAACGTCTAATCATTACTTTTGTCCTGAATAGCTGGATCATCACTAGGTGAGGCAGAAGAAGAAGCTCGTTGGTCTTGATTTCTCTTTGATCGTCTTTCTTGACCCTGAGCTGAGGCAGATGCAGCTGCATCTCCTCCTTCATCATCATCCTTCTGCCTTTCCTCTGTCTTATCTTCCTCATTCCCTTCATCCTCATCACTCTCTTCATCTTCATCTTCATCCTCATCCTCATCCTCATCATCATCATCATCATCATTACCATCATCACCATCTCCTTCCTTTATCTTTAGAGGCTCATCTTTAGTTCCTTTGAGCTTGAGCATGATAGTCCTTTTGGCATCCTCCAACTCCTCAATCTTCTTTGCTGATACGGCTTTATGCTCCTGGAGTTGGGCAATCTCTTGGCTCTGAGCAGCCATTTGCTGTGCCTGCTGCTCAATCAGCTAAGCCTGCTGAGAGATCTGCTGGGACTGTGCAGCTGTGAGATCTGCCAGCTGACGAATCTGTGCAGTCTTCTCGTCATCGGCTGCTAACAGACGCATCACCATACGGTTCAGCGCTGATAGCTGTTCCTCTACCCCAATGGGAGGTAGAGGTGATCCATATAGATGGGTGGGATGTGATGATGGCCCGGCTTGGTGGCTAGTGGTAGTGGTGGTGGCAGTGGTGAAGATTGGGTTAGGTCTAGATGATAGTGGTGGTGATGTAGGTGTGAATGATATGGTGGTGGATGGGATATATGTAGTGGTGGGTGGTGTGATGATAGTAGTAGGGGGTGTGGTAGTGGTAGTGGTAGCTGTGGTGGTGGCTGTGGTAACAGATGGTGTGGCTGTAGAGGTGGTAGTGGTGGTGGCTGAGGTGGTGGCTGTGGTGGTGATGTAGGTGAGTCTGCGCTTCTTCTTCTTCATGCCGTGGGGCTGAGCCATCCTTTTCTTCCTCGATCCTGTCGAGGAGGATGCTCCCCTAGAACACGGCTTGATGGCTCTAGAGCATAGGTCGGGTCAGCAGCAGTCTCTCCCGATCCACTGGGGCGTTCACCAACCGCCCGGAGCCCATGTTCTGTGGGAACGACTTTACTTCCCACAGTCCTAGTTAGTGGCTCCTCATCTGACTCTTCATCATCCTCACCAGGTATAAAATCCTGGTGAAACCCAGCCGACTCTGCTATATCTCCAGTGGGGGCAGATACTGGAGGTGTACTATCAGTAGTTGTGCCCCTCGGTGGAGTGGGCATGGTATCTCCAGCATCCCCGCTATCATCATCATCAGAGTCATCGGAGGGTAGAGCAATCTGCTCAACGTCCGAGTCACTGTCGTCGTGACGCCACTTCCTCCGAGCCGGCGCCACATAATCCTCACGGGCCAGATGCCCAAACAGTCTCCTGACAGGGGGTTTCACCTGCTTCCCCCTGTACACCTTCATCCGGCCTAAGGTGGTATCATCCATCACCTCGAGCACTACAGCATCATCCTTCTCCTTCGGCAGGGAAGGGAGCTTCTGGTCAATAATCATCTGCATGAATCGAGGGTACATGCAGAAGCCCTCCTTCCCTTTCCCCTCAATGTTCTCCACCAAGTAGGTGAAGATCATCCTGGAGAAGCTGAACGGATGGTTCAGCACCAACGCTACATATGCGTTCTGGATCTGATCCGACAGCTCATCAAATCCTCCCTTCCTGGATGCTATGCACTTCAGCAGTACGTGAGCAAGGTACTTGCTGGGGACACAGGTTGCTCTTGTTGAGCACCCCTGCATTGATGTCCCTAGAGTACTTAGCTCGTAGGAAACATCCTCTGACAGTAAGGGGGTGTAGTCTAGTAGGACAGTCAGCATCGTCCCCAAACTGTAGCACAATCCTGAGATCCTCCTTAGTGATCTCAATAGCCTCTCCAAATATAGTACTCCTGATACAATGAGGCTCAGAAGATCTGTCAACTACTGCACCTTCCCAGAAGGCCTGCTGTATAGAACGATACGGAGTACATGGAGCAGATATAGCATGAGCAATCCTCGATCTCCTCAGGAAGGTGATAATGCCAGAGAAGTCTGAAGCATTTCTGGATGTCAGATCCAGATGAGCACAAATGTTGTGCTTAGTACTCATGGTCCAGCAACTCGCCATCTGTTACACAATGAAAATAAACATTAGTATCTGTTGGCTAATGATGTCTTGAATCACTTGGACTTGAAAACATTTTGTTCTGTCATGCGAATGAGGTTGTGCGACTGAGATCAAGTCGTGCGAATGAGCAGTGCGACTGAGATCCAGTCGTGCGAATGACCCCATACGTACGACTGAGTGTGCGACTAGACTCATGCGTATGTAAACTCATGCGGTTACACCAGTCGTGCGACTGAACTCATACGCATGGTTCAGTCGTGCGGTTTAGCTATTCGCACACCTCAGTCGTGCGACTGAAGTTCATCAACCTGTCCATTCGCATGTTTTTCTGACTGTTCAATTCAAATTCAATTTTTCACCAATTTTGAAGTTTAGACTTCATGTTCTGGTTCATTAGACTCGCAATCCATTAATTTAACACCTAACACCTTTAATTTCATTTGTTTACGTCGTTTAGTTAGGTTATTTGGCCACAAATGTTACGGTTTTCTAATGAGTCTGATTGTTCGGATTATGTATCAAATTGAATGATATAACGATGGTTCTGCACCGCAAATTACCTGTAGAGTCAGTGCAAACAGTCAGTACACAGGAATCAAGGGTTTATGGTGATCAAACGAAAATTGGGCAGAGTAACACTAGTCGTGCGAATTAGGGCAAATTTGGGAGTGGTGAGTCTCTGCGACCGACTCCCCCTCTATTTATACTAAACCTGAATTCCATCGTATGACTGGGCTCATACGCACATTTCATTCGGGCGAATGGGCCTCAGTCGTGCGATTTGTTCAGTCGCCCCCCTTCAGTCGTCCGACTGGAGTTCAGTCGTGCGACTTACTCATTCGTCCGCTCTAAAACATCCGACTGGGTCATTCGTGTTAGGACCTGGTATTTGAACGAAATACCTAGTGATTAGCGTGTAAACCAGATCAAATAGTGCGGAATCCTATTTGATTGGCGATCCAATCAGTGAGAACACACGAAGAATCAATCAAGATTTGAATCTAACGTTAGAAGTCGATTGGGAATCGATCTAATGTGTTCTGTGAACTTGGAGAACGATTTGGGAGGCTTCTGGACGGCTAGGGTACGTCTGGAGTCGTAATGATATGACTGCTTACGTTTTTCCACAAATTGGGTCTATTTATAGGTTAGTGTTGTTCATTCGTGCGACTGGACCATAAGTATGGTTCAGTCGTGCGATTGAACCATGCGGTTGATTCATCCGCACGACTGAGTGTTCAGTCGTGCGATTGAGCCAATCTTATGTGTCAATCATACGACTGATCCAGTCTTCTGGTTCAGTCGTGCGACTGAGTCAATCGTATGAAGTTATTCATGCGTATGGTCCATTCGCATGGGCCATTCGTATGAGAACTTCATTAAGTTGAGTTTGAATGTATTAATTAATATAACTTTATGTGTAATCATTCCAACAATCATAAACCCAATTAATCAATTCAATATCGACTCATTAATGAAATATTAGACATTACAAATCACAAACAATCAATATCATTTCATTAATCATTACCTATTGCATCATAATCAGACAAACAAGATCTATTACATTACAAATCACGATCTAGGGACATACATGTATCAACAAACTCCCCCTTGGACCTAGATCTCTCTAATCTCTTGTCTTCTGCATAACCTCCTTGTATTTCTTGTACTTCTCCTCTTTTGTGACTCCCGCGTGAATTTCAAACACGAAGCAGAGTCGTATAACATTTTAGAACTGGAGGGCTTGTACAATATCTTGCGTGTCATAGAACAGTGGCCACTTGTATAGCGTATAGACATCATTTGCCGACAAGTTAGTAAGCCACATCGGGTCGAATACCCTGATCGTATCCATTTGCCCTTCTTTACTTAGGACTATGACCGCTTCAGCTGTTCTCCAATCATAGTACCACCACTTAAAGTGTGGAGTGAAGTCCTGTGGCATTTCCCTGAGTGGGATTCTCGACATTGTGCGTGGAGGACTCCACTTCAATACTATCTTGGGCTTGCCAGTAATGGCATCAACCTCAGACCTTCTGATATACCTAGTAGACTGTTGTGGTCTGAAGTTAACCCATCTGGTGTGGTACTCCTTCTTAAGGGCAGCCTCGAACCAGCCTGACATCTTCCTCGGGTCAGCATACAAAAGCTTTAGCTTAGCCAGCTGGTTGAGCTCAAAACCTGGTAGAGTCTTCAGATCATGTGGGAATCTGAAGTACTCTATGCCCTGTTCCCTCTTAACTGCATAAGCATTAAGATCATCAAAATATGCCCATGCTATAATCCTGCCAGACACCTTGTGATGTTTCTTGACTCTATAGAGTTTGGTGTAGGCATCCTTCTTTGGTGCAGCACGTTGGGCTCTAACTTCTTCAAAACATGCAGCCCAATCAGCCTTTCGAATGTCGACATCATCATTTGAGGCTTGGACTGTTCCTTCTGCCTTCTCTGTTTCCTGCTCCATCTTATTCAACACCTCAAAAGTATCACTGACGAGGGATTCACCCAGACTGGGGACCACATCACCCTCATTGTCAGTGTACTGAGGGTAATCCTCGGCGGTGATATCTTCGATCTCGACTTCATCAACATCGTTGAGCTCTTCATCACTAGTCGAATCGCATGTAGGAGCATCTTTAACTATTTCATCCGGATTGAGCTTGAAAATCTCTGCGAGTTGCTCGTTTGATAGGTCATGAATTATTTCCCCTTCTTCAGGGGTATAACTCACAGACCTCCTAACAATCCCTTGCAGATCAAGAATCATTGTTAGTTGAGTCTTGACCTATTGAAGGGGAGCAACATCAAACTCATCTCTTTGATAATTTGGATCTGTTTGATTTAAACATTCAACACATAAATCATTAGTAGTTAGTCAAACAGAAATGCATTAACTTAATATAAACATTCAATACATTGTTTTCAATACAGGATTCAAATACAAAAGTAAATAAATACATAAACATCTAGTCTTTACTTTTATCCTGTATCATAGTCTCGTCACTTGGAGGAGCAGAGGTGGAGGTTGATTGGTCCTGTCTGTTCTTTGACCTCCTCTCTTGACCTGAAGCAGAGGCCGATGCAGCTGCATCCCCTCCTTCTGCTTCATCATCATCATCCTTCCCCTCTGTCCTATCTCCGTCAGTTTCCTCCTCATCCTCTGTATCATCTTATTCATCCTCATCATCATCTTCATCATCATCACCATCATCTCCATCATCTCCATCCCCTTCCTTGATCTTTAAGGGCTCGTCCTTTGATCCCTTGAGCCGTAGCATGATGGTCTTGTTGGTGGTCTCCAACTCCTCTATCCTTTTAGCTGATTGGGCATGCTGCTCCTGGAGTTGGGACATCTCTACTCGCTGTGCATCCATCAGCTGGGCCTGCTGCTCTATTACTCGAGCCTGCTCTGCCATCTGGTGAGATTGTGCAACAGTCAGGTCGGCAAGCTGGCGGATCTGGGCAGCTTTCTCCTCATCTGCAGCTAGTAAGCGCATCACCATCCTGTTGAGCGCTGACAGCTGTTCCTCTACCCCGATTGGAGGTAGAGGTGATCCATAAGTGTGTGAGGGATAGGCTGACGGTCCTGCCTGGTGTGAGGTGGTGGTGGTGGTGGCTGTAGTGAAGATAGGTCGGTGAAATGGTGGAGGTGATGAGGGAGTAAAGGATACGGTGGTGGATGGAATCTGTACTGTGGTGGGAGGTATGGTGGTGGCTGTGGTAGATGTGGTGGATGTGGTGGCTGTGGTGGTGGATGGTATAGCTGTGGAGGTGGTAGTGGTGGCTGTGGTGGTGGAAGTAGAGGCTATGGTGGTAACGAAGGTCAACCGACGCTTCTTCTTCTTCTGACCATGGGGTTGAGCCATCCTCTTCCTCCTTCGTTCCTGTTGAGGTGGATGCTCCCCCTACAACCCTGCCTGTAGAACCCGGTGCATAACTCGGGTCAGTATCAGTCTCTCTGGAGTCTCTCGGGTGTTCACCAACCACCCTTAGCCCATGTTCTGTGGGAACAACTTTGCTTCCCACAGTTCGCGTTAGGGGCTCCTCGTCAGACTCCTCCTCCTCCTCTGCACCATGAACAAAATCCTGATGGAAGCCAGCTGACTCGGCTACATCTCCCACTGGGGCGGACACTGGGGGTACTACATCAGACACAGTGCCTCTCGGTGGGGCAGGCATATCGTCCCCAGCGTCCCCACTATCATCATCGTCAGAGTCCTTGGTGGGTAGAGCAATCTGCTCCACATCAGAGTCACTCTCATCGTGGCGCCACTTTCTCTTGGCTGGCACCACGTAGTCTTCCCGGGCCAGATGCCCAAACAACCTCCTGACAGGGGGTTTCACTTGCTTCCCCCTGTACACCTTCATCCTTCCCAAAGTAGTGTCATCCATCACCTCGAGGACTACCGCATCCTCCTTCTCCTTCGGCAGGGAGGGAAGCTTCTGATCTATAATCATCTGCATAATCCTCGGATACATGCAGAAGCCCTCCTTCCCTTTCCCCTCAATGTTCTCCACCATATAGGTGAAGATCATCTTGGAGAAGCTGAACGGGTGGTTCAGCACCAACGCAGCATACGCGTTCTGTATCTGATCAGATAGCTCATCAAACCCTCCCTTCCTGGAAGCTCTGCACTTAAGTAGCACATGCGCAAGATACTTAAACTGGGGACAGAGGTTACTCTTGTTGAGTACCCCAGCATTGATGTCTCCAGAGTACTTGGCTCTCAGAAAGCATCCTCTGACTGTGAGGGGGTGTAATCGAGTCAGACAATCAGAGTCATCCCCCAACTGTAAAACAATCCTTAGATCCTCCTCTGAGATAGTAATAGCCTCTCCAAAGATGGTATTTCTGATGCAGTGAGGCTCAGAGGATCTATCAACTGTAGCGCCTTCCCAGAAGGCCTGCTGAATAGAACTATAAGGAGTGCAAGGAGTAGAAATGGCATGTGCAATCCTCGATCTCAATAGAAATGTGATGATGCCCGAGAATTCAGCAGCGTTTCTGGATGTCAAATCCAGATGAGCACATATGTTATGCTTTGTGCTCATAGTCCATCGACTCGCCATCTGTAACACAAATCAAAATAAACATTAGTACCTTTGGCTAAGAACGTCATGAAACACTTAAACTTGAAGAAAATCTTTCTGTCATGCGATTGAGGTTGTGCGACTGAGATCAGTCGTGCGACTAACAGTGCGACTGGGATTCAGTCGTGCGAATGATCTCATGCGTACGACTGAGTGTGCGACTGGACTCATGCGTATGTAACCTCATGCGGTTACACCAGTCGTGCGACTGAACTTCATACGCATGGTTCAGTCATGCGGTTAGGCAGTTTGCACCCTTCAGTCGTGCGACTGAAGTTCATCAACCTGTCCATTCGCATGATGTACTGACTGTTCAATTCAAATTCACTTTTTCACCATTTTTGAGTTTTAGACATCGTTATCTGGTTCATTTGACTCGCAATACATTCTTGTAACACCTAACGTCTTTAATTTCATCTGTTTGAGTCGTTTAGTTGGGTTATTAAGCCACTTCAGTCTCGGTTAGTTTTCGGGTCTGATTTTCCAGATCTGGAGTCAAATTGAAAGTTATTTTGGTTTCTCTTCACCGCAAATTACCTGTAAAGTCGATGTATATGATCAGTAATCAAGAAACGGGGGGTTTTAGAGATCAATGAAATTTGGGCAGAGTGGCGTTAAGTCGTGCGATTTAGGGTTACTTTGAGGGTGGTGAGTCTCTGCGACCGACTCCCCCTCTATTTATACTAACCCTAGATTCAATCGTGCGACTGAGCTCATACGCACCTTTCATTCGTGCAAGTGGGACTCAGTCGTGCGATTGGGTCAGTCGCCCTTCTTCAGTCGTCCGACTGGATCTCAGTCGTGTGACTGACTCGCTCGTTCTCCCTTAAGCATCCGACTGGGCCAGTCGTATGGGCCATTCGGTTGGATGGTCCATACTCATGGTCCATTCGTACGAATGACTTCCATTCGTATGATTAGTCCATACGTATGGTCCATTCGTGCGAATGGGTCATACTTATCAAATTTTCTGCCAATTTGAATATTAACATTTAAACCCCTTTTAATTTTTGAAATTAACGTTATGAGCTTTTGATCATCTCAAACATGATCACTTTAACTTGAAAACCTTTTGATCACCTCAGACGTGATCTTTTTAAGCAATTTAGTCACCTCAGACGTGACCCTTGTTAAACAATTTAGTCACCTCAGACGTGACCATTTTCAACATTTAAAGCACATGTGGTCATCTCAGACATGACCCTTTTAGTGAGTTGATTCCTTACTGATTTTCCTGATGTAGTCCGACAAACTAACAAACTAAAACGACTAACTAACTTAGAAATTTAAACTAAATACTCAAAACAAGACTTGGTTTTGGCTTTTTGTGAGAGATAAATCCTAAGATGGAAATCTACTGGATTTGGTTCCGGAATAGACAGCTTCAACTTGGATTGACCACACCTGGACCAATTCAATTTTGGAATCATACAGGCAAGTCAAATCATTTGGGACTTGTTATCAAAATCTTTTGATGCTCAATTCTTGGTGTTCATCCAGAGTCATTAGCAACTTTAGGAAATCATACTGGAACTCTTAGATTACCACATTGATTTGAACTTTCAAGAATTGCAGCCACAATGATTGTCAATATGTTTGTCCACTTAAATCCATACACAGACTTTTGACACAGACTGGTGACTGTTTTAGGTTTAATTATTTCAACTAACATTCGTGGATCCCACACTTATATGGTAATCAACATTCCTCAGGAGCTTTTGAGCGGTCTACGGGTATTTATTACAAGAAGAGACTATTCTTAGAGCTTTCAAAGAGAAGCCAGTCCTCAGGTCAGTGCCATCGCACAGCAGAGAGGCGGCAAACAACAATGAATTCTAGAATATCTAGGTTATGCTTATCCTCAGGTCAGTGCCATCGCACAGCAGAGAGGCACACAACCTATCTCCTTGTTAGAGCAGCTTATTTTATTTTGCACAAAATGCACCAACAACATAAGTCATTAGCTTTATAGCATTTGTCTTTCTTTTTTTCTTGCTTTGCTCTAATTATGGTCATCCGCACACATTTGTGGCGTTTACATGCTCATTACCCCTTATTGGAATATTGTTGATTGTGTTAACCAGTGATAAGATGGAATCCCACAGTCAGTTGAACAACTTAGTTTGATCTTGAGATCACCAGTCAGGTCTAATCATCTATTGTGTTGAATCTACCGACATATCATTTGTGGTCTAGCAACCTCTAGGTCTACTTTCTTTGTGTTACCTTAGGAGTTACCAGTTTTTCTATCATCTTCCCTTTTATATTGCTTAGACTACACAGACTTATACATTGAATTTTTGCATCTTTTCTAAAATTAAATTTTAAAGTCCCTCTTGATTTGTTCCTGTGTACTATCATTTTCCAAAGGTTTTGAATCGGTATCACAGATACGATCTACCTTATATCAGCTATCCACTCCTTCTCCCTCGTTTTTTTTAATGTTACTTGCTGACATATTCTCCCCCTAAAATACTAAAATCATTACTGGTTTAATTATTTTAGGATTTTAATAAACAGCAAAATAACATGAGTTTAATTTAAACAGACGGAAATAAACAAATAAAATAAAATAAAATAAAACTTTAACTAAACTACATCGGACTACACATTATCATCATCAGGAATAACCTCACTTTTCTTTTTAACGCCGTTGACCTCTAGCAAATATTGAAAACGTGGTTTATCAAAGGCTTTAGTATAGAGGTCAGCGCGTTGAAAATCAGTATTAATTTTGACCACATCAATTAAGTTTTTTCAAAGCAGTCTCTTATGAAATGGTATTTAATACCGATATGTTTGGTCTTAGGATGTTGGACTGGATTTTTAGTTACTGCAATTGCAGCAGAGTTATCAACAAAAATAGGAGTATAAGAGAACATAAAACCGTAATCTCGCATTTGCTGTTGAATCCAGATGATTTGTGAACAGCAACTTGCAGCAGCAACATATTCAGCTTCACAGGTTGACAATGCAACTGATGTCTGCTTCTTACACTGCCAGGTAACTAGTCTTCTCCCAAAGAATTGACACCCTGCTGATGTAGACTTGTAGTTCATCTTGCAGCCCCCGTAATCCGAGTCACTATACACGGTAAGCTCAAAGTCATCATCATGAGGACACCACAACCCAAGTGTGGGTGTACCCTTCAGATAACAAAAAATCCTCTTGACCCCGATCAGATGGTTGACCTTAGGCTTAGCCTGATATCTAGAACATAAACATGTAGCATACATGATATCAGGTCTTGAGGTAGTGAGATACATGAGGGATCCAATCATTCCTCGGTACATCGTGGCATCTACAAGATCTCCATTTTCATCAGGTGCTATGTCGTGATTCGTAGCAAGTGGAGTCCCAGCAGCAGAAGCATTCTCCATGTCAAAGCGACTGAGAATGTCTCCCACATACTTGGTCTGATGTAGAAAGATCCCATTTGGTGTCTGATCCACCTGTAACCCGAGAAAGAACTTCATCTCCCCCATAGCACTCATCTCAAACTCTTTCTTCATAACTGCTTCAAACTCTTTGCATAACTCTTCGTTCTTTGAACCGAAGATTATGTCGTCAACATAGATCTGTACGAGCAGTAGGTCGCCATCTTTTTCCTTAATGAACAACGTGCAGTCAATTACTCCCCTGCGAAAGCCGTGTTTCACAAGATGAGTCGAGAGTTTCTCATACCAAGCTCTTGACTATTAGGACTCGATTCAGTGTGTAACATGCATTCGCCACTGCCTCATTCCAGAATTGGATAGGCAGTTTCGAGTCTGCCAGCATAGTCTGTGCTGTCTCTATCAAGCTTCTGTTCTTTCTCTCAGCAACGCCATTCATCTGAGGCGTGTAGGCAGAAGTGAATTGATGCACAATTCCCTTTTCCTTGTAGTATGCCTCCATCCACTGGTTCTTGAATTCCGTCCCGTTGTCTGAGCGTACTTGTCTAACCTTCAGCTTGTAGAGAGATTCCAGTGTGGTTACTAACTCCTTGAATGACTCAAATGTTTCTGATTTGGATTTCAGAAACATTACCCAAGTGAACCTTGAGTAGTCATCAGTGACCACAAAACAGTACAAGTCGCCTGCAATGCTCTTTGTACTGACTGGACCAAACAGATCCATGTGAAGAAGTTCAAGAGGAAGTTCTATTGAATGAACTTTCTTTTCCTTATAGACTTCTTCGTCTGTTTGCCTTTCTTGCAAGCTATACAAAAGTCAGGAAGCAGGAAGTTCTTGACATTAACTCCTCTCACAAGATCCTTCTAAATCAAGTGATTCATCTTCCTTTGACTAATGTGTCGCATTCTCCTATGCCAGGAAATAGAACCTTCTCAGTAGCTTTAGATAGAAAGCACTGAACCTCATGATCCGTTGTAGCAGCTGTTGACAGATCCAAGACATAAAGGTCTTTATATCTTGAAGCAGTCATCAGAACTTGATCCTCTGGGATCACGTAGTCTTTCTTCAGCACGTAACACTTCTTGTTGTCGAAGATGACCTTAAATCCTTTATCACAGATTTGGGAAACAGAAAGTAAGTTATTTTGAAGTTGTTGAACGTAGTTCACCTTATCAAACTTAACTTTCTGATTCCCCACTTCTCCCTGAGCTTTGATATAGCCTCCCTTGTTTCCAGCAAACAAAACATGCCCTCCTTTTATTTGCTTGATGTTTGATAAAAGGGCCCTATTACCTGTCATGTGCCTGGATGCTCCGCTGTCTACAATCCACGTATTAGTTTCAGCACTGTATCGAACACCCTGCACATACAAAGTAAATATTAGTTTAGGTTAGAAACCCAAGCCTTTACTGGCTTGGGTTTCCCAGAGGCATCACACATCATAAATTCCACCGATTGACCCTTAGAGGGTGAGGGTAGCTCAGGTTCCTTCTTGTCATCAGTATCAGACACGCAGGCTGACTTCTCTTTCCATAAGCCAGATTTGTGCAAGGCCTGTTTATGATAAACAGTTGACTGGCTTACAGGTTGAACTTTAGGTTCACTAGTCAGAGAACTCCTCTTAGAGGACCTAGGCTTTGAATCCTGAAGTTCAATCTTCTTCCTAGGTGTCTGATAGAAAGGGCAATAGGAAGCGATGTGTCCACATTCTCCACAGTTGTAGCATGACCTGCTATTAACTTTATGATTAAACTTTCTTTGTGGAGAAGTGTGTGACACTCTAGTAACATCACTCACTTTAGTTTTTGACTCTGGTTCTTTTGATGTTTTCTCTGGTTTAACAAAGTTAACTGTTTTAACCTGTTTAACATCTTTTTCTTTTTGGTTAACTGGTTTTTGACTTGAAGCCTGTGAAAAATTAACATTAGAAGTCTTTTTAGGTTCTGATTTGACTCTGTTTGACCCTGACTTTAAGTTAATTTTTTCAAATTCCTTTTCCAGATTAACACAATCAATTTACCCTTTTCCTTTGAAGTGGCCTCCTTTTGCTTGTTTCCAGATTCAATAGATGAACATGAGGTATCTGGATCACTAACAAGAGGAGTAGACACCACGTGATCCTTGATGGGGTTATTATTTACTGGTCTAGTCTTAGTGTTCATCAAGGTCTCAGGTGGTGGTGGAACCACTTTGTAACCCAATCCCTCCCCGTTATTCCTTTCTCTCACTAAGTGTTGAACTATGTGTGAAGAACTAGTCCAACTATGCAGTTTCTGTTTTAATGAGTTTACTTCTACTTCTAGAACTGCCTTTTGCTTCTTAGTGTCTTCTAGGGAGTTTAGATAGTACCTAATGTCATTAGCTTGGTTAAATGCAACTACTTCGGTTTCCCTAAGCTGTTTAGTCAATAGGTCTATCTTTTCTTTATAACTATGCTCATTTGTTTTAGTACTCTATTAGCCTCAGTGCACAGTTGCAAGTCTTTTACTAAGTTATCATTATGATCTAATAACCTAGCAAATTTTTCATCTATGCTATTCCTAAAAGTATCACAATCAGAACAAGCATGATTATCAAACATTTGGTCAGTAGTACTTACCTGAGTTGGTTCAGAAGAGTTAGCCATCAACGCAGCATCAGATGTCTCTGGTTCTGGTGATTCTGTCTTTTCTGTCTCTGACGTGGAAGTCTCCTCTTTAGGCTTGTAACTGACCTCGGTTGCAGTTGCTTCTTCACTGTGTGACATCACTATCTCAACTGCAAGATCACCTTCACTCGCAGAATCATGTCAATATCTTCTACACTTGCAATGTTTGATTCCCCTGGTGAGACAAATCTAAAGCTCCAATCCTGTCCTTCATCATCATGAGCAGTCAAGGCTTTTGGATCCTTGCTTGATGAAGTAGAACTAGAAGCTTGCTTGTCTTGGCGAGAGAAGGACGAGAATGGGTTCCCGTTACCCATCTTCTTTGGCTTGACACATTCTCTCTTGAAGTGCCCCTTCTCTCCATAGTTGAAGCAGGTCACTTTGCTCTTGTCAAAGCCAAATGTGGTATCCTTAGTAGCTACCAAGTTCTGTCCGGTCTTTTTAACAAACTTCTTCGCCCTCCGGACAGCACTAGCTAAAGCCCACATTATATCCATCCTCTCAAGCTCCATTTCGTCCACCTGCTCGTAGTCCTCGTCTGCCAGATGGCAGTTTCCAATCTTCCCGGCAACAAGTCCATCATATGAATGAACCACTGCTGCCAAAAGATCCATATGCTCTCGAGCTACTTCCACAGTCACATTACCGAGGTTCTCGGTCTTTAGTTTAGTAGCACTTGCTTCAGATCCAATATAGTGGGTACAAGAAGACCCTGACGTGTCTGATCCTGAAGAAGAAGCATGTGAAGGACTCGATGAGCTAGACACAAATGCAGTCTGGAGAGGTGCTCCAGATGTCTTAGCTTGCGGCGTGGCGTTGTACAAAGCTGGATTTTGAGTATACGAAGACTTCTGAGCTCTGTACTTCATCCTAAGTGCTTCTTCTCGCAACATAAGAATGAAGTCATTAATATCCAGCTTTGCCAGCATTCCATTCTGTCTCAGGTTAGACACGAATGAAGCCCACTTTTCAGGCAATCCGTATGCAAAGTTACTAACTTTCTCTTCCATGGTAGTTTCCACCCCATGTGTATGCAGTTCGCTCATCAAATGGTAGAATCTATCTATGACGTCGTCTAAACTCTCGTTACCAATCGATGAGAAGTTATCGAATTCCTTCTTTAACTCCTTGGCCTTGATTGCCTTCAACGAAGCATTCCCATCGTACCTCTTCTCTAGCTCATCCCACAGTTTCTTGGACTGCTTATTCTCTGAGTACTGGTGGAAGATGTCTTTGGGGATAGACTGTGTAATCAATGCATAAACTCTTTTCTCTGCATTGTATTTAACTTTCTGTGCGTCCGTCATCCCTCCTAACGTTAGCTTAACTCCATCAGCTCCCACCGGTGTACTATATCCAATCTCGATGGCTTCCCACAGATTTGGATCCACTCCATTGAGGTAGATCTCAAAACGTTGTTTCTAGTGGGGAAACTCATCTAACGTCAAGAGCTTTGGTGGTTTATTATGATTACCCACCTCACTCTCAAGCAACAGCAGGTTCTGTATCCTAGAGTCCTTCCCAGCAGTAAAGGCTGACAATTGATCTTCCATGGCGAATAACTTTAAGTCTAATCAAACAAACTATCACTGGTGCGACTGAAGGATGCGAATGGTCTAGTCGTGCGTATGAACTCTGCGACTGGTTCAATCGTGCGGCTGAACTGAGCGATTGGTTCAGTCGTGCGAATGAATCTGATGCGTATGAGCTATGCGAACGAACGGTTCAATCAGACGAATCAAGGTGCGACCATGCCCAATCGTGCGAATGGGCAATGCGAATGGAGTCCAGTCGTGCGAATGGGTCACTCGTGCGACTGAAGCTGCTGTTTTGCGAAATTTTCTAGGTTTGACGTGTTTCAGCCGTAAAACTTCGAATTTTCGCAAGGTCTAATTGCCTAAGTCCGTAGAAACCAAACTTTGATGAGCAGGGAACGTCCAAGATCACTTTTGACACCAAAGATTGTGTTTTTAGTGCAAAAACACAAACTTTTATGCATCTTGATTGAATCACACGTAATCAAGAGCCAAAGCTCTGATACCACTTGTTAGGACCTGGTATTTGAACGAAATACCTAGTGATTAGCGTGTAAACCAGATCAAATAGTGCGGAATCCTATTTGATTGGCGATCCAATCAGTGAGAACACACGAAGAATCAATCAAGAATTGAATCTAACGTTAGAAGTCGATTGGGAATTGATCTAATGTGTTCTGTGAACTTGGAGAACGATTTGGGAGGCTTCTGGACGGCTAGGGTACGTCTGGAGTCGTAATGGTATGAATGCTTACGTTTTTCCACGAATTGGGTCTATTTATAGGTTAGTGTTGTTCATTCGTGCGACTGGACCATAAGTATGGTTCAGTCGTGCGATTGAACCATGCGGTTGATTCATCCGCACGACTGAGTGTTCACTCGTGCGACTGAGCCAATCTTATGTGTCAATCATACGACTGATCCAGTCTCCTGGTTCAGTCGTGCGACTGAGTCAATCGTATGAAGTTATTCATGCGTATGGTCCATTCACATGGGCCATTCGTATGAGAACTTCATTAAGTTGAGTTTGAATGTATTAATTAATATAACTTTATGTGTAATCATTCCAACAATCATAAACCCAATTAATCAATTCAATATCGACTCATTAATTAAATATTAGACATTACAAATCACAAACAATCAATATCATTTCATTAATCATTACCTATTGCATCATAATCAGACAAACAAGATCTATTACATTACAAATCATGATCTAGGGACATACATGTATCAACAAATCGTATGGGCCATTCGGTTGAATGGTCCATACTCATGGTCCATTCGTGCGAATGGCTCCCATTCGCATGATAAGTCCATACTCATGGTCCATTCGTGCGAATGGGTCATACTTATGAAATTTTCTGCATTTCTTACCATTTGACATTTAAACCCTTTTAAACTGTAGACTCAACATTATACTCATTTGATCATCTCAGACATGATCATTTTAACTTGAAAAACTTTAGATCACCTCAGACGTGATCCTATAAACACTTTGTGACCTCAGACGTGACCCATTTATCTTTTGAAAACACATGTGATCATCTCAGACATGACCCTTTTAGGGGATCTAATCCCTTACTGAATTCCATGATGTAGTTCGACAATAAACAAACTGAAATGAGTAAATAAATAGAAAACTAAACTGAAGTACAGAAAATTAAACTTGTTTTTGACTTTTTGTGAGAGGTAAATCCTAAGATAGTAATCTACTGGATTCGGTTCCAGAATAGGCAGCTTCTATTTAGTTTGACCATACCTGGACCAATTCAGTTTTGGAATCATACTGGCAAGTCAAATCATTTGGGACTTGTTATCAAAACCTTTGATGCTCACATCTTGGTTTTTCATCTAGAGTCGTTAGCAAATTTAGGAAATCATACTGGTACTATTAGATTCCCACGTTGATTTGGACTTTCAAGAATTGTAGCCACGATGATTGTCAGTATATTGTCCACTTAAATCCATACACAGACTTTTGACACAGATTGGTGATAGTTTAAGGTTTAATTATTTCAACCAACATTTGTGGATCCCACACTTATATGGTAATCAACATTCCTCAGGAGATTTTGAGCGGTCTACGGGTATTTTGACAAGAAGAGACTATTCTTAGAGCTTTCAAAGAGAAGCCAATCCTCAGGTCAATGCCATCGCACAGCAGAGAGGCGGCAAACAACAATGAATTCTAGAATATCTAGGTTATGCTTATCCTCAGGTCAGTGCCATCGCACAGCAGAGAGGCACACAACCTATCTTCTTGTTAGAGCATCTTAATTTTCTTTTGCACATAATGCACCAACAACATAAGTTATTAGCTTGATAGCATTTGCTTTTCATTTTTTCGTGCTTTGCTCTATTTATGGTTATCCGCACACATTTGTGGCGTTTACATGCTCGTTACCCCTTATTGGAATATTGTTGATTGTGTTACCAGTGATAAGATGGGAGCCCACAGTCAGTTGAACAATTAGTTTGATCTTGAATCACCAATCAGGTCTAATCATCTATTGTGTTGAATCTACCGACATATCATCTGTGGTCTAGCAACCTCTAGGTCTACTTTCGTTGTGTTACCTTAGTAGTTACCAGTTTTTCTATCATATTTCCTTTTATATTGCTCAGACTACACAGACTTATACTTTGAATTTTGCATCTTGTCTAAATTAAATTTTTAAAGTCCCTTTGCTTTGTTCCTGTGTACTATCATTTTTCAAAGTATTTGAATCGATATCACAGATACGATTTACCTTCTATCAGCTAGCCTCTCCTTCTCCCTCGTTTTTTTTTTTTTAATTTTTATTTTTTAATGTTACTGGCTGACCTATTCTCCCCCTAAAATTCTAAAATCATAACCGATTTACGTATTTTAGGATTTTAATAGACAGCTAAATAACATGAATTTAATTTAAACAGAAAATAGAATAAATAAAGAAAATAAAAGGAAAAATTAAAAAATAGACTAAACTGCATCGGACTACACATGGTCATCATCTGGAATGACATCACTTTTCTTTTTAACGCCGTTGACCTCTAACAGATATAGAAAACGTGGTTTGTCAAAAGCTTTTGTATAGAGGTCAGCGCGTTGAAAATCAGTATTTATTTTTACCACATCGATTAAATTCTTTTCAAAACAGTCCCGTATAAAATGATATTTTATACCGATGTGTTTGGTCTTAGGATGTTGTACTGGATTTTTAGTTACTGCAATTGCAGCAGAGTTATCAACAAAATAGGAGTAGAAGAGAAATTTAAACCGTAGTCCCGCATTTGCTGTTGAATCCAAATGATTTGTGAACAGCAACTTGCAGCAGCAACGTATTCGGCTTCACAGGTTGACAATGCAACCGAGGTCTGCTTCTTACACTGCCAGGTCACTAATCTCCTCCCAAAGAATTGACACCCTGCTGATGTAGACTTGTAATTCATCTTGCAGCCCCCGTAATCCGAGTCACTATACGCCGTGAGCTCAAAGTCATCATCATGAGGATACCACAACCCAAGTGTGGGTGTGCCCTTCAGATAACGAAATATCCTTTTGACCCCGATCAGATGGTTAACTTTGGCTTAGCCTGATACTAGAACATAGACATGTAGCATACATGATATCAGGTCTTGAGGCAGTGAGGTACATGAGAGATCCAATCATTCCTCGGTACATTGTTGCATCTACCAGATCTCCATTTTCATCGGGTGCTATATCATGGTTTGTAGCAAGTGGAGTCCCAGCTGCAGAAGCATTCTCCATGTCAAACCGACTGAGAATGTCTCCCACATACTTGGTCTGATGTAGAAAAATTCCTTTGGGTGTCTGATCCACCTGTAACCCGAGAAAGAATTTCATCTCCCCCATGGCACTCATCTAAAACTCCGCCTTCATTACTGCTTCAAATTCTTTGCATAATTCTTCGTTCTTTGAACCGAAGATTATGTCATCGACATAGATCTGTACTAGCAGTAAGTCTCCATCTTTTTCTTTGATAAACAGTGTGCAGTCAATGACTCCCCTGCGAAAGCCGTGTTTCACAAGATGAGTCGAGAGTTTCTCATACCAGGCCCTTGGAGCTTGATGAAGCCCGTATAAGCCTTGTCGAGTTTGTAAACTCTGTCCGATGATAAGGATCTTCAAATCCCTCGGGTTGACTGACATAAACTGTCTCTCGGATTTCCCCATGAAGGAATGCACTCTTCACATCTAATTGATAGACTTTGATCTTCATATACGATGCATAGGCAAGGAAGATGCGGATGGCTTCCATCCTTGCCACGGGTGCAAACACTTCATTGTAATCAATCCCCTCGACTTGTCGAAATCCCTGAACTACCAGTCGAGCCTTGTTCCTGATAATGACGCCTTGGTCATCCTTCTTGCATTTCAAGACCCATTTGGTGCCAATGACCTTAGCACCTTTAGGTCTATCTACCAGAGTCCATACACCTAACTTCTTGAACTGAAGAAGTTCTTCTTGCATGGCACTCACCCATGCCTCATCATTCAGTGCTTCACTGACGTATTTTGGCTCAAACTGCGAGACAAAACACCGATAAGCACCATCGTGAATGTATCCTTTTCCATTACCGAGGCATAATCAGCTGAGTACAGCTGATTTCTGGTCTGCACTCCTGATCTGACATCCCAATGACATTGTCTAGGGGATGATAGACATTTAGACGTGATCCTGGAGTGGTAGGAACAACTACCTCAGAGCCAAGATTATGAACATTTGGTTCTGCATCTGAGGTAGATGGAGTTTGAGGTTCCGAAGTCGAAGGGGCATCACTGTTAGATGCTTGTGGACTTGCAGGAATTGGAACCTGTCCCTCTGATTGTTCTGGTCATCTTCTTCAGCTTCATCTTCTGAGGAGGAGTCACTGTCTTCGAGTGCTCCCCCTGAGTGGTGAGATGATTCTCCCTGTGAGCTCGATGATGTTGAATCAAGTGATGGTGTATTCAAGATATCATACATCATCCGTGTAGCTAACTCGTCATCAGAAGGGGAGATAGGTATGTTGAAGGACTTGAAGAATCCATCATAGTCGAAAAAGTAAGCGGGTCCTTTTCCAGTAGGTGGTGTGGTATATCTCTGAACATCAACATTACACCACACTTCTACTAAACCCGTTGAGTTGTTGTAAACTCTCTTGTTCGGTATGTTGTATCCTAGGAAGATACCTTCATCAGCCTTCTCGCTGAATTTTCCTTCTTGAGTCTTCTTCAGAAGTGTGCACGGCGCGCCAAATGGTTCGAGATACTCCAATTAGGTTTACGTCGTTGTAGTAACTCGTAACATGTCTTGCCATGGCGCTTGACTACCAGAACTCGATTTAATGTGTAACATGCATTTGCCACTGCCTCATTCCAGAATTGGATAGGCAGTTTCGAGTCTGCTAGCATTGTCCGTGCTGTCTCTATCAAGCTTCGATTCTTTCTCTCAGCAACACCATTCATCTGAGGCGTGTAGGCAGAAGTGAACTGGTGTACAATTCCCTTTTCCTTGCAGTAAGCCTCCATCACTGATTCTTGAATTCAGTCCCGTTGTCTGAGCGTACCTGTCTCACCTTCAGCTTGTAGAGAGATTCCAATGTGGTTACTAATTCCTTGAATGACTCAAATGTTTCTGATTTGGACTTCAGAAACATTACCCAAGAGAATCTTGAGTAGTCATCAGTAACCACATAATAGTACAAGTCACCTGCAATGCTTTTTGTACTGACTGGACCAAACAGATCCATGTGAAGAAGTTCAAGAGGAAGCTCGATAGAATGAACTTTCTTTTCCTTATGAGACTTCTTCGTCTGTTTGCCTTTCTTGCATGCTACACAGAAATCCGGAAGTTGGAAATTTTTGACGTTTACTCCTCTCACGAGATCCTTCTGGATCAAGTGATTCATCTTCCTTTGATTAATGTGTCCCATTCTCCTATGCCAGGAAATGGAGTCCTTCTCAGTAGCTTTTGATAGGAAGCACTGAACTTCATGATCCGTTGTAGAAGCCGTTGAGAGATCCAAAACATAAAGGTCTTTATATCTTGAAGCTGTCATCAAAACTTGGTCCTCCGGAATCACATATTCTTTCTTTAGGACATAACACTTCTTGTTGTCGAATATGACTTTAAATCCTTTGTCACATATTTGGGAAACAAAAGTAAGTTGTTTTGAAGTTAGTTGAACGTAGTTCACTTTATCAAACTTAACTTTCTGATTTCAACCTCTCCCTGAGCTGTGATATAACCTCCTTTGTTACCAGCAAACAAAACATGCCCTCCTTTTATTTGTTTGACGTTTGATAAAAGAGCCCTGTTTCCTGTCATGTGCCTGGATGCTCCGCTATCTACAATCCACGTGTTGGTTTCAGCACTGTAGCGAACACCCTGCACATACAATTTAAAACATTAGTTTAGGTTAGGAACCCAAGCCTTTACTGGCTTGGGTTTCCTAGAGGCATCACACATCATGAATTCTACCCATTGACCCTTAGAAGGTGAGGGTAGCTCAGGTGCCTTCTTGTCATCATTATCAGACACAGAGGATGACTTTTCTTTCCATAAGCCAGATTTGTGTAAGGCCTGTTTGTGATAAACAGACGACTGGCTAATGGGTTGAACTTTGGATTCACTAGTTCTTCTAGGTGGAGTTAAAGAACTCCTCTTAGAAGACCTAGGTTTTGAATCCTGAAGTTCAATTTTCTTCCTAGGTGTTGATAGTAAGGACAAAAAGAAGCAATGTGTCCACACTCTCCACAGTTGTAGCATGACCTGCTATCAACTTTATGATTAAACTTTCTATGTGGAGATGTGTGTGACACCCTAGTGACATCATTATGTTTGGGTTTTGACTCTGCTTCTTTTGATGTTTTCTCTTGTTTAACAAACTTAATTGTTTTAACATTTTTACCATCTTTTCCATTTTGGTTAACTGGACTTTGACATGAGACTCGTGAAAGGTTAACATTAACAGTCTTTTTAGGTTCAGATTTGACTTTGTTTGACCCTGACTTTATATTAACCTTTTCAAATTCTTTTTCCAGATTAACACAAGGCATTTTACCCTTTGCCTTTGAAGTGGCCTCTTTTGTTTTGTTCCAGATTCAATTGAAGAACATGAGGAATCTGGATCACTAACAAGAGGAGTAGACACCACATGATCCTTGATGGGATTGTTATTATTGGTCTACTCTTAGTGTTCATCAAGGTCTCAGTGGTGGTGGAACCACTTTATAACCCAAACCCTCCCCATTGTTACGCTCTCTCACTAAGTGTTGGACAATATGAGATGAACTTGTCCAACTGTGCAGTTTTTGCTTTAATGAGTTGACTTCTACTTCTAAAACTCTTTTTGTTTCTTAGTGTCTTCTAGGGAGTTAAGATAGTACCTAATGTCATTAGCTTGGTTAAAGGCTACTACTTCAGTTTCCCTAAGCTGTTTATTCAAAAGGTCTATCTTTTCTTTGTAACTATGCTCATTTTGTTTTAAACTCTATTTGCCTCAGTGCACAGTGCAAATCCTTTACTAAGCTATCTATTATGATCTAATAACCTAGCAAATTTCTGATCTATGCTTTCTCTAAATTTATTACAATCAGAACAAGCATGATTTTTGAAAAGTTGGTCAGTAGTACTTACCTGAGGAGGTTCTGATGAATCAGCCATCAACGCAGCATCTGATGTCTCTGGTTATGGTGATTCTGTCTTTGTTGTAGACGTCCCTTCTTCAGGCTTGTAGCTGACCTCAGTTGCAGTCTCTTCACTGTTTGACATCGCTAGCTCAACTGCAATATCTCCTTCACTCGCGGAATCATCATCTAAGTCTTCCACGCTCGCAATATTGGATTCTCCCGGAGAGACAAACCGAAAGCTCCAGTCCTGTCCTTCATCATCATGGGCAGTCAAGGCTTTTGGATCCTTGCTTGATGAAGTAGAACTGCTAGCTTGCTTGTCTTGACGAGTGAAGGACGAGAATGGATTCCCGTTTCAGTCTTCTTTGGCTTCACACACTCTCTTTTGAAGTGCCTTTTTCTCCACAGTTGAAGCAGGTCACCTTGCTCTTGTCAAAGCCAAAAGTAGTGTCCTTAGTAGCAACCAAGTTTTGTCCGGTCTTCTTCACAAACTTCTTCGCCCTCCGGACAGCACTTGCTAAGGCCCACATAATATACATCCTCTCCAGTTCAGTCTCATCTACCTGCTCGTAGTCCTCATCTGGCAGATGGCAGTTTCCAATTTTCCCAGCAACAAGTCCATCATAGGAATGGACCACTGCTGCCAAGAGATCCATGTGCTCTCGTGCTACTTCTACCAACACGTTTTCAAGATTCTCGGTCTTCAGTCTTGTAGCATTTCTTCAGATCCAATGTATTGGGTACTAGAAGACCCTGACGTTTCTGATCCTGAAGGAGAGGCTTGTGAAGGACCAGATGAGCTTGACACAAAGGCGGTCTGAAGAGGTGCTCCAGACGTCTTAACTTGAGGAGTGGCATTGTACAAAGCTGGATTCTGAGTGTATGAAGACTTCTGAGCTCGGTACTTCATCCTAAGTGCTTCTTCTCGCAGCTTTAGAATGAAATCATTAATGTCCAAACTTGTTAGCAATTCATTCTGTCTCAGATTTGAAACAAAAGAAGCCCAACTTTCTGGCAATCCGTCTGCAAAATTTGACACTTTATCTTCCATGGTAGTAGTGACACCATGTGTGTGCAGCTCGCTCATCAAATGGTAGAATCTATCAATGACATCGTCTAAACTCTCATTTCCCATCGATGAGAAGTTGTCAAATTCTTTCTTCAACTCCTTAGCTTTAATGGCCTTCAACGAAGCATTCCCGTCATATCTTTTCTCCAGCTCATCCCATAACTTCTTGGCTTGCTTATTCTTTGAGAATTAGTGAAAAATATCCTTAGGGATAGACTGTGTTAGCAATGCATATACTCTCTTTTCAACATTATATTTAACTTTCTGTGCATCAGTCATTCCTCCTAAAGTAAGTTTCACCCCATCGGCTCCCACCGGCATACTGTACCCCGTCTCAATAGCTTCCCACATATTTGGATCCACTCCATTGAGGTAGATCTCAAAACGTTGTTTCCAGTGGGGAAACTCATCTAACGTTATAAGCTTCGGGGGTTTATTATGATTCCCCACCTCACTCTCCAGTAGCAGTAAGTTCTGAATCCGTGAGTCCTTCCCGGCTGTAAACGCTGAAAACTGATCCTCCATCTCGATTAACTTTAAGTCTTAAACAATCTGTTTAACTGGTGCGAATGGAGTGATGCGAATGGGCTACCCGTGCGAATGAACTATGCGACTGGTTCAATCGTGCGGTTGAACTAAGCGATTGGTCCAGTCGTGCGAATGAAACTGATGCGGATGAACAATGCGAACGGTTTGCTTAGTCGTACGAATGAATATGCGACTGAGGTCCAATCGTACGTCTGGGGGATGCGAATGAAGTCCAGTCGTGCGATTGGGTCAATCGTGTGACTGAAGCTGCTGTATTTTGAAAATTTCTAGGTTTAATGTGTTTTGGCCGTAAAAACCCGAATTTTCACCAACCCTAATCGCCTTATGCTGGAGAAACCAAAACTTGATGAGCAGGGGACGTCCAAGACAACTTTTGACACAAAAAGATTACGTTTTTAGTGAAAAAACACAACCTTTGTATAAAAATTGATTGAATCACACGTAATCAAGAGCCAAAGCTCTGATACCACTTGTTAAGATCTGGTATATGAACGAAATACCAACTGATTAACGTGTTAACCAAACCAAATAGTGCGGAATCCTATTTGATTGGCGATCCAATCAGTGCGAACGCACGTAGAAACAATAAGGTATTGAATCTAACGTTAAGAATCGATTAGGAATCGATCTACAGCGTTCTATGAACTTGGAGTATGAACTTGGAGGCTTCTGGACGGCTAGGGTACGTCTGGAGTCGAATTGGAATGAATGCTTACGTTTTTCCACGAATTAGGTGGTATTTATAGGTTAGGGTTGCTCATTCGTGCGACTGAACCATTTATATGGTTCAGTCGTGCGATTGAGCTATGCGGTTGATCCATTTGCACGACTGAGTGTTCAGTCGTGCGACTGAGCCAATCTCATGTTACAATCATACGACTGATCCAGTCTCCTGATTCAGTCGTGCGACTGAGTCATACGTCTGAAGTTGTTCATGTGTATGGTCCATTCGCATGGGCCATTCGCATGAGAACTTCATTTTGCTAAGTTTGAATGTAGTCATTAATATAACATTATGTGTATCAATTCAAACAACCACAAACCTATATAAGCAATTCAATATCAACTCCTTAATGAAATATTAAACATTATAAATCACAATTAAACATTCTCATTTCATTAATATCCCAACCATTATATAAGTGTAAGACAAACAAGACATATTACATTCATATCAGGATCTAGGTACATATGTATCAACATTCGGCCATTTGGTTGCTCTTGCACTCTTCTGAATACTCAATCTCAAAAGACAAAGTTCGGTGCCGTATCTGATGAGTGTTACTTTGTTGGTTACTCTTCTTCTCAAAAGGCATACCGGGTTTATAACAAAAGAACATGTATTGTTCAAGAGTCGTTCTATTTTGATTGGCAAGAATCTAACTCTTCTGATGTTCGATCTAAACCAGCATGGTTCTTTGACTCCGATACTGTGTTTAATTCGTTCAATCTTCCAGTTTTCAATGATGATGCGTCCACTTCAAATGCTCCAACCAATATTATCTCCTCCACTCCATCACCTATTCATTCCAACTCGTCAGTAAATGAAGCTATTTCAGCTGATGTTAGTTCACCTTCTCTATTGCTTGATCCAGCACCAACATCTGATTCTTCATCTCCAACATCTTCTCCATTACTTGATCCAGCACCAACTCCTGATTCTCCCTCATCTAATCTTTCACCATCTATGAGTGAAATTTCTCCAAACATCTTTCCTTCAGCCATTGACTACAAAACTTTGAAAGATCACCACTTGATAACGTTATTGGATCTATCACTGATGGTGTTCGGACGCGGAGTCAATCTGGTTTGATTAATATTTGCCTCTTCTCGTGCTTCATTTCTCAAACTGTCCCGAAAAATGTGCATGCTGCTTTACTGGATCCATGTTGGGTGGAGTCAATGCAATTGGAGCTTCAACAATTCAGAAAGCTTAAAGTTTGGACCTTGGTTGACTTGCCTCCTAACAAATGCCCAATCGGTACAAAATGGGTGTTTAAGAATAAACCGGATGATCGTGGTATAGTGGTGCGTAACAAGTCTAGACTAGTTGTGCAAGGTTTTGCTCAAGAGGAAGGGATTGACAATTCTGAAGTCTTTGCTCCAGTCGCTCGTCTTGAAGCAATCAGAATTTTTCTCGCTCATGCTGTTCATAAACAGTTCAAGGTCTATTAGATGGATGTGAAGTGTGCTTTTCTCTACGGAGACATTGATGAGGAGATATATGTGTGTCAACCACCAGGTTTTGAGGATCCTGACTTTCGCGATAAAGTTTTTAAGCTTGACAAGTCTCTGTATGGTCCTCATCAAGCACCTAGGATCTGGTATGAGACCCTCACACAGTATCTTTTAAGCAATGGTTTCTCTCGTGGTACCATCGATATGACTCTCTTAAAAAAGAAAGTGAATGGTGAAATGCTTTTTGTCCAAGTTTACGTTGATGATATTATTTTTGGATCTACCATTCTCTATTATGTAGAGAGTTTGAAGAAGTGATGCGCCAAAGGTTTGAAATGAGTATGATGGGAGAAATATGCTTCTTTCTTGGATTACAGGTTGAACAACAGCAAAAGGAATTCTTATTCATCAGGAGAAGTATATTAAAGATATCTTGAAGAAATTCAAGATGGATGATGCCTCTCCTGAGATGACTCCATTTACTGCTCAGACTTGTCTCACTCCTGACGAGAACGGGAAACCAATTGATCCTCATCTCTATAGATCCATGATCGGTTGCCTCATGTATCTTACAACAAGTCGTCCTGATATCACTTTTGCTGTTGGATACTGTGCTCGATATCAGTCGGCCCCAAAAGAATCTCATGAGAAAGCTGTCAAGAGAATATTTCGTTATCTCAAAGGATCATCCCGTTTAGGACTATGGTATCCATATGGAGGGAATTTTGATTTACATGCTTATTCTGATAGTGATTCCAATGGTCGCAGGTTAAACAGAAAATCGGTGTCTGGAGGGTGTCAATATTTGGGAAATTGTTTGGTGTCCTGGCAGAGCAAGAAACAGACCACTGTCTTTCTTTCTACAGGAGAAGCAGAATACATTGCTGCCTCTAGCTGCTGTTCTCAAGTTCTTTGGATACAACACCAAATGATTGACTACAGAATTAATTTTCTCCACACGCCATTATTTTGCGACAACAAAGCAGCCATTGGGATTGCAAAAAATCTTATTCATCATTCCCGAACCAAGCATATCAAGACACGGATTCATGCAATTCGTGATGCTCAAGAAAAGGGTTTCATCGATATTATACCCATTGATACAAAACATCAAAAAGCTAATCTTTTCGCAAAAACTTTTGATAAACCCCGTTTTTATGAATTGATCTCTATGCTCGGGTTAATATCCTTTTAAACCTCCTTAAATATATAGATATTTATACATATATATATATATATATATATATATATATATATATATATATTATATATATATATATATATATATATATATATAGATATATATATATATATATATATATATATATACATATATATATGTATATATATACATATATATATATATATACATATATTATATATAATAAAAATTTTAATAATATAAATAAATTTTATATCCTTTGAAAATAAAATTTTGGGAGAGTAACTTCATAACCCGAGTTCTGAATTTTAGGCAGAGGTAGTGTATCTAATTGTGCTTCTTAGATCTCCCAAGAAAAGGGATACGTACAAGTTTGATATGAACAACGCTTCCCTACTGGATGAAGTATCATGCTTTCTTTTCAAAGCTAATAGTGATGAGTCAACTCTTTGGCATAAAAGAATGTGTCATGTTGATTTGAAAACCATGAAAAATTTGGTTAAAAATAACTTGGTAGATGGTGTGCCTAAAAAGGAACTTTTCTGCAAGGATAATTGTGTTGCCTGTCTAAAAGGAAAGCAACACAACGTTCCTCACAAATCCAAAGAAGTTAAATCTATCACCACTCCATTACACTAATTGCACATGGATCTATTTGGTCCCCTAAGTATAATGAGCATTAAATGGAAATCATATTGCCTTGTGATAGTTGATGATTTTACTAGATTTACATGGGTATCCTTCTTAAGAACTAAAGATGAAACTGCTGAAACTTTCAAGTCTTTTATTCATAAAATAGAAAATTAAGTTGATCACAAGGTTAAAATAATTAGAAGTGATCAAGGGACTGAGTTTAAGAATCAAGTTCTTGACTCATTCTGTAACTCAAAAGGGATTGCAAGAAAATATAATGCTCCTAGAACTCCTTAACAAAATGGTGTTGCTGAGAGGAGAAATAGGACACTTATTGAGGTAGCTAAGACTATGTTAGTTGATTCAAAGCTGCCTCTAAAATTTTGGGTAGAGGCAGTCAGCACTGCATGCTATGTGCATAATAGATTTCTTATGGTTAAGCCCCATGGAAAAACACCTTATGAGCTATGGAAAAGAGATCACCGTTCATTGGCTTTCTTATGTCCTTTGGCAGCAGGTGTACCACACTTAACACAAAGGACAATCTCGCAAAATTTGCTGAAAAGTCGGATGATGCTATCTTTGTTAGATATTCCTCTAATTCAATTGCCTATAGAGTTTACAACATTAAAAATAAAAAATTTGAGGAATCTTCCAATATTGTTGTAAATGAGCATACTCCTTGTGTTAGGGGAATGGACCTGATCATATCTTTAATTCAGAATTGTTTCCAACTATTCTAATCCTTCTTGCGAGAGTGTTTCAGCTGGAATAGGTACTTAAAATGATTCTGATGATGACCAACTATTTGAGTTACCCAGACCTCTTCCAAATTCTTCAAGAGTTGCTGAAATTCAAGCTCCCCACAATCAGAATATCTAATAGTATGACTATCTCAAGAACCAGTAGAGCTTCAACAAGTTGTCAACAAAGTGAGACCCAAAACTCATTAAGTGACAACTCAAACAATGCACAACCCAAGCTAATGGAAGCTGTATATTAAAGGAACAGGCAACTGTTAATCCTACTTCACAGCTAAAGATACTGATGATGTCTCTCCTTCATTCAATCAGTCCTCATCGAATGAACGTGAGACCTCAGCTGGTCCAAGTGTTCAAAATCTTGAGCAGAACTTTTCAAATCAAATCTCTCCATGCAATTGGATGTGATCCTTAGACTCAAAATTCACAACACTCACCCAACTGAGAACATCATTGGAGATGTTTCTAAAGGTGTGAGAACAAGAGGACACAACTCATAATGAGTATATCTGCTTGTAATCATGCTTCCTTTCTCAGCTGGAACCAAGGAAGGTAGAGGAAGCTTTAAAGGATAGTAGTTGGGTTGAATCAATGCAAGAAGAGTTGCTTCAATTCAAAAGACAAAAGGTTTGGAACCTATGTCCACTACCATCTGGTCAAGTACCCATTAGCAAAAAATGGGTATTCAGGAACAAGAGAGATGATAGAGGCTTGATTAGCAAGAACAAGGCATGACTGGTAGTTCAAGGATACACACAAGGGGAGGGAATTGATTACACTGATGTCTTTGCACCTGTTGCAAGACTAGAGGCAATGAGAATCTTTCTTGCTTATAAAGTATCCAAGAATTTTACAGTCTACCAGCTTGATGTCAAGTGTGCTTTTCTATACGGGGATATAGACAGAGAATTCTATGTGTGCCATCCTCCAGGATTTGAAGACCCACAGCACCCCAACTATGTGTGCAAATTAGATAAAGCTCTCTATGGGCTGCACCAAGCACCTAGGTTGTGGTATGAGACTTTGTCTCAGTTTCTCTTGAAGAATGGGTACACTAGAGGTACCATTGATAAGAGCTTGAAGTACTTCTTCGAGCAGAAGGATCTGAATATGAGGCAGAGGTGATGGTTGGAGCTCATTAAGGATTATGATTGTAAGATCCATTACCATCCGGGCAAGGCCAACGTAGTGGCGGATGCCCTTAGCCGAAAGGAGAGACCTGAACCAATTCGGGTGAAAGCTTATCAATTAGTGATGATGTAACTCCAGGATGATCAAACTTGAATCAAATCATGAAGAATTAGATCAAAATAATGATAAACACAATCAAAACCCCTTTGATCTCTATTGATTGCTAATAATATTGTTTTCAAGTAAATCCCTCAATCAACTGGTCATGCAACCATTCACCAAAACGAAATGACAATTAACCTATTTATAGTCTAGACTAAGATTCACTAATTGCACTTAACCCCCTAGACTTAGGCTAATTAATACAAAATTACATATTAAGCATAAAAATGACTAAAAACAAGATAAAATATATTTTGTTCACACAAAATATATTTATTACAATAAAACTCCTAGTCATTTAAATCTTCAACGTCTTGTCTCGGTTCCTCGTCTCGAACGTGTCGGGTTTGACTTTTGTTGACTTTGACCATGACGTTGACTTTTGTTGACTTTCATTATGTTGATAATATAGACTAACTTTTCCAGCTCCAACAATACTCCCCCTTAGTCTATCATTATCAATGTCTTCATACGAATTCAGCCCCGAGAAATCAACTATAGAAAGATCTTCAAATTAAAGCTTTTTGAATTTGATGAGAAAAGTTATTCATCTCATAAGCTCCCCCTATTTATATGCTCCCCCTTTTTGAGTGCATCCTTTGTGAGGATATTGGAACAACTTTCCCAAATCTCTAATCTCGAGTGCTTCAGAAGATGTAGGAGGAGGATTCCTAGCTCGGTATCTTCTGCAAACTTGAGGAACAGGTTCTCTGATCAGGTACACTGCTCAACTGATGATCGGCCATCACTTACAGCAAAAATCTGAAACACATTCTCAAACACAATCTCAACATTTCTAATTAGATCATTTCATTTTAACAAAATAAACCCGTGTTTATCTGTGTGTGAAAAACAAGCGAATCCGTGTTTGTTTGTACGCAATTTCTGTGAAATGCTTGAGAAATGATAAAATTGTAACAGCATAATATGGAAGACCTAAAAGAAATTTTGAACTAAAAATTTATTATATTTTTTATTTTTATTATATACATTTATTATAACATTTCTTTTTTTTATCTATAATTTTTTTATAACCGAGAACTGAATCGATCATGAGATCACATCCTCAAGATATACTTTAGCACAAAGATGGATTTAATCATCGACAAGCAATGAGATCACACTGGTAGCTGAATCTAATAACAGTCTTTGAATGATTTTTGAAATTGTCAAACAGATCAATAACGATTGCTGGTATGTTTGTCCACTTAAACTCATGCCCTATCTTTTTCAACAAGCAGAAGATGATTCGTTAAGGTTCGATTAAATGCTTTAGAATGCTAGGATCCCACAATCATTTGGCAAAAACCCTCACCCAACCTCAGGATTTCTTGAATTTTGTAACGATCTTTACAGAGCAAGGCTTGTACATTAGTGTGCAAGTGATTATCGACAGAATATTGCATTCTGTGATGAATTCATCATTTAGATGATTTGACACTATTTAGACCAAAATGGTGAGAGCTCCAGGTCTATACTCACGTATAACAAAGGAGATGACCATTTAATCATGTGGCGATGAGAGCTCCAGGTTAGTATTATTGTACAGCAGAGGAGATCATCACTCCAGGTCAGTACTTCCGTACAGCAGAGGAGATTAGCACAAACACAAGACATATAAATACACCAGAGATGACTCAAAGATATGGCTTATATGATTTGTATCATGGTGGGTGAAAGATCAATTCTCAATCCAATTTTTGTCGGGACTCAGTTTTCGTGCAGGCCAAAATGATTGCGTAAATCCAGACATCCTTAAGCATATATTTTAATTTAAATCATTATGCTGCTGTTTACTTTATTCTTCAGGCTGAGTCTACCAAGCATATCATTAAAGAATATGTTTGTTTTTCTTTAATTTGCAATTAAAATAAAGATGCAAATCTGATAACAGAATCAGTTACGATCATTTCTCATTTTAAAACGCAAGTCATGCAAGAACAAGCATATGAAGAAGATATACAATCATTTCTCGTCATCTCGAAACAAGTTCCCAGTTCTATTTTATTTTTATTTAACTCTCCCCCTAAATTTTTATTTTTGCAAACTTTTTTATTATTTTATTTTTTTATTTTTATTTTTTTATTATTTTTTTATAATTTTTTTTAATTTTAATTTTAATTTTTCTAAAACTGTACAAAATAAAAATTTATCAAAGAAAGTCTTCCAAACTACACTGATATGAAGATAAGAAATGAATTCTCAAGAAATATCAGTGACTGTGAAGTGAGAACTATGATAATGCAGATAAAAATCCAGATTGTGGATATAATACCATGACCTTAACCTGTTTGTTCCACCTCAAATTTGAATTAGGAACAATCCCTGTCAGTAAACCGGATTACTAACAGTCCTCCTGAATTGTTCCTACACTCATTAACAAATTAGTTTGAAAGGGGAACCCAGTCCATCGAAGTCCTGGGTGTTCCTTTTGCAACGACAGAAGTAACCTGCTTCAACAAACAATCTGCTGAAATATCGGGGAGAACTGTATCCTTCTTTTTAATTTTCCAAATTTGTTTTGGTTCAATTAACTTGGATTTGAATGAATTAAATTTGGAAATCATTTTCTGTTTAAGACCAGAAGGAAAAGAATTTGGTTTTAAACCTTTGGTCATTTTCATCTTTGAATCATGTGAAACCGGCTTCACATGAAAAGGTTTGGATGGAGGGTTTTTCATCCAACCATTCAAAGATGTGTGCTTTTTACCTCTTAATCCAGAGAAGCAACCCGTGTTGCCTTTACCATCTGGAACATTCTTTGTAGACTTACAGCTGGAGAAGCAATTCGTTTTGCCTTTACCATCCGTAGCAAGCCTTTGAGGACATTTCTTAACCACATGACCTTCTTTTCCACACTCAAAACAAGCCTTGAAAGGCTTTTGATTCTTTGTAGTTCCGTGTTGTGCAGGTGCTGAGAAGGATTGCTTTGAGCTTGTAGCAGATTCTTGCTGGTTTTGGCATTTGCTATGCTTAACAGGGAATAAGATTTTCACTGATTGACTGGGTTGCTTTGCAATTGGAGAAGAGATCCGTATCAGTCTTGATTCAACTTTAGGAAGCTTTTGAGACTTGACACTGTCAGGAGATATCTTGATATGAGATGAATCAACACGCTCCTCTATGATTGATTCAACATCTGAGCTTATCCAGTCTCGTATACACAGATCTGCTTCCAAAGGATCTTTATTGACACCTCCTATTGTGTTGGCTTCGCTTATATGATTCTGATTGTCTGATGATTCAACAATTGTTCCTTCTTTTACAAACCAGACAGGAACAAACAAAGGAATGTTACCTGATTTGAATTTGTTGAAGAAAGTTAGAGAAGCAACTGAAATTGGTGTTGGAGCATCAGAAGTGGAATTGGCATTAATCTTCTTATCAAACCCTTGCCTAAGGAATCCTAAACCTACAGGAGAATCCTGCACATCTCTAACCTCTTTAAGATTAACGTTGCTTAAACCTGCATTTAAACTATTAGTTTCTGCAGCTTCAATCAAATCATTAGATGGATGAGGTTGAGGCATAGGAGAGTAACAATGGGTGCTAGGAGGAGGATAGACGTATGGATTCTCACCACAACCCACTCCCGTTTTAATCCTAGCTCCCCTTTGTTTACACAATAGCTCTTCATGTTTCATTCCGGATATGGTCCATCTATCAAGCTTTGTTTTAAGCTTGCTTGTTTCAAATTCAGCCAAAGTGACTCTTTCGTTTAAAAGATTAATTTCAACATTTCTTTCAAGAAGAGAATGTCTTTTCAATTGTAGGGGCGCGTTAGCGCTAATATAAAGCAAAGGGCTTTTTCAGCTGGATCTAGGAGATATATCAGTACGCCATCATTTTCTTTTAAAGCTTCATTTAATTTTATGAAATACTTGGCTTCATTCTTTTTAAGTTCTGCATTTATGGTGGTTAACTCCTTTTGGTTTTCTAAAAGTAACCTATTAGCTTTATACACACCAAATAAACGAATTTTGCAAGCAGAAGAACACATATCCTGAACTGTCTCGTATGGAAGATCCAGGATGACTCTTTCAGCAGTAAGGGCTTTCTCACAGTTGCAAACTCTAGTATTTTGCTTCCATTCCTCTTCCTTCTCAGCATCACAAACTTCAGCATTCAACTCAGCTCCACTTCACCCATTGAAGTCTGCTTAAGCTCCTCTTGTACCTCTTCAGTTCTAGGTTTCGGTAAACCGTCGGAATTAGTGCCAGAATCTGATCTCTCTTTTGTTTTCTCTTTGGAGTTTGAAGTGATCTTTGGAGTTAGATATGTTGCTCCATAGTACTCACGACGTTTGATATCCAACTACATTTCTTTCAGTTTGTTGATCACCTCCTTTAGTTTGTAATCCCGAAAATCTCTATCTCTTTTAATCGACTTGCCGTGTGAGCTCCATTCTGATGAAAGGGAATCAAGCAATTTTAGAACTTGTTCATGATTTCCCAATTGGGCATCAAACTTCTTCAGATTACTTGCCACCAACAGAAAACGATCAACAAAATCAGACATCGTTTCATTCTTTAAAGCTGCAAAATTATCAAAACGACATTGTGCAATTGTGAGATCATCTGATTCGAAAGATTTAATCAGTTCTGCAAAAGCCATTTTTATTTTTATTTTGTTTAAACAATTAAACGGCCCAAAAATATTTTTCCCAAAAAAATTTAGATTAATTCTCCCGCGGGAAAAATATATTATTTGTTAAATGTCACGCTAGACAATCTTAGCAACTGGTGAAAGCTTATCAATTAGTGATGATGTAACTCCAGGATGATCAAACTTGAATCAAATCATGAAGAATTAGATCAAAATAATGATAAACACAATCAAAACCCCTTTGATCTCTATTGATTGCTAATAATATTGTTTACAAGTAAATCCCTCAATCAATTGGTCATGCAACCATTCACCAAAACCTAATGACAATTAACCTATTTATAGTCTAGACTAAGATTCACTAATTGCACTTAACCCCCTAGACTTAGGCTAATTAATACAAAATTACATATTAAGCATAAAAATGACTAAAAACAAGATAAAATATATTTTGTTCACACAAAATATATTTATTACAATAAAACTCCTAGTCATTTAAATCTTCAACGTCTTGTCTCGGTTCCTCGTCTCGAACGTGTCGGGTTTGACTTTTGTTGACTTTGACCATGACGTTGACTTTTGTTGACTTTCATTGTGTTGATAATATAGACTATCTTTTCCAGCTCCAACAGATGACCTCCGATGTAATGAAGCGGGTCAAGGAATTCCAAGACGAGGTGTTGAAATAAAATCGCCTTACCTCCGAAAGAATGAGAGGTCTAGTAATGGAATTGGGTGAAAACACTCTTGGTGTTAGAACCTGGTTTGGGAGAATGTGGATTCCTTGTTATGGAGAATTACGTGGAAAGATAATGGACGATACTCATAAGACTCGATACTCCATTCATCCTGGTGCTAACAAGATGTACCAGGATATAAAGAAAGATTACTGGTGGCTGGGTATGAAGAGCGACGTAGCGAAGTATGTGAGTAAGTGCCTTACTTACTTGCAAGTGAAGGCGTAGCATCAGAAGCCATATGGCAAGATCCCACCCTTTGGATATACCCTAGTGGAAATGGGAGCACATCACCATGGACTTCATCACGAAGCTGCCTCGTACAGCAAGAGGGTATGATACTATATGGGTGATCGTCGACCGTCTGACGAAGAGTGCTCACTTTCTATCGATCCGTGAAACGTACTCATCTGAGAGGTTAGCGGATCTGTCAAGGAGATTGTAACTCGTCATGGTGTAACGATGTCTATTGTGTCTGACCGTGACACCTGGTTTACATCCAAGTTTTGGAAGAAATTCCACGATGCAATGGGGATGAGGTTACACATTAGCACGACTTATCATCCTCAGACTGATGGTCAGTTAGAGAGAACTATTCAGACGCTTAAGGATATGCTTTGGGCATGCGTCATTGAATTTGGAAGAAGTTAGGACGAACACTTACTGTTACCTAAATTCTCATACAACAACAGTTATCATGCCAGCATTGGCATGCCACCCTATGAGATGCTATACGGTAGGAGGTGTAGGACGCCCGTATGTTGGGGTGATATTGGTCAGAAGGAGTTAGGGAGCATTGAAGTGATTGAGGCTACAACTGAGAAACTGGAAAAGATCAAGGCCTTTATGAAGGCAGCTAAATATAGGCAAAAGTTGTATGCTGATAAGAGACGAAGACTGATTGAATTCAAGGTGGGGGATAAGGTTATGTTGAAGATTTCACCTTGGAAGGGTATCATTCGGTTTAGAAAGCAGGGAAAGTTGAGCCCGAGGTATATAGGGCCTTTCCGAATCATCGCTCGTGTAGGAGAGGTGGCCTATAGGTTGGAACTACCTGATGAGTTAAGTGGAATTCATCTGACATTCCATGTATCTCATTTGAGAAGGTGCTTGGTTGATGAAGATATGGTTGTACCACTGGAGGGGGGTGGACTTGTAACACTCGAAAATTTATATAAAGGGGGTGGACTTGTAACACTCGGAAATTTTTGAAAGGAAAAATTAAAAGTGCAGAAGAGGAAAGAAAAGCAATAAAACCCAAGTCGAGGGGTTAATTATATACAAGGGGCAAAGATTATTATTATGTTGTTTAAAAAGGTGGCATGGCCACCCACCCCTTGTACCATCACCTTTTCCATCGATTTCTAGAGAGAGAAAGAAGCTAAATTTTGTGTTTTAGAGAGAAGTAAGAGAAGTGCTGATTCAAGGTTACCTTTTGATGTTTTGAAGTGCTCTTGGATGATTTTCAGCTTTCGGGTATGTGCTTATGTGTTTTTGTGTGTTCGGTTTTGTATTCGGGTGTGTGTTATAGGTGTTCGAACTCATAAGCATCCGGGTTTGAGGAAGTCTTGCTCCATAGTTGTAAGAGGTGAGTCCTAGATCCCTGTTTTTAAATCTTTTAACTTGGTTTGGGGCTGGAAATGCATGCTTTAACGTTTTTTATAAATTTGGAGGGTGGGCTTGTATGTGCGTGTGTATCCTGTGTGGGAGGGTGTATGATTTGGGGAATATTTTTGGTAATATTCATGTTTTAGGCTAGTTTATGATGCTTAGTATGTTAGAACTAGGCTAGAACAGATTGGAATGATGATTTGGGGACTGATTATGATGTTAGTTACAAGTTAGTTGCTCATGCGCCTAAACAGTAGTCCATGCGCCCAACTGCCCAAATGCCTAAGTGTTCCCCAAGTGCCTAAGGATCATGTGCCTACATAGTGCCCAAACGCCCAAGGTGCCCATGCGCCTAAGTCAGGCCCATGCGCCTGCATAGTGCCCATACGACTAGGATGTTGCCCAGACGACTAAGTGTTAGGCCATGTGCCCATATAGTGCTCATTCGCCCAAAACCTGCCCATGCGCCTAAGTGGTCCCATGCGTCTGAGAGGCCATGCGCCCGCATAGTGGCCATGTGCCTGCATAGTTCCCATGCGCCTAAAAAGTTAGAAAAATATTCCGAAATTTTGGGAAAAAGGGGATTTTTAGGATATGTGTAGGGATGTTCCCAGGGATGATGTATGATGTCATATGATGTTGTGTGGTGATGTTATGTATGTTTATGATTTGTTTTCTTTATATTCCTTATTAAGTATTATTCTGTGGCTTTACGTGGCATGATTATAATAATAAACATAAAGTATTATATAATGAAGGCAGAAGTTAATGATAATGAAAAGTGGAACGTAAAGAATGAATGAAAAGTCTTGCTATCAAATGTAAGGAGGTTCACACCCAATGAAGGGTGTTAGCTCAACTGTGTGCGGGTTAGCTACCCCGGAAGGATGCACACGGGGGTCTAATCCTTGTGATTGACCAAGTGTATGGGACCCTTGTCGCCTGCCCCAAGTACTGGAGTCAGTGACGGAAGTAAGTGAAAAGTGAAAAGTGAGAATCTTTCTTGCTTATACAACATCCAAGAATTTTACAGTCTACCAGCTTGATGTCAAGTGTGCTTTTCTATATGGGGATATAGATAGAGAAGACTATGTATGCCATCCTCCAGGATTTGAAGACCCAAAGCACCCCAACTATGTGTGCAAATTGGATAAAGCTCTCTATGGGCTGCACCAAGCACCTAGGTTGTGGTATGAGACTTTGTCTCAGTTTCTTCTGAAGAATGGTTACACTAGAGGTACCATTGACAAGAGCTTGAAGTACTTCTTCGAGAAGAAGGATCTGAATATAAGGCAGAGATAATGGTTGGAGCTCATTAAGGATTATGATTGTGAGATCCATTACCATCCGGGCAAGGCCAACGTAGTGGCGGATGCCCTTAGCCGAAAGGAGAGACTTGAACCAATTCGGGTGAAAGCTTATCAATTAGTGATGATGTAACTCCAGGATGATCAAACTTGAATCAAATCATGAAGAATTAGATCAAAATAATGATAAACACAATCAAAACCCCTTTGATCTCTATTGATTGCTAATAATATTGTTTTCAAGTAAATCCCTCAATCAACTGGTCATGCAACCATTCACCAAAACGAAATGACAATTAACCTATTTATAGTCTAGACTAAGATTCACTAATTGCACTTAACCCCCTAGACTTAGGCTAATTAATACAAAATTACATATTAAGCATAAAAATGACTAAAAACAAGATAAAATATATTTTGTTCACACAAATATATTTATTACAATAAAACTCCTAGTCATTTAAATCTTCAACGTCTTGTATCGGTTCCTCGTCTCGAACGTGTCGGGTTTGACTTTTGTTGACTTTGACCATGACGTTGACTTTTGTTGACTTTCATTGTGTTGATAATATAGACTAACTTTTCCAGCTCCAACAATACTCCCCCTAGTCTATCATTATCAATGTCTTCATACGAATTCAGCCCCGAGAAATCAACTATAGAAAGATCTTCAAATTAAAGCTTTTTGAATTTGATGAGAAAAGTTATTCATCTCATAAGATCCCCCTATTTATATGCTCCCCCTTTTTGAGTGCATCCTTTGTGAGGATATTGGAACAACTTTCCCAAATCTCTAATCTCGAGTGCTTCAGAAGATGTAGGAGGAGGATTCCTAGCTCGGTATCTTCTGCAAACTTGAGGAACAGGTTCTCTGATCAGGTACACTGCTCAACTGATGATCGGCCATCACTTACAGCAAAAATCTGAAACACATTCTCAAACACAATCTCAACATTTCTAATTAGATCATTTCATTTTAACAAAATAAACCCGTGTTTATCTGTGTGTGAAAAACAAGCGAATCCGTGTTTGTTTGTACGCTTTTTCTGTGAAATGCTTGAGAAATGATAAAATTGTAACAGCATAATATGGAAGACCTAAAAAAATTTTGAACTAAAAATTTATTATATTTTTTATTTTTATTATATACATTTATTATAACATTTCTTTTTTTTATCTATAATTTTTTATAACCGAGAGTTGAATCGATCATGAGATCACATCCTCAAGATATACTTTAGCACAAGATGGATTTAATCATCGACAAGCAATGAGATCACACTGGTAGCTGAATCTAATAACAGTCTTTGAATGATTTTTGAAATTGTCAAACAGATCAATAACGATTGCTGGTATGTTTGTCCACTTAAACTCATGCCCTATCTTTTTCAACAAGCAGAAGATGATTCGTTAAGGTTCGATTAAATGCTTTAGAATGCTAGGATCCCACAATCATTTGGCAAAAACCCTCACCCAACCTCAGGATTTCTTGAATTTTGTAACGATCTTTACAGAGCAAGGCTTGTACATTAGTGTGCAAGTGATTATCGACAGAATATTGCATTCTGTGATGAATTCAACATTTAGATGATTTGACACTATTTAGACCAAAATGGTGAGAGCTCCAGGTCTATACTCACGTATAACAAAGGAGATGACCATTTAATCATGTGGCGATGAGAGCTCCAGGTTAGTATTATTGTACAGCAGAGGAGATCATCACTCCAGGTCAGTACTTCCGTACAGCAGAGGAGATTAGCACAAACACAAGACATATAAATACACCAGAGATGACTCAAAGATATGGCTTATATGATTTGTATCATGGTGGGTGAAAGATCAATTCTCAATCCAATTTTTGTCGGGACTCAGTTTTCGTGCAGGCCAAAATGATTGCGTAAATCAAGACATCCTTAAGCATATATTTTAATTTAAATCATTATGCTGCTGTTTACTTTATTCTTCAGGCTGAGTCTACCAAGCATATCATTAAAGAATATGTTTGTTTTTCTTTAATTTGCAATTAAAATAAAGATGCAAATCTGATAACAGAATCAGTTACGATCATTTCTCATTTTAAAACGCAAGTCATGCAAGAACAAGCATATGAAGAAGATATACAATCATTTCTCGTCATCTCGAAACAAGTTCCCAGTTCTATTTTATTTTTATTTAACTCTCCCCCTAAATTTTTATTTTTGTAAACTTTTTTATTATTTTATTTTTTATTATTTTTTATTATTTTTTTTATTTTTTTTTATAACTTTTTTTAATTTTAATTTTAATTTTTCTAAAACTGTACAAAACAAAATTTTATCAAAGAAAGTCTTCCAAACTACACTGATATGAAGATAAGAAATGAATTCTCAAGAAATATCAGTGACTATGAAGTGAGAACTATGATAATGCAGATAAACATCCAGATTTGGGAATTACTCATAGGACCTAACACCGGTCCTCCTGAATTGTTCCTACACTCATTAACAAATTAGTTTGAAAGGGGAACCCAGTCCATCGAAGTCCTGGGTGTTCTTTTGCAACGACAGAAGTAACCTGCTTCAACAAACAATCTGCTGAAATATCGGGGAGAACTGTATCCTTCTTTTTAATTTTCCAAATTTGTTTTGGTTCAATTAACTTGGATTTGAATGAATTAAATTTGGAAATCATTTTCTGTTTAAGAGCAGAAGGAAAAGAATTTGGTTTTAAACTTTGGTCATTTTCATCTTTGAATCATGTGAAACCGGCTTCACATGAAAAGGTTTGGATGGAGGGTTTTTCATCCAACCATTCAAAGATGTGTGCTTTTTACCTCTTAATCCAGAGAAGCAACCGTGTTGCCTTTACCATCTGGAACATTCTTGTAGACTTACAGCTGGAGAAGCAATTCGTTTTGCCTTTACCATCCGTAGCAAGCCTTTGAGGACATTTCTTAACCACATGACCTTCTTTTCCACACTCAAAACAAGCCTTGAAAGGCTTTTGATTCTTTGTAGTTCCGTGTTGTGCAGGTGCTGAGAAGGATTGCTTTGAGCTTGTAGCAGATTCTTGCTGGTTTTGGCATTTGCTATGCTTAACAGGGAATAAGATTTTCACTGATTGACTGGGTTGCTTTGCAATTGGAGAAGAGATCCGTATCAGTCTTGATTCAACTTTAGGAAGCTTTTGAGACTTGACACTGTCAGGAGATATCTTGATATGAGATGAATCAACACGCTCCTCTATGATTGAATCATCATCTGAGCTTATCCAGTCTCGTATACACAGATCTGCTTCCAAAGGATCTTTATTGACACCTCCTATTGTGTTGGCTTCGCTTATATGATTCTGATTGTCTGATGATTCAACAATTGTTCCTTCTTTTACAAACCAGACAGGAACAAACAAAGGAATGTTACCTGATTTGAATTTGTTGAAGAAAGTTAGAGAAGCAACTGAAATTGGTGTTGGAGCATCAGAAGTGGAATTGGCATTAATCTTCTTATCAAACCCTTGCCTAAGGAATCCTAAACCTACAGGAGAATCCTGCACATCTCTAACCTCTTTAAGATTAACGTTGCTTAAACCTGCATTTAAACTATTAGTTTCTGCAGCTTCAATCAAATCATTAGATGGATGAGGTTGAGGCATAGGAGAGTAACAATGGGTGCTAGGAGGAGGATAGACGTATGGATTCTCACCACAACCCACTCCCGTTTTAATCCTAGCTCCCTTTGTTTACACAATAGCTCTTCATGTTTCATTCCGGATATGGTCCATCTATCATGCTTTGTTTTAAGCTTGCTTGTTTCAAATTCAGCCAAAGTGACTCTTTCGTTTAAAAGATTAATTTCAACATTTCTTTCAAGAAGAGAATGTCTTTTCAATTGTAGGGGCGCGTTAGCGCTAATATAAAGCAAAGGGCTTTTTCAGCTGGATCTAGAGATATATCAGTACGCCATCATTTTCTTTTAAAGCTTCATTTAATTTTATGAAATACTTGGCTTCATTCTTTTTAAGTTGGCATTTATGTGGTTAATCCTGATTACTTGCCACCAACAGAAAACGATCAACAAAATCAGACATCGTTTCATTCTTTAAAGCTGCAAAATTATCAAAACGACATTGTGCAATTGTGAGATCATCTGATTCGAAGATTTAATCAGTTCTGCAAAAGCCATTTTTATTTTTATTTTGTTTAAACAATTAAAACGCCCCAAAAATATTTTTCCCAAAAAAAATTTAGATTAATTCTCCCCCCCGGGAAAAATATATATTTGTTAAATGTCACGCTAGACAATCTTAGCAACTGGTGAAAGCTTATCAATTAGTGATGATTAACTCCAGGATGATCAAACTTGAATCAAATCATGAAGAATTAGATCAAAATAATGATAAACACAATCAAAACCCCTTTGATCTCTATTGATTGCTAATAATATTGTTTACAAGTAAATCCCTCAATCACTATCTCTTTTAATCGACTTGCCGTGTGAGCTCCATTCTGATGAAAGGGAATCAAGCAATCTTAGAACTTGTTCATGATTTCCCAATTGGCATCAAACTTCTTCAATTACTTGCCACCAACAGAAACGATCAACAAAATCAGACATCTTTTCATTCTTTAAAGCTGCAAAATTATCAAACGACATTGTGCAATTGTGAGATCATCTGATTCGAAAGATTTAATCAGTTCTGCACAAGCCATTTTTATTTTTATTTTGTTTAAACAATTAAACGCCCCAAAAATATTTTTCCCAAAAAATTTAGATTAATTCTCCCGCGGGAAAAATATATATTTGTTAAATGTCACGCTAGACAATCTTAGCAACTGGTGAAAGCTTATCAATTAGTGATGATGTAACTCCAGGATGATCAAACTTGAATCCAATCATGAGAATTAGATCAAAATAATGATAAACACAATCAAAACCCCTTTGATCTCTATTGATTGCTAATAATATTGTTTACAAGTAATCCCTCCAATCAATTGGTCATGCAACCATTCACCAAAACCTAATGACAATTAACCTATTTATAGTCTAGACTAAGATTCACTAATTGCACTTAACCCCCTAGACTTAGGCTAATTAATACAAAATTACATATTAAGCATAAAAATGACTAAAAAAACAAGATAAATATATTTTGTTCACACAAAATATTTTATTACAATAAACTCCTAGTCATTTAAATCTTCAACGTCTTGTCTCGGTTCCCTCGTCTCGAACGTGTCGGGTTTGACTTTTGTTGACTTTGACCATGACGTTGACTTTTGTTGACTTTCATTGTGTTGATAATATAGACTATCTTTTCCAGCTCCAACAGATGACCTCCGATGTAATGAAGCGGGTCAAGGAATTCCAAGACGAGGTGTTGAAATAAAATCGCCTTACCTCCGAAAGAATGAGAGGTCTAGTAATGGAATTGGGTGAAAACACTCTTGGTGTTAGAACCTGGTTTGGGAGAATGTGGATTCCTTGTTATGGAGAATTACGTGGAAAGATAATGGACGATACTCATAAGACTCGATACTCCATTCATCCTGGTGCTAACAAGATGTACCAGGATATAAAGAAAGATTACTGGTGCTGGGTATGAAGAGCGACGTAGCGGAGTATGTGAGTAAGTGCCTTACTTACTTGCAAGTGAAGGCGGAGCATCAGAAGCCATATGGCAAGATCCAACCCTTTGATATACCCTAGTAGAAATGGGAGCACATCACCATGGACTTCATCACGAAGCTGCCTCGTACAGCAAGAGGGTATGATACTATATGGGTGATCGTCGACCGTCTGACGAAGAGTGCTCACTTTCTATCGATCCGTGAAACGTACTCATCTGAGAGGTTAGCAGATCTGTTTATCAAGGAGATTGTAACTCGTCATGGTATACCGATATCTATTGTGTCTGATCATGACACCTGGTTTACATCCAAGTTTTGGAAGAAATTCCACGATGCAATGGGGATGAGGTTACACATTAGCACGACTTATCATCCTCAGACTGATGGTCAGTTAGAGAGAACTATTCAGACGCTTAAGGATATGCTTTGGGCATGCGTCATTGAATTTGGAAGAAGTTAGGACGAACACTTACTGTTACCTAAATTCTCATACAACAACAGTTATCATGCCAGCATTGGCATGCCACCCTATGAGATGCTATACGGTAGGAGGTGTAGGACGCTCATATGTTGGGGTGATATTGGCCAGAAGGAGTTAGGGAGCATTGAAGTGATTGAGTCTACAACTGAGAAACTGGAAAAGATCAAGGCCTTTATGAAGGCAGTTAAATATAGGCAAAAGTTGTATGCTGATAAGAGACGAAGACTGATTGAATTTAAGGTCGGGGATAAGGTTATGTTGAAGATTTCACCTTGGAAGGGTATCATTCGGTTTAGAAAGCGGGGAAAGTTGAGCCCGAGGTATATAGGGCCTTTCCGAATCATCGCTCGTGTAGGAGAGGTGGCCTATAGGTTGGAACTACCTGATGAGTTAAGTGGAATTCATCTGAGATTCCATGTATCTCATTTGAGAAGGTGCTTGGTTGATGAAGATATGGTTGTACCACTGGAGGGGGTGGACTTGTAACACTTGGAAATTTATATAAGGGGGGTGGACTTGTAACATTAGGAAATTTTTGAAAGGAAAAATTAAAAGTGCATAAGAGGAAAGAAAAACAATAAACCCAAGTCGACGGGTTTAATTATATACAAGGGGCAAAGATTATTATTATGTTGTTTAAAAAGGTGGCATGGCCACCCACCCCTTGTACCATCACCTTTTCCATCGATTTTTGGAGAGAGCTGAATTTTGTGTTTTAGAGAGAAGTAAGAGAAGTGCTCATTCAAGGTTACTTTTTGATGTTTTGCAGTGCTCTTGGATGATTTTCAGCTTTCGGGTATGTGCTTATGTGTTTTTGTGCGTTCGGTTTTGTGTTCGGGTGTGTGTTTTAGGTGTTCGAACTCATAATCATCCGGGTTTAAGGAAGTCTTGCTCGATAGTTGCAAGAGGTGAGTTCTAGATACCTGTTTTTAAATGTTTTAACTTGTTTGGGGCTGGAAATGCATGCTTTAACGTTTTTATAAATTTGGAGGGTGACTTGTATGTGCGTGTGTATCCTGTTTGGGAGGGTGTATGATTTGGGGAATATTTTGGTAATATTCATGTTTTAGGCTAGTTTATGATGCTTAGTATGTTAGAACTAGGCTAGAAAAGAATGGAATGATGATTTGGGGACTGATTATGATGTTAGTTACAAGTTAGTTGCTCATGCGCCTAAACAGTAGTCCATGCGCCCAACTGCCCAAATGCCCAAGTGTTCCCCAAGTGCCTAAGGATCATGTGCCTGCATAGTGCCCAAACGCCCAAGGTGCCCATGCGCCTAAGTCAGGCCCATGCGCCTGCATAGTGCCCATGTGCCTAGGATGTTGCCCAAATGACTAAGTGTTAGGCCATGTGCCCATGTAGTGCTCATTCGCCCAAAACCTGCCCATGCGCCTAAGTGCTCCCATGCGTCTGAGAGGCCATGCGCCCGCTTAGTGGCCATGCGCCTGCATAGTTCCCATGCGCCTAAAAAGTTAGAAAAATATTTCGAAATTTTAGGAAAAAGGGGATTTTTAGGCTATGTGTAGGGATGTTCCCAGGGATGATGTATGATGTTATATGATGTTGTGTGGTGATGTTATGTATGTTTATGATTTGTTTTCTTTATATTCCTTATTAAGTATTATTCTGTGGCTTTACGTGGCATGATTATAATAATAAACATAAAGTATTATTTAATGAAGGCAGAAGTTAATGATAATGAAAAATGGAACGTAAAGAATGAATGAAAAGTCTTGCAAGCAAATGTAAGGAGGTTCACACCCAATGAAGGGTGTTAGCTCAACTGTGTGTGGGTTAGCTACGCCGAAAGGATGCACATGGGGTCTAATCCTTGTGATTGACCAAGTGTATGGGACCCTTGTCGTCTGCCCCAAGTACTAGAGTCAGTGACGGAAGTAAGTGAAAGTGAAAAGTGATAAATATTATCTATGTGTACGTATGATGTGTGGTCATGGACGGAAATAAGTGAAAAGGTTTTAAATGAAAGTAATATATATATATATATATGTATATATATATATATATATATATATATATATATATATATATATATATATATGTATGTATGTATGTATGTATATAAAAAAAACCAGAACTCACTCAGCAACGCTGACTTTTATGTATTTTCCAGTTGGCAGGTTATGGTTGCTGTCACACCCCAACCTTGACGGCGGAATCGTCGAGATGTGAGGGTTAAGATCGTTCACAACCACATAACGCTATTAAGAATCCAAATATAACTTAAACATAAGTTTCAATTGTAACATTACAACATAAGTCTCAAAGAATTTAAAAGCATAACATAGAATGTAACAAATCATTCTTGTTTCATTTATTTATCTAGGTCCATTCCTAGATGTGCAAGCTTCAAAGAGTAGATCACATACTTGAGGTATTCCTGAAACATGTTAAAAATAAAAGGTCAACATAAAAATGTTGGTGAGCATTTCATAGTTTTCAATACATAAGTATATAAAAGATGGCAATTCAAGTCATAAGTTAGTGAATAAAGTAATTAGGGATGTTATGAACAATGCAACAATCAAACCTCGACAAAGTTTTACAAGTCTCAAACGTTAAAAGTATATACGATCAGCTAAGTGTACTTGGATCAACCAAGCAGGCTTGTCTGGCCCATAGATCTATGACTTCGCTGGGCTAGCAATAGTTAATGATTGTACATATAACGCCATAACATGGTAACCACAAAAGTTCAACTAACCACAACTTTGCATGATGAATTGCCATAAAGATTACAAGTCTCAAATAAGTTTACAAGTGCAATGATAATAAGTTAACATGTTTCACTCCAAAGTGTGAAAATAAGAAAAAGGGGTATGGAAATACTCACTTGATCAAATGTATAAAAATGACGATTAATAAGAATAATAGGCAATATTCCAACGTAGTTCTTCACAGGGTACCTAAGTATGAATATATTTACAAGATTAAAGTTTTATTATAAGAAGTTTAACGAATTAACGAGGACTAGGGTTCCAATTTGGCACTTGGGGTTTTAATAATTAAATCCACTAAAATGGTATATTTGGTCACGTTTTGAGGCAAATGGAAGTGTAATACACCATTTAATTATTTCAATAAAAAGAAAAACCATGTGTAACAAAGTCTAAGTATAATTTAAATAAACTTTCAAAATAACCCTCATGTTAAATATTATATACTTGTTATTTGAACAAATAATAATTTAATGAGTTACAACAATATTTGATGTCTAATTTATAAGGAAAATAATTTAAATATATTATTTGAACGAATAATGATTAGTAAATTAAAACAATATTTTAAGTCTAACTTATAAGAAAATATTCTAAATATATTATTTGAACCAATTAGTAATTAAACAATATTTAAAGTCTATTTTATAAGAAATTATATCATTTGTTTAAAAACAATTAATAAAAATATTAAGATATTATTAGAAAAATCGTTAAGTGGTTTTAAAAATATTTGAAGTTTATAAAAAGAATTTTTATATTTATTATGAATTTTCAGTAATTTATTTTGGACTAAAAACCCCTTAAAAAATAATTGCAGGAGGCCGGGTTCGAACCCGTGACCTCTTGCATACTAATGTGAGATGGTAACCGGTTGGGCTAAAGCCCAGAATCTGTTTAGATTTGAAAACTAATTAATAAAAACAATAATTAAAGGAAACCCCATTTTCTAAAGAACCCTAGAATTGAATGGTTCCAAATTGAACACAAATCCATTGTTGTTAATGTCGATTATCATGGGGCTTTTGATCCCCATGTAAAACCGAACACATTGATATATAAAACTTACATGATTTGAGTTCGATTTGATGATCTCAAGTTCAAGAACGAGTCGCAACGATGTGATGGTTGATTCAAGATGCAAACGAGGTTCGTAATCAAACTAACTTTGCAGGAAGTTTCGGATCGTGATTCTAAGTAGAAACCCTCAACCAATTTTGTATAAAATAGCCTCGATCATGCTTCACGATTAAGTTGCAGGTCGCAGATGATGATGATGATCGAACGCGGTTGCGGGTGTGTTTCAGATGGAATTGAAGGTGCAGATGGTTCGAGGAGTTGATTCAAAAGTTTTAATCTGATTATCTTGTCTTGATTTCGTCTGTTTCATGTCGAACAAGTTAAAATTTTAAATGATAGATTCGGTTTCAAAAACACCACTATAACCGTCGAATAACTCCATTAAAACGGGTCCTTGAGTTCGAAGTAGGTCCACGAGCGGTTTAATATAGTTTAATTTCGTTTTAATAGAAAGTTTTTGGTATGAAAAGGTCGCCGGAGACGGTGGCCGGAGAAATAGTCGACGGGGGGAAAAGTTTGGGTGGTTTGGGTTTTTGATTTTTACACATTTAGTCCCTGTGGTCTTTAGTTCTAACATTTTATGCACGAAACCTCATAATTTAAGTTTCTAAATTTACAAATAAGCCCCTCGACTTAATTTAACTTTAAGATTTAACTATTTAAAACTTATCAATTATTTATGAGTTGTTATCATTGATATTATTATTATTATTCTTAGTTATTATAAGTATTATTATTATTATTATGATTACTATTATTATTATTAGTGTCATTATTATAATAATAATAATAGTTATTATTTTATTTAAGATTATTAACACCTTAAATTTTATAATAATAAACAACATTATAACACTTATAATGTTATTACTATTATATTAATTTGTTAATCACCAAATTTATTATTAAGCATATTAATTCCATAAAGTTTCAAAATTGACATAAAAGGTCCTTTTAAAACTTAACAAAGTTTACTTTTAATTTAACGAAAATATAAGATGTCACAGTCTCCCCAACTTAAAAGAATTTCGTCTGGAAATTAAAAATGAACTTAAATGAACAATGGAATTGTAATGAAAAGTGAGTGTTCAACGAACAGTGTTTGACGTTTGATTACCGGTGGAACGCTTCACTTTATGTAATCTTACAAGATCCTTAACATAATAAACGCGAGACGTTTTGAGATGAAATGTTGAAAAACGATGACGAGCTACCGTGGTACCTTAGATTCATAAGTCACAACTTCTAGAATATAATTTCGTAGTAATTTGATGTCTAGAAATCAATAAGGACCAACAATGATAAGAAAGGTTAACCGTCAGGATTTAAGAATCCCAAACGTCACTATATGAAACGATCTTAGCGCATATCTTGTGAATATGTATCGCTCCTTTGACCAATCATCGGTCTAAGAATAATACGATATGCGAAGATTTTGGAATAAGTTCACGACAATGGTTAGGAACATTATTAAAAGTAGAAAATGAATTGATCATCCAAATTAATGATCGATGTTTAACGACATACCACGGTATACGACTATTTGAGATAGATACGAGCTAATTTCTCGACCCGTTAACCCACATGAGTCAATATGAAATTAGTTAATCGGTCTATCATGCACCATTTGTCAATCATGGCATCTAAGATAAGAGACACTTAGTGATGAAAAGTTAAACAGGAGATTCACAGGAACACGGATGTTAGGTTTTGTCATATGTGAAAGTAAGACACTTGGACACATACCAAGTTATGTCTTTTCTTTTATGCCAAACCCATGACTACAAGTTACGAAGGTTTATGAACCTCCACGTCACAATGTAAGTAATAGCGAGTCTCGTTAGTCGAAACCAAGATAGAGTTTTAAAGATTTCCAAGGTTAAGAGTTCAAAAGTGATTCAAGAAGTAACGCAAACAATAAGACATGCATTTGTAACCATGTTTTGCAAGGTAACAAATTTCCAAATATAGATTGCATACGTAATTCATCAAACCCATAAGTACAGTCGAGGACATTCGTATGACTAGAAAGACATATCCACAAGTTGATAATGTCTTTATTTAGTAGAAAGATCGTTTAAGAAGACTACCATCACACAAACATGTGTTGATGATATCTCAAAATGAAAGTTGATAAGTAAGGAATAAATGGTTCGATATAGCTAGATCATATCAAAACATAAGGATAAAGGGAAAGAAATCAATTTAAGAATTTAAATGCTCCAAGCTCGAAATCAAAATCAACCTAGAGTGATCGGGTCTCCTTTCAAGTTCAGAAATCATGTTTTGGCTTGATAGGTCCAAACACTAACATTGGTTCACCCTTTAAGTTACTACATGTTCCTTGTCACTTGATTAAAACCTTGGTAAGTTGGAGATCAAGAAATGAGAATAGTCATCAAGGTGTGGTTTTCACTCCTAAATTGATGGTGTATTCCCAAGGTATGACCACTAACTTACCAATCAAAAAGTTCGATCCCAACTCCTTGTTGAGGATCCACAAAAACAAGACGAGGTAACTCACCATTAAGGTAAGGGAAATCACTCCTATCTTAACGGTGAAGTTTTACAAAAAAACAAAATATAACAAGATGAACTTCTTCATCAAAATCCAGAATTCACTCCTACTTTGATGAAGTCGTCTCATTTGAACAAATACAATTCATAAAGATGATATTATCATCAAGGTATGGAATTCACACCTATCTTGATGATTGAATTTCATAATAGCAAGAAAACAATCAAAGATTGACATTTGTCACCAAAGTACGGGTTTCAATCCTATTTTGGTGAGATCATGTCATTTGTGAAATGCCATTCTAAAGAAAATAATTGAAGTCAATCCTCGGGATAAGGAAATCACCCCGATCCAGAGGATGAAATTTTATAAATCACAATTGGAAACCATTTATCGAAACGAATAGAGAATCATCAAAGTAAGGGAATCACCCCTGTTTTGATAAGTTAGAATCATTTAGGATATACGGGTGTTCTTAGTCATAGGTTGACTTGCAAACACTTGCATCTCTCACGGTGCAGACGGTACGGAGTTTGACTTAACGACGAAAGGAAAATAATATCAATTAGAAATTCAGAAACTTTCAAGTTACATCAATGTAACCAAAAGGAAAATAACGCTTACAAAAATTTAAGGTCAAAGTTCGAAGTAACAGGATTAGTTATGATGGTGTTCAAATCTTGAATAATTTAAATCAGGAAGACAAAATCAAGGACAAGAATGATTCGCCATCACAATGAGATGTGAACATTCGATTCACAATCGAAGGGAATACATGGACTTCTCAAGATATGAGGTCAGCCATAGCCTTATTGAAGACACGCGTACCTATAAGCGGTCACTCATCTCAAGGATTTCAAGTCAAGTAAACGGATTCAATGATCGAATCAGATCACTATTTTCACTTTGTCTAGACAAAGTATCCCGAGATGTAGGAATTCCACCTTACAGCATTGCATGTCTTTAGTTATGGGACACATTTTTAAGGAGATTTGAAAACCATAAGTAATGATTTAAAGTTTTGAAGACCATTCGTTTTAGATTCCCAATATCATTGGATATATTAAGAGTCATGCACACGTTGGTCAAGGTATAGAAATAGACACATGAAACGCTCAACGTATAACGGTGTTTAAACGTAAGAGTTGAAATGTAGGTTAGGTTCAATATTAACAGGAACATTATGTATGATAAGAATGAAGTGATACTAATTCAAGGAATCAAAGATTTTTAAGATACAAAGAGGATGGTTCCATTTGGTAACGCATTACCATTTGGAATCGTTGACACGTCAAGGTAAATTGACCCATTTGCCATAGAGATTTGTGTATGTTGACCATAGTTTATCACTCATCCCAGAATTCCCCAGGTAAGCATAACTGGTCTCACAATGAGATTTATACGATATGCTTGCCTTAGCCCGAAGGCCTTTTGCCAGGAAATCCAGAATACAGGTGTCTATGTGTCACACAAATTTCTTTGCTTTATGAAATCAAAACCTTGATGAGATTTTCATAGATTAGACATAGAGTCTAAGGAATTGAACCCAGATGATAAGTGTAGATTCCACATGTCGTTAAGAATAAGTTTAGGAAGTTCATTTTGTCGGGGAGAGTCAAAGAGTCAAAGTTAAGTTTAGGGAGACAAGTAACTAAGTTTAAGCATACATAAGGCAATCCTATGCTAAGGCATCAAGTTGCACAAAAGGCATAGCAGTATGTAGCATGCAAACAACATGTAAGCACAAAGGTATAAGGATCTTTCTATGAGGTTCATGCAACTATAGTCTAGGTCACCATTTCTAATAACCTAAATCCCTATAGTTATGGGCTCTGATACCAATCTTTCACACCCCAAGCTTGACGGCGGAATCGTCGAGATGTGAGGGTTAAGATCGTTCACAGCCACATAACGCTATTAAGAATCCAAATATAACTTAAACATAAGTTTCAATTGTAACATTACAACATAAGTCTCAAAGAATTTAAAAGCATAACATAGAATGTAACAAATCATTCTTGTTTCATTTATTTATCTAGGTCCATTCCTAATGTGCAAGCTTCAAAGAGTAGATCACATACTTGAGGTATTCCTGAAACATGTTAAAAATAAAAGGTCAACATAAAAATGTTGGTGAGCATTCCATAGTTTTCAATACATAAGTATATAAAAGATGGCAATTCAAGTCATAAGTTAGTGAATAAAGTGATTAGGGATGTTATGAACAATGCAACAATCAAACCTCGACAAAGTTTTACAAGTCTCAAACGTTAAAAGTATATAAGATCAGCTAAGTGTACTTGGATCAACCAAGCAGGCTTGTCTGGCCCATAGATCTATGACTTCGCTGGGCTAGCAATAGTTAATGATTGTACATATAACGCCATAACATGGTAACCACAAAAGTTCAACGAACCACAACTTTGCATGATGAATTGCCATAGAGATTACAAGTCTAAAATAAGTTTACAAGTGCAATGATAATAAGTTAACATGTTTCACCCCAAAGTGTGAAAATAAGAAAAAGGGGTATGGAAATACTCACTTGATCAAATGTATAAAAATGACGATTAATAAGAATAATAGGCAATATTCCAATGTAGTTCTTCACAGGGTACCTAAGTATGAATATATTTACGAAATTAAAGTTTTATTATAAGAAGTTTAACGAATTAACGAGGACTAGGGTTCCAATTTGGCACTTGGGGTTTTAATAATTAAATCCACTAAAATGGTATATTTGGTCACGTTTTGAGGCAAATGGAAGTGTAATACACCATTTAATTATTTCAATTAAAAGAAAAACCATGTGTAACAATGTCTAAGTATAATTTAAATAAACTTTCAAAATAACCCTCATGTTAAATATTATATACTTGTTATTTGAACAAATAATAATTTAATGAGTTACAACAATATTTGATGTCTAATTTATAAGGAAAATAATTTAAATATATTATTAGTAAGTTAAAACACTATTTTAAGTCTAACTTATAAGAAAATATTCTAAATATATTATTTGAACCAATTAGTAATTAAACAATATTTAAAGTCTATTTTATAAGAAGTTATATCATTTGTTTAAAAACAATTAATAAAAATATTATGATATTATTAGAAAAATCGTTAAGTGGTTTTAAAAATATTTGAAGTTTATAAAAAGAATTTTTATATTTATTATGAATTTTCAGTAATTTATTTTGGACTAAAAACCCCTTAAAAAAATAATTGCAGGAGGCCGGGTTCGAACCCGTGACCTCTTGCATACTAATGTGAGATGGTAACCGGTTGGGCTAAAGCCCAGAATCTGTTTAGATTTGAAAACTAATTAATAAAAACAATAATTAAAGGAAACCCCATTTTCTAAAGAACCCTAGAATCGAATGGTTCCAAATTGAACACAAATCCATTGTTGTTAATGTCGATTATCATGGGGCTTTTGATCCCCATGTAAAACCGAACACATTGATATATAAAACTTACATGATTTGAGTTCGATTTGATGATCTCAAGTTCAAGAACGAGTCGCAACGATGTGATGGTTGATTCAAGATGCAAACGAGATTCGTAATCAAATTAACTTTGCAGGAAGTTTCGGATCGTGATTCTAAGTAGAAACCCTCAACCAATTTTGTATAAAATAGCCTCGATCATGCTTCACGATTAAGTTGCAGGTCGCAGATGATGATGATGATCGAACGCGGTTGCGGGTGTGTTTCAGATGGAATTGAAGGTGCAGATGGTTCGAGGAGTTGATTCAAAAGTTTTAATCTGATTATCTTGTCTTGATTTCGTCTGTTTCATGTCGAACAAGTTAAAATTTTAAATGATAGATTTGGTTTCAAAAACACCACTATAACCGTCGAATAACTCCATTAAAACGGGTCCTTGAGTTCGAAGTAGGTCCACGAGCGGTTTAATATAGTTTAATTGCGTTTTAATAGAACGTTTTTGGTATGAAAAGGTCGCCGGAGACGGTGGCCGGCGGTGGCCGGAGAAATAGTCGACGGGGGGAAAAGTTTGGGTGGTTTGGGTTTTTGATTTTTACACATTTAGTCCCTGTGGTCTTTAGTTCTAACATTTTATGCACGAAACCTCATAATTTAAGTTTCTAAATTTACAAATAAGCCCCTCGACTTAATTTAACTTTAAGATTTAACTATTTAAAACTTATCAATTATTTATGAGTTGTTATCATTGATATTATTATTATTATTCTTAGTTATTATAAGTATTATTATTATTATTATTATTATTATTACTATTATTATTATTAGTGTCATTATTATAATAATAATAATAGTTATTATTTTATTTAAGATTATTAACACTTTAAATTTCATAATAATAAACAACATTATAACACTTATAATGTTATTACTATTATATTAATTTGTTAATCACCAAATTTATTATTAAGCATATTAATTCCATAAAGTTTCAAAATTGACATAAAAGGTCCTTTTAAAACTTAACAAAGTTTACTTTTAATTTAACGAAAATATGAGATGTCACAGTCTCCCCAACTTAAAAGAATTTCGTCCGGAAATTAAAAATAAACTTAAATGAACAATGGAATTGTAATGAAAAGTGAGTGTTCAACGAACAGTGTTTGACGTTTGATTACCGGTGGAACGCTTCACTTTATGTAATCTTACAAGATCCTTAACATAATAAATGCGAGACGTTTTGAGATGAAATGTTGAAAAACGATGATGAGCTACCGTGGTACCTTAGATTCATAAGTCATAACTTCTAGAATATAATTTCGTAGTAATTTGATGTCTAGAAATCAATAAGGACCAAAAATGATAAGAAAGGTTAACCGTCAGGATTTAAGAATCCCAAACGTCACTATATGAAACGATCTTAGCGCATATCTTGTGAATATGTATCGCTCCTTTGACCAATCATCGGTCTAAGAATAATACGATATGCGAAGATTTTGGAATAAGTTCACGACGATGGTTAGGAACATTATTAAAAGTAGAAAATGAATTGATCATCCAAATTAATGATCGATGTTTAACGACATACCACGGTATACGACTATTTGAGATAGATACGAGCTAATTTCTCGACCCGTTAACCCACATGAGTCAATATGAAATTAGTTAATCGGTCTATCATGCACCATTTGTCAATCATGGCATCTAAGATAAGAGACACTTAGTGATGAAAAGTTAAACAGGAGATTCACAGGAACACGGATGTTAGGTTTTGTCATATGTGAAAGTAAGACACTTGGACACATACCAAGTTATGTCTTTTCTTTTATGCCAAACCCATGACTACAAGTTACGAAGGTTTATGAACCTCCACGTCACAATGTAAGTAATAGCGAGTCTCGTTAGTCGAAACCAAGATAGAGTTTTAAAGATTTCCAAGGTTAAGAGTTCAAAAGTGATTCAAGAAGTAACGCAAACAATAAGACATGCATTTGTAACCATGTTTTGCAAGGTAACGAATTTCCAAATATAGATTGCATACGTAATTCATCAAACCCATAAGTACAGTCGAGGACATTCGTATGACTAGAAAGACATATCCACAAGTTGATAATGTCTTTATTTAGTAGAAAGATCGTTTAAGAAGACTACCATCACACAAACATGTGTTGATGATATCTCAAAATGAAAGTTGATAAGTAAGGAATAAATGGTTCGATATAGCTAGATCATATCAAAACATAAGGATAAAGGGAAAGAAATCAATTTAAGAATTTAAATGCTCCAAGCTCGAAATCAAAATCAACCTAGAGTGATCGGGTCTCCTTTCAAGTTCAGAAATCATGTTTTGGCTTGATAGGTCCAAACACTAACATTGGTTCACCCTTTAAGTTACTACATGTTCCTTGTCACTTGATTAAAACCTTGGTAAGTTGGAGATCAAGAAATGAGAATAGTCATCAAGGTGTGGTTTTCACTCCTAACTTGATGGTGTATTCCCAAGGTATGACCACTAACTTACCAATCAAAAAGTTCGATCCCAACTCCTTGTTGAGGATCCACAAAAACAAGACGAGGTAACTCACCATTAAGGTAAGGGAAATCACTCCTATCTTAACGGTGAAGTTTTACAAAAAAACAAAATATAACAAGATGAACTTCTTCATCAAAATCCAGAATTCACTCCTACTTTGATGAAGTCGTCTCATTTGAACAAATACAATTCATAAAGATGATATTATCATCAAGGTATGGAATTCACGCCTATCTTGATGATTGAATTTCATAATAGCAAGAAAACAATCGAAGATTGACATTTGTCACCAAAGTACGGGTTTCAATCCTATTTTGGTGAGATCATGTCATTTGTGAAATGCCATTCTAAAGAAAATAATTGAAGTCAATCCTCGGGAAAAGGAAATCACCCCAATCCAGAGGATGAAATTTTATAAATCACAATTGGAAACCATTTATCGAAACGAATAGAGAATCATCAAAGTAAGGGAATCACCCCTGTTTTGATGAGTTAGAATCATTTAGGAGATACGGGTGTTCTTAGTCATAGGTTGACTTGCAAACACTTGCATCTCTCACGGTGCAGACGGTACGGAGTTTGACTTAACGACGAAAGGAAAATAATATCAATTAGAAATTCAGAAACTTTCAAGTTACATCAATGTAACCAAAAGGAAAATCATGCTTACAAAAATTTAAGGTCAAAGTTCGAAGTAACAGGATTAGTTATGATGGTGTTCAAATCTTGAATAATTTAAATCAGGAAGACAAAATCAAGGACAAGAATGATTCGCCATCACAATGAGATGTGAACATTCGATTCACAATCGAAGGGAATACATGGACTTCTCAAGATATGAGGTCAGCCATAGCCTTATTGAAGACACGCGTACCTATAAGCGGTCACTCATCTTAAGGATTTCAAGTCAAGTAAACGGATTCAATGATCGAATCAGATCACTATTTTCACTTTGTCTAGACAATGTATCCCGAGATGTAGGAATTCCACCTTACAGCATTGCATTTCTTTAGTTATGGGACACATTTTTAAGGAGATTTGAAAACCATTAGTAATGATTTAAAGTTTTGAAGACCATTCGTTTTAGATTTCCAATATCATTGGATATATTAAGAGTCATGCACACGTTGGTCAAGGTATAGAAATAGACACATGAAACGCTCAACGTATAACGGTGTTTAAACGTAGGAGTTGAAATGTAGGTTAGGTTCAATATTAACAGGAACATTATGTATAATAAGAATGAAGTGATACTAATTCAAGAAATCAAAGATTTTTAAGATACAAAGAGGATGGTTCCATTTGGTAACGCATTACCATTTGGAATCGTTGACACGTCAAGGTAAATTGACCCATTTACCATAGAGATTTGTGTATGTTGACCATAGTTTATCACTCATCCCAGAATTCCCCAGGTAAGCATAACTGGTCTCACAATGAGATTTATACGATATGCTTGCCTTAGCCTGAAGGCCTTTTGCCAGGAAATCCAGAATACAGGTGTCTATGTGTCACACAAATTTCTTTGGTTTATGAAATCAAAACCTTGATGAGATTTTCATAGATTAGATATAGAGTCTAAGGAATTGAACCCAGATGATAAGTGTAGATTCCACATGTCGTTAAGAATAAGTTTAGGAAGTTCATTTTGTCGGGAGAGTCAAAGAGTCAAAGTTAAGTTTAGGGAGACAAGTAACTAAGTTTAAGCATACATAAGGCAATCCTATGCTAAGGCATCAAGTTGCATAAAAGGCATAGCATTATGTAGCATGCAAACAACATGTAAGCACGAAGGTATAAGGATCTTTCTATGAGGTTCATGCAACTATAGTCTAGGTCACCATTTCTAATAACCTAAATCCCTATAGTTATGGGCTCTGATACCTATCTGTCACACCCCAACCTTGACGGCGGAATCGTCGAGATGTGAGGGTTAAGATCGTTCACAGCCACATAACGCTATTAAGAATCCAAATATAATTTAAACATAAGTTTCAATGGTAACATTACAACATAAGTCTCAAAGAATTTAAAAGCATAACATAGAATGTAACAAATCATTCTTGTTTCATTTATTTATCTAGGTCCATTCCTAGATGTGCAAGCTTCAAAGAGTAGATCACATACTTGAGGTATTCCTGAAACATGTTAAAAATAAAAGGTCAACATAAAAATGTTGGTGAGAATTCCATAGTTTTCAATACATAAGTATATAAAAGATGGCAATTCAAGTCATAAGTTAGTGAATAAAGTGATTAGGGATGTTATGAACAATGCAACAATCAAACCTCGACAAAGTTTTACAAGTCTCAAACGTTAAAAGTATATACGATCAGCTAAGTGTACTTGGATCAACCAAGCAGGCTTGTCTGGCCCATAGATATATGACTTCGCTGGGCTAGCAATAGTTAATGATTGTACATATAACGCCATAACATGGTAACCACAAAAGTTCAACTAACCACAACTTTGCATGATGAATTGCCATAGAGATTACAAGTCTCAAATAAGTTTACAAGTGCAATGATAATAAGTTAACATGTTTCACCCCAAAGTGTGAAAATAAGAAAAAGGGGTATGGAAATACTCACTTGATAAAATGTATAAAAATGACGATTAATAAGAATAATAGGCAATATTCCAACGTAGTTCTTCACAGGGTACCTAAGTATGAATATATTTACAAGATTAAAGTTTTATTATAAGAAGTTTAACCAATTAACGAGGACTAGGGTTCCAATTTGGCACTTGGGGTTTTAATAATTAAATCCACTAAAATGGTATATTTGGTCACGTTTTGAGGCAAATGGAAGTGTAATACACCATTTAATTATTTCAATAAAAAGAAAAACCATGTGTAACAAAGTCTAAGTATAATTTAAATAAACTTTCAAAATAACCCTCATGTTAAATATTATATACTTGTTATTTGAACAAATAATAATTTAATGAGTTACAACAATATTTGATGTCTAATTTATAAGGAAAATAATTTAAATATATTATTAGTAAGTTAAAACAATATTTTAAGTCTAACTTATAAGAAAATATTCTAAATATATTATTTGAACCAATTAGTAATTAAACAATATTTAAAGTCTATTTTATAAGAAATTATATCATTTGTTTAAAAACAATTAATAAAAATATTAAGATATTATTAGAAAAATCGTTAAGTGGTTTTAAAAATATTTGAAGTTTATAAAAAGAATTTTTATATTTATTATGAATTTTCAGTAATTTATTTTGGACTAAAAACCCCTTAAAAAAATAATTGCAGGAGGCCGGGTTCGAACCCGTGACCTCTTGCATACTAATGTGAGATGGTAACCGGTTGGGCTAAAGCCCAGAATCTGTTTAGATTTGAAAACTAATTAATAAAAACAATAATTAAAGGAAACCCCATTTTCTAAAGAACCCTAGAATCGAATGGTTCCAAATTGAACACCAATCCATTGTTGTTAATGTCGATTATCATGGGGCTTTTGATCCCCATGTAAAACCGAACACATTGATATATAAAACTTATATGATTTGAGTTCGATTTGATGATCTCAAGTTCAAGAACGAGTCGCAACGATGTGATGGTTGATTCAAGATGCAAACGAGGTTCGTAATCAAATTAACTTTGCAGGAAGTTTCGGATCGTGATTCTAAGTAGAAACCCTCAACCAATTTTGTATAAAATAGCCTCGATCATGCTTCACGATTAAGTTGCAGGTCGCAGATGATGATGATGATCGAACGCGGTTGCGGGTGTGTTTCAGATGGAATTGAAGGTGCAGATCGTTCAAGGAGTTGATTCAAAAGTTTTAATCTGATTATCTTGTCTTGATTTCGTCTGTTTCATGTCGAACAAGTTAAAATTTTAAATGATAGTTTCGGTTTCAAAAACACCACTATAACCGTCGAATAACTCCATTAAAACGGGTCCTTGAGTTCGAAGTAGGTCCACGAGCGGTTTAATATGGTTTAATTGCGTTTTAATAGAACGTTTTTGGTGTGAAAAGGTCGCCGGAGACGGTGGCCGGAGAGATAGTCGACGGGGGGAAAGGTTTGGGTGGTTTGGGTTTTGATTTTTACGCATTTAGTCCCTGTGGTCTTTAGTTCTAACATTTTATGCACGAAACCTCATAATTTAAGTTTCTAAATTTACAAATAAGCCCCTCGACTTAATTTAACTTTAAGATTTAACTATTTAAAACTTATCAATTATTTATAAGTTGTTATCATTGATATTATTATTATTATTCTTAGTTATTATAAGTATTATTATTATTATTATGATTACTATTATTATTATTAGTGTCATTATTATAATAATAATAATAGTTATTATTTTATTTAAGATTATTAACACCTTAAATTTCATAATAATAAACAACATTATAACACTTATAATGTTATTACTATTATATTAATTTGTTAATCACTAAATTTATTATTAAGCATATTAATTCCATAAAGTTTCAAAATTGACATAAAAGGTCCTTTTAAAACTTAACAAAGTTTACTTTTAATTTAACGAAAATATGAGATGTCACAGTTGCTAAGGATGACACGGGGTGAAGCTACTTGGCAAGTTTTGGATGACATCCATTTTATATTATAATGATGTTTTTGTGTTGTAGTGCAATCAAACTATATTTTGTAACAATTAACAATGTTATATTATTTGTCAAAAACGATTATTAATTTATGAAATGGTTTTAGTTAAATGATTCCGCTGCGTAGTTAAAATAAAGTTGATGTATTTTTAAGTATGATGTGCAATGACGACCCGACTGTAAGTGTTGTGGAAACGGGGCCTTACATAGTGGAGATAGAAAAGGCAACCCTGCTGTTGAAATAACAAGAGGAAGTAACAAGGTTGGCCTTGGAAGAGGAAAAGCTGAGAAAGAAAGAGGAAGCTGAACAACAGTTGAGGAATGAAAGGATAGCTCTCTTAAGTTCTATGGGATACGATACTCTCTTGAAGAACTAGCTCCTCAAGATAATGACAAGATCTTGTGGCTTTTCAACAAAGAGCAAGATCAAATGAACAAGAAGAGAAAGAGGACATCCAGGGAAAAGCTTAGAGAGAAGAAGAAGAAAGAAGAAGAAAAAAGAAGAAGCTCCACTTGTGGCAGCCAATAAGATGGGAGACAAATCCTGGATGAAGGCTTATCTCAGGGCCCATGGCTTCTCTGGTAGACAAGTTGGCCCCATGTCGGAAAGGACCCTGCAGCGACATGTCAGTGACATCAAGGCTGAAATTCGCTCAGGAAGAAGGAAAGAGGTATACAAAAGTATATAGAGGATGACTTCCAAACCTTCACAACAACCTCAACCTCAACCTGAACCCATACCTTTCCCCTTCTTCATAAAAACTAAGCCAACCACTGAGCCTTAAACCCCTGAACCCACATCATCAACCATACCCTCATCCTCTCCCACTGCATCACAATAACCACCACCATTACCTATCCTTAAACCCAAAACACTTACAAGAACCCAAACATTATCCACCCATCAACCACCCAAGTCATCCTCTCAATCATCCAAACCTGTGATCTTGGAAGAATTCAAGGAGATCAAGAGGAAGCTTATCAACTGCACTACTTTGAGAGACATCTCTTATGAGGAGGGGTTTATCAAATTATCCTTCACTAATGGCTCCTCATGTTCCCTCATAAGAGAACAATTCCTTGATCTGCCAAGAGGAACACCAGATTAGGCTCTCAGACTCTTCGTAACTAACTCTGACTCCCTTGAGGAAGAATAGAAGAAGCTAAGAAGAAAGTTAATGACTCTGCTAGATTCTAGGAAGAGAGACAAGATACCATCTCAGCCCCTCGTTCCTAGGAAGAAGATAGTCTAGTGGAGGTTCGAAGACTCTTCTCATAACTTTGTTATGGAAAGAGAGAATGGTGAAGTCAACTGACTTAATGCATATTCTCTGCTACACTTCAGTAGATTTGACATTGCTGAGTTAGTAGAGAAACCATTCTCCAATCCCTCTAACTCTGAAGTAGTTGCTCACATCAGAAACCATCTAAGCAGTCTTCATCTAGTTGAATTGACTACAAAGGCCAAGATTCAAGAGGAGTTGAAGCTAAGAGAAAGGGAAGAAAAGGAAGGGTCAACCGCCCAAGGAAAAGCTTTCTTGCAAATGGTTGAAGGCCCTGAATTGGAACCCATAGTACGATGGGAGTACGAATACAACTCCCGTCAACTAACTCTCTTCAGAGGGACACAACAAAGGGTGCATGTCATTCAAAGTAATAGACTAGATCTTCTGTCTACGAATGACTTGTACAAGCTTCTCAGCACCACCTCTAGAAAGAATAGAGAGACAAATAAGTGTCTTCTCTCATTGGTGCTGAAAGCTTTAAGAAGCAGAAAACAAGTGAGGTTTTGGTAGCGTCAGCCTAGGGGGAGTTTGTTGGATCAAGTAAGGCTAGTGCAACCAAAACAAACACTTAGAAACAATTTTTGTACAACTATGAAAGAACTTCCGAAGAGAAAAGCTGGACTTCAGAAGTTTAAGGCTAAAAGAAATTCTGAAGAGGAATCCTGACTTCCAAAGACAAAGTCATCCTCTTTCCGAAGTTCAACACTTAGAAGACTTCAAGACAATTACTTCCAAAGTATGAAGTCATGAAGATCCGCACAAGTCTCAGAAGAAGTAGACTCTTCTGAAGTATAAGTGGCTTCGGAAGAACTTGTTCTTCCAAAGCCAGTTAACCTTCGGAAGAACCTACTACGAACTAATGGACATAAGTATGGTTTCTCTGACAAACCGCTGCAACCTCTGAGAAACTGCATGGTGCTTTCCCACGCCCATGTAGTTGACCATACTTTATTCCACTATTCATCCTTTATCAGTTAGTATAGTTACCAACTTTAGTTGGTGACAAAAGGTAAGTTATGGACATGTCGTGACTACCAAATTTAGGATAGTATTTTATCTTGGATACCTTACTTCTAGCAATGTAGTATTTGTTTAGTTGTAAGTTTCCAGCTGGTATCAAAGTATAACCGGCTATCGATAGTAGTATATATAGTTTCTCATTGTAACTCATTATGCATGCTTGAAAGAGTCTTGTAACACTTTGAGTTGAGAAGTAATATATACAAGTATATTTGAAACCTATCTCTTGTGTTTTGTTTACTTAATATATTATTATCAACTCTTAAGGGATTCTGCATCATCAAACACAGTGTGATCTAGTAAGTTTTAAGAGATAACAATTGTGTTGTGTGACCAACTTGATTCTACATCAATGTTTATCATCCCAATAGCTTTGATTAGGTACTTAAATCTTTGTTCATCAAAAGATTTAGTGAAAAAGTCAGCATATTGTTCATTTGAATAAACTTTGAATAGTTTGATCAAGTTTTTCTAATGAATGTCTCGAATGATATGGTACTTGATATCAATGTGCTTTCTCTTGGATTGCTTGATTAGATTTTCTATGATACAAATATCACTTTGTTGTCTATATGGATAGGAGTCTCCATGAAGTTGAAACCATAGTCTAACATATAATTTTCAATCCATAGCAGTTGAGCATAGCAACTTGTAGCAGCATTGTATCCAGCCTCAACAGTTGATGTAGAGACACATGATTGTTTCTTCCATTGCCAAGAGATGATCCTTCCTCCAAGAAATTGACATCTTCCTGATGTAAATTTCTTGTTGATGTTGCAACTACCATAATCACTGTTAGTGTAACCATAGAGATTGAAGTCTTTATTCCTAGGATACCAAAGACCCAGTTTGGGAGCTTCTTTGAGGTATTTAAGAATTCTCTTGGTAGCAGTTAGGTGAGACACCTTTGGAGCAGCCTGATATCTTGCACATATGCAAATTGCAAACATGATATCAGGTCTACTTGTTGTGACATACATCATAGATCCAATAATTGCCCTGTCTGATACTGATCAGTATCCTTTCCTTAGAGTTAGGACATAAATTGTGACTCTAAGACATCTTTGACATACTTAAATTGATTTATGAAGAATCCTTCCAAGGAATAAATCCATCTTTCCCATGGAACTCATCTCAAAATTCTTTTTTCATAATGCTTTCAAAGTCCTTGCACATTTGGTCATTTGAGGAACCAAATATGATGTCTTTAGCATAGACTTGTACAAGCAATATGTCCTTCCCAGACTTCTTTATGAATAATGTCTTGTATAGCTTTGCTTCAGAAGAAATTGAGAAAGTGTCTCATACCACAACCTAGGTTTCTGGTGCAACCCATAAAGAGCTTTATCCAGTTTACACACGTAGTTGGGATGCTATGGGTCTTCAAAAACAGGTGGCTAGCACACATAGAGTTCTCTGTCGATATCCCCATAAAAACTGCATATTTAACATAATATTGGTAAACAATGAAGTTCTTGGATGCTGCATAGGCAAGGAAGATTCTCACACCCTCTATCATCCCTTTTGTTTCTGAACACCCACTTCATGCCGATAGTGACTTGACTGGGTGGTAGTGGACATAGGTTCCATACTTTCTGTCTCTTGAATTGAAGCAATTCCTCTTGCATTGATTCAACCTAATTGTTGTCCTTGAGAGCTTCTTCTACCTATTTGGTACCAATTAAGAAAGAAAGCATGAGTACAAGAAAACATTCTCATTGTGGGTTTGCCCTCTTGTTCTCACACCTTCTGAGACATCCTCAATGATGTTTTCAGCTGGATGACTATTTTGTATCGTTTGCCTAGGAATCACATCTAATTGCATAGATAGATCCAAGTTGGAGAAGTTTTGCTCAGGATTTTGAACAACATTTCCAGCTGATGTCTAACACTCATTCAATAAGGACTTATTTAATGAATGAGTGACGACATCAATGATATTTTGTTGTGAAGAAGCGTCAATAGTTGCATGTTCCTCCATATTACTAACTTCATCAGTTTGGTGTTGAGTGCTGGAGTTGTCAGCTGATGAGTTTTGAGGCTCAGTTTGCTAATAACCGTTGATTATTGGATCTAGAAAGGCTGCACTTACACAATTTTGGTAAAACTTGTAAAGGTCTTCATGGGTTGGTGAAAAGCCTCCGCTTCAATTACTTAAAATTTGTGCTGATTAACCTTATGGGGAACCTCCAGAGGGACACATTCTATATGTATCCTAGGTTCATTCAGCATCTTATCAACTGTGAGCTGAACCAGAGTCAGCTTGTCTGTGTAGCTGTTCTACCAGTTCCTCAAATGAGGCCGACCATCTTTAAAGTCTTGAAGAGAGTGTCCACTAACTACACTGGAAGACACACTGAGCTTCTTCTAGGTATGATTGAGCCAATGGCTCCTGGTGATATCCCTGTTAACCCCATAAGTGATGAACCCACACCAGCAATAACCACCTCAATGTCAAATCTTTCTTCCCATCCCATCAAACATACATATCACAGATGCTCCATGCGAACCCTTGTTTAATCTACTATGCTTGAACAAGTTCCCCCTATTCAATAGGCTAGAGTAGAAACATGGGCTCCCACTCAGTTTGAGGTCCCACCATCCTTCACAATTTCCCTCAATATGGGTACTAACTCCCCTCAGTCTCAATCCCATGTGCCCCAAACCCAAGTTTAAGCCCTCAGGGTGAGTCATTATACTCCCCTGAGTAGCCAAAAAGGGACAGCCCAATCATAGGCTAAATGCCTTTAGACATTGATCAAGGTCCTAGGTCATTAGGCATAACTTCCATATCTTTCACTAACCTTTTAATAGTTCTTGATGAAGAAATCATGTCTCTTCAAGACCATGATGTTGATCCACAACACCCATCTAAGGATCAACTGAGCCCAGAGAAACCTCTGATTTCTAGCCCCTATCAGAGAACCCAAACTTAGGGAATCCCATTGATGTGGAGGGGACTCATGTAGATTCCGCTGCCACTATTGAGAGTGTCTCACTGAACTCTCAGGACAGTGGTAACATCTTTAAGACTAAATCTACAACAACTTTGCCTCTTGATGACTCTAAAAGAGAGATCATTAAGCAAAGGAAACCAGGGTGCCAAGAAACCACATTTGGTGGTGAGGATGAACATACTAGGTATGTTACCTCATCTCGTCGTGATTCTTCTAAAGAAGATGAGGGAAGTATGCAACTCACAATAAGAGACCTACTTTCTAAAGTCTCAAACCTTGAATCCAGGGTTAAGACTTTAGAGGATTGGTCTGCCATTCAACAACTTGAGATTGAAAATCTCTATATCCTTCATTGACCTACCTTCACACAGCCAAATATACCTTCTCACCCCATCACAATCACATACTAGAGACGCCCCAAACGAACCCTTATTCAATCTATTCTGATTGAACAAGCTCCTCCTGTTCAATCCAAAAAGACAAGAGTAGAAACATGGGCTCCCACTCAGTCTGAGGTCTCACCATCCTTCACTTTTGACCTCAATATGGGTATTGAGTCTCCTCAGTCTCAATCCCATGAGCCCAAAACCCAAGCTGTAAACCCTCAGGGTGAGTCTTTATACTCCCCTGAGTAGCCAAAAAGGGACAACCCCACCATAGGCTCAGTACCAATAGACATTGATCAAGGTCCCGGGTCATTAGGCTTAACCTCTATATCCTTCACTGACCTATTAAAAGGAACTGATGAGGAGATTATGTCTCTTCAAGGCAATGAAGTTTATCCACAACACCTTCTCAAGGATCAATAGAGCCTACAGAGATCTCTTATCTCTAGCCCCTATTAGCAAGCCTTAACTGAGGTGAGTCCCACTGATGTGGAGGGGACTCATGTAGATTCAGCTGCCACTACTAAAGGAGCCTCATTGGACCTTCAGGAAAGTGGAAACATTATTGAGACTGAATCTACGGCAACCATGCCATTTGATAACTCTGAAAGAGACATCAATAGGCAAGGGAAACCAGGGTGCCAAGAAACCACATCTGGTGGTGAGGATGAACATACTAGGTATGTTATCTCCTTATGATTCATCAAAAGAAGATGAGGGAAGTCTGCAACTCACTATTCAAGACCTAGTTTCTATGTCTTAAATCTTGAATCTAAGGTTAAGACTTTAGAGGATAGGTCTGCCACTCAGCAACTTGAGATTGAAAATCTCAAGGCCAAACTAGCTGAGAAACAGATTGAGAGATTTGTTAGGCATGTACCTATTCAGGTCTCATTGACCTCTTCCTCTAGCTCATCAAGCTCTCAGGATGATGCTTCCAAAAAGGGGGAGAGTGTTCAGGGACAAATGCATGAGGAACCATAGAGTCAAGCTCTTTCTACTTTAACTTCAAGATACCGTACCCAACAAGCTTCAGTTTTTCCTGAGCCTCCACCAATTGTCGTTCAAATGGACCAAAGGATGCTCCAAGATCTTAACAGGTTCTTTTCCAAGTTCCTGATGGGATCTTCCATTGAACAGCCACGCCCTGATATGTCTGTGATATACTTTGGAGCTCAAGAGCTTCAGAGGTTGAATGCACCCTCTACCACTGTCCAAGAAGTTGGTCAACCTAAGGTCCAAGTTGAACCTGAGATTGATTTCAAAGGGGATATGAGGACTGATGGCCTAGCAACTGAAATAGCTAGGATAGAGAGTGCATTCCCATAGACTTATAAAGCAGAAGTCAAAGCCTTGGAAGAACCATTGCAAACTTTCGAAGCTGAGATTGAAGCTGCGGAAGTACTATTTTCTCTATCTGATGATCTAGTTGTCACAGATGCAATTCTAGAACTAGCATCTAAGGTCAATAGGGATGATTTTCTCACCCAACCCCTTGCTCAAACATCATCACTATCTCTTGCTCCCATCACCACCACTCAACCTGAAACCTCTACTCAAGAACCTCCAAAGTCTAGCACTTCCAAAGACACCAAAGGGAAGAGGAAGATGACTGAGGAAGAACTAATGGAGGAAGAAAGGTTGAAGAAGCTTAAAAGGAAAGGTAGACTGCCAACTAGGAAGTTGCTAGCTGCAAGTAGCAAAGCAGTTGCAGCCAACCAGGAGGCTATCAACAACAAGAAAAGGGTGGAGATCATTGACAGGCTTGTCAACCTTGGAGCCATTAATGAAGATGTGCTCCTGCTACCATTAGAGGAGCTAATTGAGTTAGAAAAAGCAACTCTAAGATTCAGCAAAAAGAAGAAGTAGCAAGGTTGGCCTTGGAGGAAGAGAGGGAGAGAAAGAATAGAGAGGCTGATTAGCAGCTAAGGAGTGAAAGGATAACATTCCTAAGCTCCAGAGGTTTCTCTCTGGAGGAATTAATTCCTCATAACTATGATACGATCTTGTGGCTTTTCAAGAAAGAGCAAGATCAAATGGATAAAGAAAGAAAGAAAGCTGCAAAGGAGAAGCTAAGGGAGAAGAAGAAGGAGGAGGAAGAAGCAGGACTCGCTGCTGCTAAGAAGATAGGTGATAAAGCCTAGATGAAGAACTATCTTCGGGCTCATGGCTTCTCTGGTAGGCAGGTGGGTCCAATGTCTGAGAAGACCCTGCAGCGACATGTCAGTGACATCGAGGCTGACATTCGCTCAGGGAAAGGAAAGAGATGTATAGAAGGGGACAAGGGATGACCTTCAAACCAACACCTCAACCACAACCTAAACCAAAACAAATCCCTTTCCCATTTCCCATCAAAACTGAATCAACCTCTGAGCCTTACACCCCTAAACCTACACCATCATCCATACCTGGCTCTTCACCACAACCACCTAAACTACCCATCCTCAAACCCGAAACACTTCCTAGAACCCAAACACCACTACCTACCCAACAACCACCCAAACCATCACCTCAGCCTTCCAAACATCTCTCCTTAGAGGAGTTTAAGGAGATCAAGATGAAGCTCATCAACTATACAACCTTCAGCGACATCTCTTGTGAGGAGGAGTCAGTCAAGCTAACCTATGTTGATGGTTCCTCATGTTTCCTCACTAAAGATCAATTCCTTGATCTACCTAGAGGAACATTGGACCAAGCCGTTAAACTCTTTGGCCTCAACTCGGATTCACTAAATGAAGAAGAGAAGAAGCTAAGAAGAAAGCTGGTGACTCTGCTGGATACAAAGAAAGGGGATAAAGTGCCAAGTCAGCCCCTTGTGCCAAGAAAGAAGATCATCCAGTGGAGGTTTGAAGACTCTTTTCACAACTTTGTTGTTAAGAGAGAGAATGGAGAGCTAAACAGGCTCAATGCCTCATCTTTGCTACAGTTAAGTAGATTTGATATTGCTAAGTTAGGAGAGAAGCCATTCTCCAACCCCTCAAACTCTAAGATAGATGCTCACATCAGAAATCATCTGAGCAGTCTTCATCTGGCCGAGCTAACTGCTAGAACCAATCCCTTTCCCATTTCCCATCAAAATTGAATCAAACTTTGAGCCTTACACCCCTAAACCTACACCATCATCCATACCTGCCTCTTCACCACAACCATCTAAACTACCAATCCTCAAACCCAAACCACTTCCTAGAACCCAAACACCACTACATACCCAACAACCACCCAAACCATCACCTCAGCCTTCCAAACATCTCTCCTTAGAGGAGTTTAAGGAGATCAAGATGAAGCTCATCAACTATACAACATTGAGCGACATCTCTTGTGAGGAGGAGTCAGTCAAGCTAACCTATGTTGATGGTTCCTCATGTTCCCTTAGTAGAGATCAATTCCTTGATCTACCTAGAGGAATATTGGACCAAGCCGTCAAACTCTTTGGCCTCAACTCAGATTCACTAAATGAAGAAGAGAAGAAGCTAAGAAGAAAGCTGGTGACTCTGTTGGATACAAAGAAAGGGGATAAAGTGCCAAGTCAGCCCCTTGTGCCAAGAAAGAAGATCATCCAGTGGAGGTTTAAAGACTCTTCTCATAACTTTGTTGTTGAAAGAGAGAATGGAGAGCTAAACAGGCTCAATGCCTCATCTCTGCTACACTTAAGCAGATTCAATATTGCTGAGTTAGCAGAGAAGCCATTCTCCAACCCCTCTAACTCTGAGATAGCTGCTCACATCATAAATCATCTAAGCAGTCTTCATCTGGCCGAGCTAACTGCTAGGACCAAGATTGAAGAATAGTTGAGACTGCAAGAGGAGGAGGAGAGGAAAGGATCAACAACCAAAAGCAAAGCCTTTCTTCAAATGGTTGAAGGTCCTGAACTTGAATCCATAGTTAAATGGGAGTATAAATACAACTCCTGTCAACTAAGTCTCTTCAGGGGGGCACAACAAAGGGTGCATGTCATTGAGAGTGATAGACTAGATCTCCTATCCACGAATGACTTGTACAAATTTCTCAGCACCACTTTAGGGAAGAACAAAGAAACAGATAAACATCTTCTATCCTTGGTGCTGAAGGTTTTGAGAAGTAGGAATAAGTGAGGTTTTGGTAGCATCAGCCTAGGGGGAGTTTGTTGGATCTAGAAAGGCTGGTGCAACCAAAACTAAAACACTTAGAAAATTTTGCTACAACTTGTAAAGGTCTTCCGAAGCTAAGTGCAGAACTTCCAAAGGCAAATGGAGTTCTTCCGAAGGCAAAGATAGAACTTCCAAATATCATGTCTTAAGGATCTTCCGAAGGAAGACTCCAGCTTCCGAAGACAAAGTCTTTACTCTTCCGAAGTTCAAGACTTAGAAGAAATCAAGACAACAACTTTCGAATTATGAAGATCTGAAGAAGTCCTTAAGCCTCGGAAGAAGTAGCCTCTTCCGAAGTATAAGTGGGTTTGGAAGAACAAGTTCTTCCGAAGCCAATTAACCTTCAGAAGACACTAGTATAAACCAGTGGACATAAGTATGGCCCTTCTGACACTCTGCTGCAAGTCTCTGAGATACTACATGGCACTTTCTCCTATGCCCATGTAATTGACCATACTTTATTCCACTATTCACTTTTTATCAGTTAGTTCAGTTACCAACTTTAGTTGGTGACAAAAGGTAATTCATGGACATGTCATGACTACCTTATCTTAGATAATACTTTATCTAAGATAACTTAACTTTAGCATTGTAGTATCTGCTTTAGTCATAGGTTTCTAGCTGGTATCAAAGTATATCCGGCTGTAGGATCTAGTATATATAGTTTCTCATTGTAACTCATGTAATATGCTTGTAAGAGTCTTGTAATACTTTAAGTTGAGAAGTAATGTATACAAGTACCTTGAAAATTATTTCCTTTTGTTCTTTGTTACTTAGTATATTATAATCAACTCTTAGAAGGGATTCTGCATCATCATCTGAACCGAGTGTGTTTCAAGTGAGTTTGAGAGAAAAACAAAGTGTTTAGTTACAAAAACCGATCTTATATTGATGCTCCACTATTTCCGGAGATATTCAAGCTTTCAGGACTTCCAGTATTGGGAGCTTGATCTTTATGATTTCTTGGAGAACTTGGAATAGGTCTGGGTAACTCAAACAGTTAATCATAATATGAGTCATTTTGAGTTCCTGTTCTAGCAGAAACATTCTCATAAGATGGTTTAGAATAGTTTGGAAACAATTCTAAGTCAAAAATATGGTCGAGTCCATTCTCCTTAACACAAGGAGTGTGCTCATTTACAACAATGTTGGGTGATTTCTCAAGTTGTTGATTTTTGAGGTTGTAAACTCTATAGGCAATAGAGTTTGAGGAATATCCAACAAATATAAAATCATCCAACTTTTCAGCAAATTTTGCCAAGTTGTGTTTTGTGTTAAGTATGGTACACCTGCTGCCAGAGGACCTTAGAAAGCCAATGAACTATGGCCTTCTGTTCCATCGCTCATAAGGGGTTTTTCCATGGGGCTTAAAAGTAAGAACTTTGTTCTGCACATAGCATGTAGTGATGACTGCCTCTGCCCAGAAAGTTAGAGGCAACTTTGAATCAGCCAACATGGTTCTTGCAGCCTCAATAAGTGTCTTGTTTCTCCTCTCATCAACACTATTTTGTTGAGGAGTTCTAGGAGCACTGTATTATCTAGGAATCCCTTTTGAGTTATAGAATGAGTCAAGAACTTGATTTTTAAACTCAGTCCCTTGTTCACTTTTAATTATTTTTACCTTATGATCAATTTGATTTCTATTTTAAGAATAAGAGATTTTAGAGTTTCAGCGGTTTCATCTTTGGTTCTTAAAAAGAATACCCATGTAAATCTTATAAAATCATCAACAATCACAAGACAATATGATTTCATTCCAATGCTCATTATACTTGTGGGACCAAATAGATCCAAGGTGCATTAAGTGTAATGGAGTGGTAATAGAGTTAGCTTCTTTGGATTTATGAGATACCTTGTGTTGCTTCCCTTTAAGACAAGAACACAGTTATCTCTACAGAAAAATTCTTTTTAGGCACTCCATGTACCAAGTTATTTTTAACCAATTTATTCATGGTTTTAAAATTAACATGACACATTCTGTTATGCTCGAGAGCTGACTCATCACCATTAGCTTTTCAAAGAAAGCATGATACTTCACCCAGTGGGGAAGCATTGTTCATATCCAGCTTGTACATATCCCCTCTCCTGGGAGATCTAGGAAGCATCAATTCCCGAGGAATTATCATCCCAGGTTTGAGGATAATGCACTCATGTTTTATGAAAAGCATTTGGTGCTTTTGGTCAAAGAATTGAGAAACACTTAAAAGATTGTGTTCAAGCTGTTTGACAAAGTTTACTTTATCAACTTTTAACTTACCATTGGATACACTACCTCGACCAGAAATATATCCTCTGGCATAACCTCCAAACTGAACAGGACCTCCATCAAAATGTTGAAATTAATGAAGGAGAGATTTATTCCCTATCATGTGCCTAGAGCATCAACTATCTACAATCCATACATTTCAATTTTTGTCATGTGGATACCCCTACACATAAAGTGAAATGATTAGATACTTTTGGAAACCTAAGCCTTGTTGGTCTTGGGCTCTTCCAATGTAGATGAGATAACTAAACAAAAATTTATGCATGGGGGTTCAATTATGGTTTGAGAAGAAGAGGTTTGAGCTGCAGCATCTTGTCTGACCTTCCATTCCATCCTTTGGTTGATCAGTGTAGATGAGCAATGATTAGATTCTTTTGGAAACCTAAGCCTTTTTGGTTTTGGGCTCTTCCAATGTAGATGAGATAACTAAACAAAAATTTATGCATGGGGGTTCAATTATGGTTTGAGAAGAAGAGGTTTGAGCTGCAGCATCTTGTCTGACCTTCCATTCCATCCTTTGGTTGATCAGTGTAGATGTGCCTGATGAGGCTAGAGTAGCATGACTTGCTTCCGAGGCTTCTTTATTCTCAGAAGAAGTTGTCACCACCTTTTGTTCTGAAGCAGTCTTCTTCTCGGAGGGTTTTTTGTTTCTTGGTTTGTGCTTTGACTTGTTTTCCGAAGCTATTTTCCTTTCGGAAGAATGAGTTTCTTCCGAAAGCAACTTAGCTTCGGAAACAAGCTTTTCTTTTCTTAACACCTGAACCATGTGATAAGGTCCAAATGTGAAACCCTCCTTGACTCCTTCTTTCTTAACATTGTTTGCATAATGTGTGCTTGCTGGATTGTAGTAACAATCTTTAGCCATATGATTATGCAGACCATACAATCTGCATTTAATGTTATTCTTGATGGGCCATGAGGACTGTTCTTTCTTGCATTTCTTTTCTTCTTCAATAGTCTTCCCCTTTAACTTCTGATACTTTAGCTGGATAGGAGTACAGGTACTACACTTCTTTCCTGAATCAGAATTTCCAACCCCTTGGAATCCGACTGAGATGAATACATCCTTTTGCTTTGGGTCTATTTTTAACTTTGACTCACCCCACCTTCTTGCCAGTTCTTCTTGCTGCCTTGATTTTGTTTCTTTTGGCTTTGGTGGTTAGGTCGATCATTAGTGGTATGGATGAGGTTTTATACCTTATCCTTCTCTATGGTGGTCACCATTATTGCATCATCCTGCTACTCATTAGGTAGTGGGTCAGTAGTTGGAACCTCTTGCTCATCAGTACCACTTCTTAGCTGTCTAACAGGCACATAAGAGTGTGCTTGAGCAATTTCATTGGTTCCCAACCCACTTTTGTTTTGATAATAGACCTTTGAGTGGTGATGTTTTCAAATTATTGCTTCAGTACATCTTTTTTGGACTCTTTGGAGTTAGTGGAACCGGAGTACATCAACGTCAAAGCATCAAAAAGATCTTTGGTAGTTTCACAGTGCTCAAAGCCTACCATTATGGAGTTTCGTATATCTGTAAGCAACACAGTCATGGCTTTGCAGTCGTTGTCCATCTTCTTGAAGTCTTCATCAGAGTAGTCTTCAATAGCTTTCTCAATCATGGCGCCATTACCAGCTGGAGATGCCACCTTTGGCTTGTAAGGACCATGAGTGACTGACCTCCACATTTGGGTGTCTTGATACTTGATGAAACCTTCAATACGTTTGAATCAGGCTCTAAAATTATCAGGAGTGATAATTAGAGCCTTGGTCATGGTTCCCATATCAGACTCAAAAGTTTTCTGGTTAAGAGCCATTTGACTGAAGTGAGTAAGTGTGATGAAACAGGAATGATTTGGGATGGTTAGATCTCACAATCAAGAGCCTAAACTGCTTCGATTCTAATTGCAGGATTGGTGTTTGTCTCTAAACACAAGTTTTATCTCTCAAACGCACTTAAACACACTCGGATAATGAAGCAGAATCTCTTAACTAATTTGATAATAATATACTAAGTTAAAGAACACAAGAATGGTTTTCAAGATACTTGTATATATTACTTCTCAGTCAATGTTACAAGACTCTTACAAGCATGACATAGTGAGTTACAATGAGAAACTGTAGATAACCAGCTGAAATATACTACTAGACAAATACTACATTGCTTGAAGTAAACCATCTAAGATAAAATACTATCCTAGACTAGGTAGTCATGACATGTCCATGACTTACCTTTTGTCACCAACTAAAGTTGGTAACTGTACTAACTGATAAAAAAATGAATAGTGGATTAAAGTATGGTCAACTGCATGGGCGTGGGAAAGCACCATACAGTATATCAGAGTTGGCAGCATGTGTCAGTCAGACCCATACTTTATCCACTGTTTCATAATTGGTTCTTCTAAAGCTTAAATGGCTTCGGAAGAATAAGTTCTTCCAAAACCATTTATACTTCAGAAGAATTAACTTCTTCCGAGACTTCTGCAAGTCTTCATGACTTTGTTCTTCAGAAGACTTTGTCTTGAATATTCTAAGTGTTTAACTTTGGAAGGAGAACTACTTAGTCTCAGAAGGCTGAGTTCTTCCTTCGGAAGTTCTTCAATCTTGAGCTTCGGAAGATCTTCAACTTAGCATCGGAAGTGTAGCTTTATCTTTGGAAGACTTCTTTCAGTTGCACTCAAAACCTTCCAAGTGTAGTTTTGGTTGCACGAGCCTCATATGATCCAACACTCTTATTCTTTGTCATGGAAGGAAGTCGCTGATCTTATGATGAGGAAATTTCATCCATCAAATGAACACGAGCATAATTAGGAAAAGTTTTTAAATCTTTGAATAACATGTATAGATATTTGAGAAATAAACACCAAAATTTTGGAATACCCCCGAATCATGCCACATATCTCACCCCTGAATCCAATTTTTGAAGTCGTTACTGTAAAGAATACACTTAAAGGCCCATGCAACCAAAGAACAACCAAAGAGCTATCAACATGCACATGTGAAGTACAAGGAAGTTACTTCGAAAGATGTGATACAACTTAGTAAATTATGCTAAGTATCAAATCTTCTGAAGCCAAGGATGAAATCTTTCGAAGCTTCAATGACAAAGTCTTCCGAAGCCAAAGAATGATTTCTTCCGAAGACAGAGAATACATGCTTTTTCTGAATCAACTTTTGACAAAAGCAGAACAACTTTCCGCTGCCATTTCTGATGAGACTCACCAATTTATATGAGTTGGTGAAAGGTCTATACTTTTGTCAAACTGTGGATTAAGGTCTTTTGTGTGTAACTTTCTACTTTTGTGCTTTTATCCTTTTTGTAATAGATTAGGATGTGAGCTATGGCATGTCATAGTCAAAAGTCAAAAGGCAATCTTCCTTTTGACTCTACATTGATCTTGTTGTCTAGATTATTGTTTCCAGCTGGCCCTTCAAAGTATGGCTGGCTGTAGGATGTAGTATAAAGTATCTCAAGTATTTGTATCTTCAGATAAGCTTTGTAACACTTGTAAGAACTTGAGAGCAATATACATCAATTTTGAAAACCATATTTGAGTGTTTTTTATTGTTCTTACTGCTTGTGTTCATTGTTTCATCCTAACTAGTTTCCTATTTGATCTGTTAAGTATTTTAAGTCTCTCCTCATTGTTAAACTATTGCATTGACCCCCTTCAACGGTCCTGCAATTTGTATAAGAGCTTTCAAGCTATTGATTGTAAGATCTCACCATCTTAAATCCCTTCGTTTTAACAAATTATTTAACACCTCAAATGGCAGCTCTTACCAAGGCTCAGGCTCTTGATTGTAAGATCTCACCATCTTAAATCCCTTCCGCTTCACAAAGTACTTAACAACTCAAATGGCAGCTCTTACCAAGGCAAATATGGAAATCGGTACCCATGAAAAAATCTCCAATGATCCTGATGACTTTGATACTTGATGTCAAAGAATGGAAGGCTTTATCAAGTCTCCTAAGATAGCAGGATATGGGGATCTATCGTCTCTAGACCTCATGTTCCAAGCACCAATTCAGCTGTTGTTGGAGGTGGTATGATTCGAAAGGAAGTGGCTGACACTCAAAGGAAGATTGGAAGAAAATTGATAAAGATCAGAAGGCAATGACCGCTCTCCAAACTGCTCTTCCTAACTCTATCTATAGAGGCTTCAAGAAGCGCAAAACTACAAAGCAACTCTAGGATGCACTTAAGCTTATGTATGAGGGGTCTAAGGAAGCCAAGGAAAACAAGAAAGACCTCATGAAGCAGCAGCTTAAGAACTTCACCTACAAGATAGGTGAAACCATGACTTAACAATACTTCAAGTATGTTGAGATTGTGGATACTCTAATGGATGTTGGAGTAAAACTTGAGAATAGAGAAATTGTGAGGAAGTTTATGTTCTCTCTTCCAAACAATGGACTCACTATTGTGTGGCCATTTAGAGAACTGAAAACCTCTCAACCCTTACTCTCACAAGGTTGTATGGAATTCTTAGTGGATACCATATGGAAATGAACACGCAAAATCTATCAGGGAGCTTTTCCAAAAATCAATAGAGTTCAGCCTTTATGTGGTTGAAAGGGACTACAGAGTACCACAACATCATCTTATCTACTGCCCGGACAACTCACAAAAGTGTCCTTTCATCACTTTATCGGAGACACCAAGGGAGAGCTACATCCAAGGAAGCCCATTCCAAGAGACAAGCTCTGCTCAGGCTTTTGTGTCTACTGATGAAATTTGTGGCAATTTTCTCTTTACTCTTGAAGATTTGGATTGTATCCATCCAGATAATCTAGAGTACATGGAGATAGTCCAGTAAATGGATTTTCTTACTCACATGGCCAAGAAGTTCTACAAGAGGATAGGTAGAATGTTTCCCAACACTACTTCTATTGGAAAGTATGGACTGGATAAAAGCAAGATGAATTGTTACAATTATAACCAAATGGGACACTTTGCTAGAGAGTGCAAGGCACCAAGGACTAATGGTGGCCAAGCATAAACAAGATCAAACTACACTGACTGTGCTCCCAAACCTGAGAATCCTAGCTAACCAAAACAACATGCGGCTATTGGTGTTGAAGAGGGAGGTTTTGACTAGAACTTCCAGGTAGAAGATATTTCTCCCAACCAAGCACTGATGGTTGATCATGAATAAGCCAAGGTATTAGAATTTCTTTGTACTCCTAAATGCATTACTAAAGTTAATAGATATGGGTCCTACAACTTAGAAATGAGATCTGACATTGAGTCCTTAAATATCTTAAAAGCTAATTTTAAAAGAGCTGAAAATTATTACAAACTTAAAATAGAAGATTTAAATAAAGCAATTTCAACTCTTAAGCATGAGAACATAAATTACAGCACTCAAATTAAAGATCTCATTATCAAGTTAACTGAATGCCATGCTGAGCTTGTGATAAGCAAAGAAAGGGCAGAAAAATGTTTCAAGAACATTATATCCTCATCCTTGCATGCAAAGATTTGTTTTTAGATCAAGCAGGGACTGGGATCTACTAAGATAACTCCTCCACACACACTAATATTTGTAAGATCTCCAAGGTGTGAAACTTGTCAAGATGAGCTGCCTACCACAGACCCTATCTGAGAAGAAGATGAGGATGAAGAGGAGATAGTGAAGGATGGATCTAAGGTGAGTGAAGAGGATCATCCTAAGAAGGGTCACTATTCTCCTATGGAGAGGAAAGAACCAAGGATGACTAAGTCTACAAAGAAGAACTTGATTAGGGAAGCCAAAAGAAAATCAAAGAAAGCCTAAGAGATCAAGGCCACCTTCAACTTCAAGCAAAAACAAGTATTCATCTCTGCTGGATTTGAAGTGGTGAAGACTAAAGACTCAACCAAGGACTCTAGTACAAGGAGTCCTAGCTCATGTCCAAATCATCCTGGTCAAGAGAGGAAGGCTGATCAAATGTGTGCCACTGCTACACAGCCTGAACCATCCAGTTCCAAGAGCAAGCCCTACCCTAAGAAGCCTGCTGCATCATTTGTGAAGATGAAGATAGAAGTGGAAAGTGATCAATCTCAGCCTTCTACTCAAAAGAAGACTCTTAGAAAGAAGTCAATTGAATGCATCATGTGTGGTTGTACTTCTCATTTTGCTAAGGATTGCATCTAGAATCCCAAAAGCACTATCCACATGACTAAGATGAAAACCCCTATGAAGAAGAAGAAGAAGATAGCTTTGGAACGAAAATATCTTCCTTCAAGAAGCTCCAAAGTGAAGAAGAAGATAAGTAAAAACTTGCCTTTGGAAGAAAAATTGGTCTCGAAAGAAAGGAATGCTTCCCAAGTACTAAGTTTGCTTCAGTGGATGCAAACTCTTCTAAAGGTTTAGTCTCCAAAACTTCCGAAGTTATCGAAACTTTCAAAGTAGTGAAGGTCAAGTCAAGTCTTCCCAGGATGGTGTGGAAGATAAAGGATGACCATATGACTGAAAGTTATTCATCAACAACAGCAAATGATCCTCAGAGCTTGCATATAGGATCAATTACTGCTTTACTGTCTTCAGTTCACTTTGACAAGCCCAAGACCAACAACCCGTGGGTATCCAAATGTAACTAACCATTTCTTTTTGTGTAGGAATAGCTAAAGACCAAAGAAAATGTATGAATCATTGATAGTGGCCGTTCCAGGCACGTGACAGGCAATGGCTCTTTGCTTAAACTTTGAGAAAATTGATGGAGGGCCAATTGCTTTTGTAGGTGATTCAGGTGGTCACATCACTAGAAGGGGCACGGTCACAAATGGAAAGATCAACATTAAGAAGGTAAACTTTGTTAAGGAGCTTGGGTATAATCTTCTGTGTGTATCGTAATTATGTGATCAGAGACATAACATCCTCTTTACTGAACATGAGTGCATTGTTCTCAAGTCGCTTCTTAGCTCTATCAAATTACCTTACTTCATTCACAATCGACCCCTCCATTGTATAAAGATCAACTGCTAGAGTTCTGGAGGACCTGCCAAGAGGTCATCTTGGATGGTAAGAAGGCACTGTCTACCATAGTGCAGGGGAGGATAATTTCATCACTCCATCCACCATTAACTCTCATCTGAGGCTGGATGGTGAAGAAGGAGAATTGTCCTTCCCCAAATCTGTTGAGAACAACTCATTCAGGCAGATGGGCTATGAAGGGAACTACTTTGTCAAAACCTTCAAGAAAGGAAAGGTTTCCTCCCAATGGAAGTAACTCCTCCATGTAGTCATCCACTCTCTATCCAACAAGCATGGAGGTTAGGATCAAAGTCCTGAGGACCTTTCCTACATAGTCCATAGAATGGTTCAAGGGGTCAAGTTTAGGTACTCCCAATTTGTTTATACAAATTTGCTTGCAAACTTGGACTCCCTAGAGTATTACATGTTCCCTAAATATGTTCAACATATTCTTAACTATGAACTGGCTCATAGTTAAGGGGAACATGTAACACTCTTAAACTGGGACAAATGAAGCCCGACATCTTTAAGACAATGAGAAAGTCCACTGTGGGATTCTTAGGGGTAGAAGCAGCCCTGGTCCCAAAAATTTTAGAGCTTATTGATCTAGGTGACAACTTGGAAACACAAGCCAATGTTGAACCCACACCTTCTACATCTTCACCACCCACACAGCCATAAATCACCGTCACCCACTCAAGATGTAAGGCCCTGATCAAGGGATGCTCACAGTCGAATAATCATCGCACATAAAATATAAAACATACATTAACATTTACTAAAATATTGAAGCGGAATAACTTAGCAAACCATTTCATATACTAATATTGGCTTTTGCCAAATAATACAACATGGTTAATCATTACAAAACATCGTTTAGTTGAATTACAACACAAAAACATCATTGTTATATAAAATGGATTCCATCCAAAACATGCCAAGTAGCTGCACCCGTTTCATCCTCAGCAACCATTACCTGCCAACTGGAAAATACATAAAAGTCAGTATTGTTGAGTGAGTTCTAGTTTTATAAATTAAATACTTTACTTTAATTTAAAACCCTTTCCTTTACTTTCATTCGTGATCACACATCATACGTACACATAGATAATATTCATTATTATCTTCCATCATCTTTCGTCATTCATTATCATTCATCATCATTCATTATCATTCATCATTATCTTTCACTTTCATCTAGACCAATGCCATGTGCTACACCCCACCGTCATGCATAAACACTTTCATCATTATGTTGTTTGTGTTTATGCCAGGTATCAATCAGACCTGAAGGAATCTCACTTAATCACAGTCAAACGCATATTCAGATATCTCAAAGGAAAACCGGCTATAGGGTTAAGGGGAACTTATGAAGGAAACTTCGAGTTACATGGATATACTGATAGTGATTATGGGTGATGTTGTCAAGATCGCAAATCTACTACGGGTGGTTGTCAGTTTTTGTGTCCCAGATTAGTCTCATGGCAGTGTAAGAAACACACAAATGTCTCAGTCTCAACTGCAGAAGCTGAGTACATAGTTGCATTAGCAGGATGTTCTCAAATCTTTTGGTTACAAAACCAACTGCTGGATTACGGGTTCAATTTTCTTAAAACTCCTATTTACATTGATAACACCACTGCTATGTTTATAACAACTAATCCTGTCCAACATTCAAAATCAAAGCATATCAAAATTCAATATCATTTTCTCAGAGATAACTCTAAAAATGGTTTAGTCATTTTGATTCAAATATCAACTGAAAAACAATTGGCTGACCTTTTTACAAAAGCCTTTTTACCAAGAAGGTTTGAGTATTTGGTTGAATGTATTGGTCTTATTAATCATGTTGAAAACAGATTTTGTTTCATCAAAATGATAAGAACCCTCCCTTCTTTCAATAAGCAAATTAAAAGAGAAACAATCAAAGTTGATCTGCCTGATTGTATATATTGTGTGTGTGCTAAAAATAAAAAGCAAATACAAAATTAGAAACTGCAAAACAAAAATAGAAAATTATAAAAGGAAAATCCAAAAATATAGTTTATTTCTTATTTTAGGATTGAATATGCCATTGCAACATTTGAGAAATGATAGTACATCGATTTAATCAATTGCATACTTCACTCGATAATAAAGTCTGACATGATCAGATATGATGTGCTTGTAAACTCATGCAATTATACTGAAAAGTTAGATACTTGTGATTTAACTAAATCATTATGCATTTGTGAGTATCCATCTTAGTTCCTATGAGTGGTGTTGACTTATTTGATTGATTGTTTGTCAAGTCACAAACTCACACTTGGTGGTGATATGAATAACCATGAGATCGGTTTACCGCATCTGCTCACTTCTTTGTTATGAGTCATCATAGACCTGAAGTGACGAGGTATCCTCTATTGTAAGTCATTACAGACCTGGATATTCTCACCTGATGCAAAAGATGCCAATGTGCACAATCCTTTCAAAAGTCCAAAACGGATGTCCTCTGATTCTTATGAATCATCTATATCCAATTCCTTATGAAATGGATTCAGGGATTACCTAATGGTTTGTCTATGGTGGTTTTCTCAGAGATTATCAAATGGTTTTACCATAATGTTTCTCTCATAGACCTAAACATGAGATTTGGTTATACATATATGTGAGGTATTTAAGCTGAGAAAAAGTGCTTGCTTGCATACCTTGACGAGGGTCGGACTCTCTAAGTCTAAGTGTGGGTTACACAATGTCATATCTAATCAAACCTTAACAATCCAAGAATTGAAAAAGTAGGTGTGCTGGTACTTTTACCAACGTACTCATGGTCTGTCCTTAGATCTCGTGTCTTCTTTGTTGCAGTAACGCTGACCTGGAACACACCGGATCAGGATTTAATCATTGAATATGACTATCCATAAATTCTTTTATTTTAATATGCTGATTATTATCTGATATGATCTCACTACAGGCTTATGATTCATTCTATATCTAGTAGAGTTTTTATTCTGCTTTATTTTGATTTTTGCATGATTTTATGTGTGTGTTTGAAATTATACAAAAATGAACCTGACAAGATTTCAAATTGTTTTTGGTTTGAAATATGGAAAAGCCTCTTGCAAATAATTAAGTTGAGACTGTTTGAATTTTTTTGAAAATTTTTAAAAAAATTTTGAGACTAAAATGACGGGAAATTAATTGAAAAATACAAGGTAAAAGTTTGAGTGAGAAATAGAATTTTTAAATAATAAAGTCAAAAAGTCAAAGATTTTGTGTCGTCAACAAGTCAAATAGTCAAACTTTGACCAAGCGTTGAAAATTTCATGAAGAACAGTGACAATTTTCAAAATTAGGGTTTGAATGATTTTGGTAAAAAATTCCAAGTGTTAGACGTATGAAAGGTCCTCATGCGCCTAAACAGTGACCTTAAGTCTAGTTTAGGAGTATGATGAGTTTTTAGGTTTATGATTAAGTGTTAGGCGTTTTGATTCCAACTCATGCGCCTAAACAGTGGTCATGAGTCTGAAAATTTGGTTAAGTGTTGGGCGTTTTACACAAGTTCATGCGCCTAAACAGTACCAGACGTTCCATGTTGAAAATAAACCAAGTGTGGACTCTTGAAAGCCCATGCGCCTAAACAGTTCTCATACGAACTGAGGGTTCATGATTTGTCCAAGTGTTAGGCGTTTCAATATAGGTCATGCGCCTGAAAAGTGCTCATGCGCCTAAAACAGTGCTCATGCGCCTGAACAGTGCAAATGTGCCTAAGTCCTTTGATAAAATTTGACCAAGTTTACCTCATGCGTCTAGGTCTCATGCGCCTGAACAGGGGTAATACGCCTGTAACATGCCAATGCGCCTAAACCTCATGCGTCTCAACAGTGGTCATGCGTCTACACAGTGGTCATGCGTCCAAGGGTTTTTCACACCTATATAAATGCAACACTTGACAGAATTTATTTCATTCAAACTTTCACACTCACTAAACACTATGTTCTTATTCTCTTACACCCGACGATCATCATACATTCTTGTTTAGTCTGATTATCTAAGATTGTTGTTATTCTAAGGTATAATCAGTGATTCTAAACAACTTGTTGAGTGTATATCATCGAATCACAGTCCATGAACATCACATTCAATCGGGCATTTGAACCCTATTCGGGCGTTCGAACCCTAAGACTTTGAATGATTTGAAATTTGATGATAAAATGTGATTGAATGGTCAAAACTGAATCTGAAATTGATATTAATACATGATTTCGATCACTTTAACACAATCAAATCTAAATTTCATCACAAAAATTGTTTGATGATTCATGTGTTCATCAGTGAACAAAAATAATGAAAAATTCATACCAGAAATGAATCGACAATGTGAATTTCAAATAAATTTTTTACTTGTTAATCATCAAAACTCACCTAATGCTTACAAATCAAACAAGAAACAAGTTACTTAATTGATTATATCTTTTTAAAATTTGATTGAACTCAAAACAGTAAGTGTTAAACACTTAGAAAATTTTTAATAAAAAAATTGATCACATTTTAAAATGTAAAATCTGTTAAGTAAACTTTAAAAAAATATTGAAGGATTGATAAATTGTTACATGATTTTTAAAATCTCATAATAATGGTTGATTAATATTCAAAACATTTATGAAATTAAGTGTGTAAACACTTAGAAACTTTTCAAGAGTTATTGAATATAAAATTGATAAAATATTTTGAGAGTTACATTAATGTAATCCCTTCATACTTACACTTGTTTCTCTGTGAATTACAGATGGTTGAGCTAAAGTTTGAGCCCAAGCATAATGTGGCTGCATTTCTTGATGCAGATGTTAGAGAAGCTGTTGGATATGAAGACATGACAAGATTTATTCTGAGGACAAGATATGTCTATGCCATGTGTGCTCACTCAGCTATATATGCTAGACTGATAAAAAGATTTTGAAGAACAGCTAAGGTTGAGAGAGATGATGATGGAAGTAAAGTCCTGAGAGGATTTGTTACTAATGACAGAATGATAGAGATCTCTAAGCAGTCTATCAGAGTTGCTCTTAGATTGGGTGATAATGATCCTCAAGACGTAGCTGAATACACTTTTGATGAGTGTAGAGAAGTGTTCATGATGATGGGACACCCAGATAATTTCCCAAAGAAACAATTCTTTAGGGCTAGGGTGTACAATCATTGGAAGCTGTTATGTTATATATTCCAACATTGCATGTCCAAAAGAAGTGCTGGATGGAATTCTTTTCCAGTGGACATTGCATCTCCCTTATAGCATTAGCCACAAACAGAAGGTTTAACATGGCAAAATGGATTATGAATGGATTCATCTTTAACTTGGAGAAAGGGAAAAGAAAAAAGTATCTAATGTATCCTAGATTTCTTCAGTTATTTATTAATGAATAGCATCCAAATTCGTATGTCTATGGAGTAGAAGGTGATAGACTCGAGCTAGAGAACATATCTGAGATTGTGTACAAAAGATTAGTTGTCATTACTGGAGCTCCAAATTTCCCTTTGTTTGATTATATGAGAAATGGTGCTATGGATGAGGTTGATATTCATCAACAACATTTTCATTTGATTGAGGATGAACCTGTGAATCCAAATGATTTGATTGATGATGTATATGAATAAATAATTGAAGAAGAAGATGATGATGAAGATGAGGATGAAGAAGAACATGATGATGATGATAGTTCTTCAAGTGATGATAATGATGGTGATAATGATCAAGATAATGATGATGATGGTGATGATAATCTAGGTGGAGATACTGTAGGAAACCTAGAAGAATCCAATCAAGATATGGATAGGGAAGAAACATTATCTGATCATAGAGATGAGACTGCTGAAAATGATGAAGGTGATGGTGAAGCTGAGATGAATGATGAGGAGAGAGATGATGGTAATGATGTGGATGATGAGAATGTTGATGCTAACTTGGATCAGAATCAACTTTTGATTTTGATTATATTGATGCTAGTCTATCGGAGCCTATTACACAGAATATAACTTCTGGTGTACCATCTCCTATACAAGAACAATAGTTGATGATTATGAATGAGACAGTGTTGAAACAAACCAATGATGTTTGTGTTCAAACTGAAATTGATAGTGATGAAAAAGCAATTAATGATTTGAAAGCCAAAGTTGTTGATCAAGATAAAAAGATAAAGAGATTACAAGATCAAAATGATGTGTTAAAAGCTAAGAATGAAAAGAAAGATGGGTTGATAGTTGATCTTGAAGAAAAGATTAACAGACTGAATTAAGAGTTAGAAAGATTGAAAGAAAGTGTGCAAGAGAAAGAAAAAGAGACTGAAGCTACTATCACTAAAAAAGATACCGAAGAAGAATCACAAGTTGTAGTGATTAAAAAGTTATCTGAAGTAGAAAAAGGAAAAAGAAAGATTGATGAAGTTGAAACAGAACCATCATCTATTCAAGCTAAAAATCAAAAGATTGATGAAAGAACTGTATATGTTGAGGAAGAAGAAGTCCAAAAGCAGATTGAAGCACTTGATGATATTGACTCAGACTTTCCAGATGAGTGGTACAATGAAATATTGGAGGAGGAAGAATGTGTGAAATAGTTGATTCTCCTATGATGACCGTTAATGATGATATTTCTATTCCTGTGGATTTTGAGGACAGATACAATTATCTTGTCAAGAAGAAGTACAATAGGGTGTTTCTAGATGGGTTGACTGGGCCTCAAATCAGTGAAGAGTATGAAAAATGCATGATTGCAGAGTCGTCAGCACCTGTTGATCCCAATGAGATTAGTTTGGAGCATGGTGAGTGGGCACCTATGAGTGAGAGCTTAAACACTGATGATATTCCTGTGAATGAACTGCACCATCCTAATCCAGAGGACATGAGTATTCCTGCTCTGAGGCTTAAAAGACTTCAAAGTGAATCTTTAAGACGATTGGTGAGAAGTTTCCAAGAGACAGAGAAGATGTTTAATAAGATGATTATTTTAGACATGGATAATCCACAATATATAGAAATCACCAAGAGGACTAAGGTGTAGAAACCTCAAGTGATAAAATCTATGGAGTTAGTGAAAAGGACTCATGAGAAAAGAAAGGAGTTAATGAGAATGTTTCCTAATACTGAGCAACAGGCATACAAAGTTGATGTGGATCAGAAACAATTATGGAATAAAGCAAGGTCTACTGGTGACTTAGTGAGAAATGTGCTTCAAACAGGGCAATCAATTTCAGAGCTGCTAAATGCTATGATTGTGCCTGATAAAACAAAATATGTAAAGATCATGGCGTGGAAGTATGATGACGTGTTTGATGCCTTCTTGATAAAAAGAGTAAATGCAATATGTGATGTATATCATTTTTACTCTAGTATCATTACTTTGCCATTACAGGATCTGAAAGAATTACATAAGTTTCCTCTTATCAATCCTTCCAAGGTTGCAAGAGGAGAAAACTTTGTAAAACTTCTTGATAGAGGAATTACAAGAATGCCAGCTTTTCTCAAAACACGATGTGATCAAGAAGATAAGATGTAATTTGAGACATTGAAGAGAATTGATAAGAAAGGAGAATCAAGCTCAGAAATGGAAGAAAGATATTTGGAAGCATTTGGTGATAAGCATTTTGAGAAAGTGACGAATCCAGGATTGAAAGTCATAGATGGAACTCAAACGTCTAAACCAATCTTGAGATGGTTCTATGATTCTAATACTTTTCATCTTAAGCTTGTAAGAAATGAGGATGATTGGGATAAGGATATGATTAGCTTATTTGGAGTATTTGAGCTGAAATTACTTTATCCGAGCTATATTTCATTTTTGTCTAACCAAAAGTTTGAGCAAGTGACGTCTTTAGATGCTGAGAATGACAGGAAATACTTCATGACAATCATTAAGGTGATGAATGCAGCTATGGAGCAAATTTCCTTAAGGAAAGCTCTGGCTTATGCAAATATTTTTCAAGAAGGATATTCCTAATATAGAGTTCATGAGGATTTCAAGCAAAGGCGTGATAGAAGTCCATGTGAAAGATCAATCAAATTCACTTGAGTTTTATGCTAATGTTGATATAGCATGTCTGTCAAAGGAGACTCTCCTGGTGATGGATGCTATGGATATCAAACAAATGAATCAAAGCTCGAGCAAGGGATTTTAGCAGAAAAGTTCAAATCGGATATAAAGAAAGCATCACGAGAACTGGAGCTATACAAGGATAAGCCCATGTTGAAGATCAAAGAGAAGCCAGAATATTATTTTGACTGAAGACTCATGCTAATCTTAGGGGGAGTATTGTTAGAGTCTTGAAGATTAGCATTTAGTCATTAGATTTTTTTTTGTTATAGTGTAGGGACGTATTTGTAAATATATGTTTCTTAGTTTCTTTGATTAGTATAAATAGGATTCTATGTATTTTTGTGCAAGTAGACTTTCTAATAGACTTTTGAGATGTACTTAGAACTCTCTCAATTGTACATTGTAATCCTTTGCAACCATCAATGAAACTTCTATGATTTTTTGTTATAATTGCATCTATTGATTACTTTGTTCATATAATTGTTAATTGAATCATATCATATACACCGAACGATCCATTTGAACCTATCGTCTTCTCTCTAAAAGCCCGAGAATTTAGTTCTTTCTCTCTCAAGAACCGAAAGAAATATTGATGGAACATGGTTATGGGCGGCCATGTTGCTTTTTGTACAAAATATTATATTATTTTTTCTTTTTACACATTTAACCCCTCAACTTGGGTTAAATTGCATTTCTTCCTCTTTCTTCACTTTTATTCTTCATTTCTCATCTTTTTAAAATTCTAGGTGTTACACAAGAAGATCCAAACGAACCCCTACACAAACTACTCAGGATGTGCAGGCCCCCATACACTCACCCATACAAGAAGAAGTGGACACTAGAGCTCCCAATTCTCCTGAGGAGCAAACCACTCCCATCATTTCTTTGATTAGTGTTGAGGTTCCTCATGCTCAGCCTGATGAGCTCACAACACCAGCCTTAAGCCTTCACCCAGAGTTTCAAAACTCTAGTGATCTACCTTCAGGGGAAAGTTACCATCCCCAACCTTTTAACCTCAACCAACCAATCCCAAACCTTGAATTCTATGATGATGAAGATATGGGACTCAGTGAGTACCATGAGTCTCTCTTCTCCACCCCTGCTCAAGGAGAGATGAGTGCTCATGAATCACCCATATCTAGCCCACATCATCCAACCCAACCTGAGGTGGACCTCACTGAACCTGTTTAGGACGTCCATATAGAAGAGGCTTTCACTTCTGTAAGTGATTACATTATTAAGACCTCAACCATGGAAACCTAGAACATTGACACTTGTTTTGAAGCTATCATGGTGCATGGAAAATCCAGCAGCCAAGAACTCCATGCTAGTGATGAGTAAGAAGACTTTGGTCCTATTGTCTCATCCCCCATGATTCTTTTAATGAAGATGAGGAGAGTCGGCAACTAAAGGTGCAAAAACTATCAAGAACATGCACATATTTAGTTTCAAAGGCGAGTCACCTAGAATCTCAGGTGGCTACCTTACAAAGAAGAGTTAATGACTAGCAACTTGAGACCACTGATCTCAAGGGCAAGTTAGCTAAGAGACCTCTCAAGAGAACTTAACCAGACCCACAAGAACATGTGGATGTGGTGGACCTAACCCTTAGCTCCCATGTGCAAGAGGGTGATGTTACCAAAAAGGGGGAGAAAGTCCTACCTGCAGTCATGGAACCTTGGAGTTCCTCCTAGAGTATGGACATGGAGGACTCACCACCCTCACTTGCAATTGTCCATACTCAATGACCTCTTGAGGTCAACATTAATATGGACTCACTCATCCAAACTTTGTTTGAGGAAGGAATACCAAGGGCAATGCCTACTCCATCTCACCATATTGAGAATCCAATAGTAGGATGGATGTATGATGCTGAAAGTAGAGCCCTGCTAATCTCTAGGTCTCAGGGGCAACAGGAAATCTTAAATTTCTACAACCTGAGATACTATCAGAGCACCTATCTAGTTGACCTTTCACTTGTCAACCCAAGTCAAAGCAAGCAAGCTGCAAGGTTAGCTGATAGGATTCAACACAGGGTGCTTGAGGAGTTCAAAAGGAGAACCAAAATATATAGACAGAGGCTAGCATGCAAGACTGTTGGTGAACTGGATGTTGAGGTGGACCATAACATTAGCTTCGAATGGGAAACCTTAGCTGAAGTCCCATTAGTTGAGCCTGTAAACCTTGAGACACGAACTACTTCAGCACCCATTGCTTCGAAGGGGAAACCTTAGCTGAAGGACCAGTAGTTGAGCCTGTAAACCTTGAGACAAAAACTTCTTCAGCACCCATTACCCTTAGTGAGGCACCAGCTGGTGAAGGTGTCTCACCTCTTTTTGGCCAGAGCTCAAGTGCAACACCAAGCAATGAAGGCCAAAGCTCTCTCCAGCCTGAGCCACACAGGCCTATGAGTGACAAAGAGAAGAGGAAGTTGACCTTTGAGGAGATTGAGGAGGAGAGAGAGACAGAGAGAGAGAGAGAGAGAGAGAGAGGAAGAGGAAGCTAAGGGGAGAGAGTTCAAGTGAGACCCCTTACTTTATGGAAGCTACAATCAGGGCTGCCCCCAGGCCAAACACTCAAGATGATGAGTTAAGGACTGTCAGATTGAACTATCTAGGGACAAGGAACTACAATATAGATGAACTCATCTCTCTTCCCTTAGAAGAATTAAATGAACTTGCTGACATTGAATTGTGAAAAGAGAGAAAAGAGGATGAGGATGCAGAACTGCTCCTCAAAATCAAATAAGAAAGGAGAAGAAAGAGACTCTACAAAGCTCCTACTCTCTCCCTAGTTCAGGAAAGCCTTGAGAAAGAGGTTGTGGCTACTGAGCAACAAACTCAAATAGGCAAGGAACAAGATAGGCAAAACATGAAAACCTACCTGAGTGCCACAGGCCTCTATCAGACAGCAGCACTTTTTCCCTTATCCTATGAGTATATTGAATTTGAATACCTTAAGCAGCTTGAGCAACAAGTGCTAAAAGAGCAAAAAGCTACTAAGAGGAAGATGAGGGAAGAGACTGCAAAGTCAAGAGCCACCATGAGAGCAAATTTGAAGAATTCTACTGATAAACAAAATATGGTGAGCTTCTTGAAGTTGTATGGATTCTCCAGAAGGAGACTTGGTCCAACGTCTCTATCCACCATGGATGAGCACATTAGAGTGATCAAGTAGAAGATCAAAAGGGGTGAGCTGGTTGACTTGCATTCTCCACCAAGTCAGGTTGCACCTGAAGTTGAGGTCAAGATTGAACCACAAGAGAATACACAACCTGGACCTAGTGCTACATTATAGCCAACTTCATCTTTTGATCCACAGCAGGGTCCTGATCCTTCTCTTTCTGAACTTATGAAGGACAAGGACCCAACTGAGGAAGACAAATGAGAACAATCTGATACTACAGGCCAGCCTCCTTAGTTAAAATACATAAAGAGGAAAAGGATAGCCATAAGAAGGGACAAGAAGAAGTATAAGAAGTAAAAGACATCCACCTCTGCACCTTAGGAGGGGTTAGAACATTCTAAGGGTGCTCAAACAGAGCCTACTCAACAAAGTTCAGTTGTAGTTGAGCTTCTTGCTGCTACTGAGAGATCCATCTTGTCTTGGATGTTTTCCACAAATCCAGATAGATGGTATGTTACTAGATATCAAGGAGGTCAAGACATTTGTTTCTAGAAAAACATTCTTGACCTTCCTCTACATGATCTCTATAATGTGATGAGATACTTTGAGAGTCTGAGGGATCCTGACCAACTGATGATGAACAGAATGGTCTTGATCCTGAGGAGGACTATCAACAGATAAAGATCAATACATAAAGGTCTCTTTAGTTTTGGTAGCATTAGCCTAGTGGGAGTTTTTAAGGAATACACTTAGAGGCTGATGCAACCAAAGAACAACCAAAGAGCTCTCAGCACGCACATTGAAGTACAAGGAAGTTACTTTTGAAGATTTGATACAACTCAGTGAATTATGCTAAGTATCAAATCTTCTGAAGCCAAAATAGATTAAGTTCTTTTGTCTGTAACTTTTAACTTTTGTACTTTTATCCTTTTTGTAATAGATATGGATGTGAGTTATAGCATGTCATAGTCACACGTCAAAGACAATCTACCATTTGACTTTACATTGATCTTGTTGTACAGATTAGTGTTTCCAGCTTGCCTTCAAAGTATGGTCGGCTGTAGGATGAAGTATAAAGTATCTCAAGTACTTGTATCTTTGGATAAGCTTTGTAACACTTGTAAGAACTTGAGAGCAACATACATCATTCTGGAAAAACATATTTGAGTGTTCTTAGTTTATTGTTCTTACTACTTGTGTTCATTGTTTCATCCTAACTAGTTCCCTATTTGATCTGTTAAGTGTTTTAAGTCTCTCCTTGTTCTGAAACTGTTGCATTGACCCCCTTCAACAGTCCTGAAGTTACATCTGGGAGTTAACAAGCTAGATTCAAGATATAGTGAAGGCTGCAATGATGAGCACCATTGAATTAGCTATGGAACTGGCTCGCTTGATGATTGCTGAAATGGTGCGAACAAGATAAGAGAACAAAATGAAAGAGATATTCCAAAAAGTAGGGAAACCAGTGAAGAAAATTCACGAATGGTCCTGAAAGAACGAATTTTCAACCCACCATACCAGAATGCAAGATTTGTAAGCGAAGCCATCCTGGTAGATGCATGCTTTAGAAACTTATGGTTTACAGTATTTACAAGATTTGGGGTCACACGCTTGATAATTGCTTCCGAAGGCGACATGTGACTTGTTTTAATTATGGATAGGTCGGACATTTCAATAATAAATGCCCAAAGTTGAAACAAGCTAGTTCCTGTTGTGTGAAGCCTATTTATTAGGAAGAAGAACACATAAGATTTCGTTCTAAATACTCATGAGACAATAGGAGTGCCAGAGATGGTGACTAGTAAGCTTCCCATAAATTATATCTATGCAAGAATATTATTTGATTCTACTACAAAATACAGTCTCATAGATTCAGTACTTTGTTAAATGTGAAATGCCTTTGAGGTATAAACTACGAATGAAGAAGTGATTAAAGTTTAGAAAATCTTGAAGGATTGTTAAATTTCCCTATACGAACATATCATACTTGTAAAATTGCTACCAGTGCCATTAGCGGGATTTGATGTTGTCCTGGGTATGGACTGGTTAGAATCTAATCAAGCCCATGTCCTTTGTGAAAAACAAACTATAAAACTTTTTGTATCAACGGGTGAAAAATTACCATCCGTAATGATAAATCAAGAAGAATGACGGGTCAATGTGGATTTGCATCGATTATGAAGAATTGGCTAAAACACAAGCAGGGAAAGCCAGACCAACTCCTTATTATTAGCCGTCCTTTCAATACAATCTAAAATGTTACCCACTCCTACGGATTGATGATCTCTTGGATCAATTAAAAGAAGTGTGCTTGTTTCCCAAGATTAATCTTCAATCTTGTTATCATCAACTAAAGATATAGAAAGAAGATATTCTAATAATATTTTTTCAGACTAGATATGGACATTTTGAGTTTACGATAATACCAACACAAATGCTCCAGGTACATTCATGGATAGGATGAACAGAGTCTACATGCTATATTTTGGTAAATTTGATGTCGTATTCATAGACAGTATACTTATTTATTCTAAAACCCAAGAAGATCATGGAGAACACTTCAAGATAATACATGAAGTACTTAGACAAGATAAATTATATGCCAAATTCTCAAAATTTAAATTCTAGTTAGTTAAGGTACAATTTCTAGGTCATGATATTAAAGAAAATGGAATTAAAGTAGATCTAGCAAAGATTGAGGCCATAAAAAATAAAAAAAATCAAATGCTAATACTAGTACATAGTTTCTTTGATTAGTAGGATACTGCTAATGGTTTGTTTAAAACTTTTTGTGAATTGTAGTCCCTTTATCTTCATTGATACAAAAGTCTGAAAGTTTGAATAGGGACCAACACAAATTGAAGCCTTTGAAACTCTAAAACAGAAATTGATGAATGCATCAATTTTAGCATTACCTGATGGAATCGAAGACTTTGCAGTTTATTACAATGCATCATATAGAAGCTTAGGTTGTATGTTAATGCAAAGGAACAAAGCTATTGCTTATGCATATTGTCAACTCAAGGCACATGAGAAGAATTATATGACTCATGATTTGGAACTAGATGCCATAATTCATGACCTAAAGTAATGGAGACACTATTTTCATGGAGTTAAATTCATTGTTTACACGTAACCCAAAAGTTTGAAATATATCTTTGGTGAGAAAAACTTAAACATAAGATGGATGGAAACCCTCAGCGATTATGACTGTGAAACACGTTATCACAAGGGAAAGGCCAATGTAGTTGTAGATGCCTTGAGCGTAATGGAAGGAGAAAAGCTAAATGAGTTTGTGCGCTATGACAAATATGTTAAAAAATGCTCAAGGAAAAGAATAAAGTAGTTTAATTTTAGAAAAAGAAGGTATGATTGAGTTGCTAAAAGGCGAAGATGAAATCCTCAGAATGAAAAAAAGCATTTGGGTGCTAGAACAAGCTCATAGATCAAAGTATATAACGCATCCATGAAGTGATACAATGTATAAAATATAAAGAATAACTATTGGTGGATGGGTATGAAGAAAGACTTACCCATATATGTTGTTAAGCTAGAGTATCAAAAGTCATCTAGTTTATTACAATAACTTGAATTGTCTGTTTGGATATAGGAAATAATAACTATAGATTTCATTATGAAAGTTTATAAAAAAGCTTATGGAATGATACCATCTTGGTTATCATTGAGAGTCTGACTAAGTCTGCAAAATCCTACTAATGAAAGAAACCTTTAGTACAGATAGATTAGCTCAGCTATGTGTGAATGAAATTGTATCATTACGTGGTGTGTCGCTATCTATTATCTATATAGAGACAGTCGCTTTACATCTCATTTTTATAGAGTTTTCAATAAGCCATGGGTAAGCGATTAAATCTTAATACGGCTTATCATCCATAAATATACTAATAAAGAAAAAGAACTATTTAGACCTTAGATGACATGGTAAGAGCCTGTGTGACGGATTTTGATGAAGTTGGGATGATCACTTACCATTTATGAAATTTTCATACAATAATACTTATCACACTAGTATTAAATTAAGCATCCCTTTGAAAGCTTTGTATGGTAGAAAGTGCAAGACGCTTGTATGTTGGTTTGAAGTAAGGGAGAATCAGTGGTTAGGACTCAAGTAAGAAACAATTGATAAAATTTTACAAATAAGAGAATGATTGAAAACAAATAGGGATAGATAAAAGAGTTATCCAGACAAAAGATGAAAGCAGTTAGAATTTAGAAGGTATCACCATGGAAACGCAAAGTTCGATTTAAGAAGAAAGGAAACTTAAGTCACTATTTAGTTGGAGAAAATATAAAATTATTAGATGTAAGGCCCCGTTCCCGGGAAGCCTCACAGTTGGTTAATCATAGCATAAAATCAGTTTAATAATAAAACATTGCAGCGGAAATAATTAGACATTCATTTAAAACGTAGAAACCATATTGTACTCATACATTTGTCCTTTAATTTCAAACAAAACATGTTACTTGTTCTTAAATTACAAAAAAAGATTTCATAAACAATAATGCCATCCATAGCTCCCCAAGTAGCTCCGTGTGCCATACTCAGCATCAGCACTTACCTGCCAACTATTATGCATAAAAGTCAGCTTCGCTGACCGAGTTCTAGTTTTAAATATTATAAGAAAATATAAACTTTATCCTTCACATAATGACCATGCATACAACATAGTATATAACATTACATGCATCATAATAAGCATGTTCATTATCTTTCATTCATTCATTATCTTTAATTATCTTTCACTTTCATCATAAACGAGATTGCACAAAGCAAGAGCTCCATGTTGATCGACAACAAATGCCAATCCCTGTCGGTACACATGAAAACGGTAGCTAACCCCCGACAGTTGATCCACACTGCAAGGCACATAGCCCGCTCATGAATACAGATCCATCATCATACATCAGACTCACATAAGTTATCACCTCCGAACCTCTTCCCATTTCCATTCTTGTTCCCATTCCATTTCTCCACCTTCTTTTGTACAGGCACTGGGCCTCTCTCATCGTACAACCTCCCAGCTAAATCCACCACAGACCTAAACGTGCCCGGTCTGGCTGCAATCATATGCCTCCTGATGTCCACAGGCAAACCCTGTATGTATCTTTTGATCTTCCTGGACACAGGTGTCACCATGTCTAGCACAAGTCTTGCAAGTTCATTGAACTTGGAGGTATACTCTTGATGAGTCATGTTCCCAGCCTTTAAATACAAGAACTCCTTTTCAATCTTGTCTAATTCCCGATGGGGACAATACTCCTCCAGCACTAACTCCTTCAACTCCGACCACTTGATCTTGGCTATCGATCGCTTCCCCTCAGCCTGGACAATATTGTCCCACCAGCATAACGCTGAGTCAACGAAGGAATGAGTGGCAAACTTAACTTTTTGATCCTCTCGGCACTCACTAATTTCCAGTACCGCTTCCATCTCTCTGACCCAACGATGAGCGGCAGTAGCAGTGTCGTTACTGTCAAAGGTTGGGGGCTTGCACCTTTGAAATGCCCCATAGTTGCACCCTCTAGTAGTCTCTCTCTCGGACTTCTCATAATTGTCGTCATCACGGACTACCACCTTAGGGTTTGATGGCTCCTCTTCAGACTCCTCAGTCCTCCCAGTGGACTTTCCTGAATTCTTCTCACTTTCCTTCCCCTTCTTCTCAGCTTTCTCTCCATCCTTGACTGCTTTGATCACCTCGGTCACCACCGAGGGTAAGACATTTTGCATGACATTGTAGACTTCGTCAGGGATAGCCTCCTTCATAGTGGGTTTGAGGGTGGCTGATCCCTCCCCCTCCGGGTGACTATAGAGGTCTGACTCCTCATGAACAGTCTCGGGAGCCTTAGCTTTGCTCCGGGTGACACGTGGCTCAGTAGTACACCCGCCACGAGCACCTCCTCGGGTTGCCTTCCCAGATTTTCTACCACCCATAACTAATTTCTATAAGATTCAAACACCAAAATGGTTACTCAAGATAATTGCTCAGATCATTATAAGTATGGTAAGTCCTTAATTACAGTGGCCAAGTGTGATTAACCACTTACCTTACCCTCCTGTCCCAAGCAATCACTATCCTAACACATATCAGTATTCAAATCTACAAGCACATAAAACAAATAGCACACGCACATAATTCCGGTTTACTTGAAACTTTTACCTGATGGCACGTAGCTACTTGGATTTGCATCCTTTATTCTGTCCCATTTTCAGTTTAAGTTTAGGCTTTGAAAATAGTTTACCCAAATCTCTTAAACTTTGGCTCTGATACCAACTTGTAAGGCCCCGTTCCCGGGAAGCCTTACAGTTGGTTAATCATAGCATAAAATCAGTTTAATAATAAAACATTGCAGCGGAAATAATTAGACATTCATTTAAAACGTAGAAACCATATTGTATTCATACATTTGTCCTTTAATTTCAAACAAAACATGTTACTTGTTCTTAAATTACAAAAAAAGATTTCATAAACAATAATGCCATCCATAGCTCCCCAAGTAGCTCCGTGTGCCATCCTCAGCATCAGCACTTACCTGCCAACTATTATGCATAAAAGTCAGCTTCGCTGAGCGAGTTCTAATTTTAAATATTATAAGAAAATATAAACTTTATCCTTCATATAATGACCATGCATACAACATAGTATATAACATTACATGCATCATAATAAGCATGTTCATTATCTTTCATTCATTCATTATCTTTCATTATCTTTCACTTTCATCATAAACGAGATTGCACAAAGCAAAAGCTCCATGTTGATCGACAACAAATGCCAATCCCTGTCGGTACACATGAAAACGGTAGCTAACCCCCGACAGTTGATCCACACTGCAAGGCACATAGCCCGCTCATGAATACAGATCCATCATCATACATCTGACTCACATAAATTATCACCTCCGAACCTCTTCCCATTTCCATTCTTGTTCCCATTCCATTTCTCCACCTTCTTCTGTACAGGCACTGGGTCTCTCTCATCGTACAACCTCCCAGCTAAATCCACCACAGACCTAAACGTACCCGGTCTGGATGCAATCATGTGCCTCCTGATGTCCACAGGCAAACCCTGTATGTATATTTTGATCTTCCTGGACGCAGGTGTCACCATGTCTAGCACAAGTCTTGCAAGTTCATTGAACTTGGAGGTATACTCTTGATGAGTCATGTTCCCAGCCTTTAAATACAAGAACTCCTTTTCAATCTTATCTAATTCCCGATGGGGACAATACTCCTCCAGCACTAACTCCTTCAACTCCGACCACTTCATCTTGGCTATCGATCGCTTCCCCTCAGCCTGGACAATATTGTCCCACCAGCATAACGCTGAGTCAACGAAGGAATGAGTGGCAAACTTAACTTTTTGATCCTCTCGGCACTCACTAATTTCCAGTACCGCTTCCATCTCTCTGACCCAACGATGAGTGGCAGTAGCAGTGCCGTTACTATCAAAGGTTGGGGGCTTGCACCTTTGAAATGCCCCATAGTTGCACCCTCTAGTAGTCTCTCTCTCGGACTCCTCATCACTGTCGTCATCATGGACTACCACCTTAGGGTTTGATGGCTCCTCTTCAGACTCCTCAGTCCTCCCAGTGGACTTTCCTGAATTCTTCTCACTTTCCTTCCCCTTCTTCTCAGCTTTCTCTCCATCCTTGACTGCTTTGATCACATCGGTCACCACCGAGGGTAAGACATTTTGCATGACATTGTAGACTTCGTCAGGGATAGCCTCCTTCACAGTGGGTTTGAGGGTGGCTGATCCCTCCCCCTCCGGGTGACTATGGAGGTCTGACTCCTCATGAACAGTCTCGGGAGCCTTAGCTTTGCTCCGGGTGACACGTGGCTCAGTAGTACGCCCGCCATGAGCACCTCCTCAGGTTGCCTTCCCAGATTTTCTACCAGCCATAACTAATTTCTATAAGATTCAAACACCAAAATGGTTATTCAAGATAATTGCTCAGATCATTATAAGTATGGTAAGTCCTTAATTACAGTGGCCAGTGTGATTAACCACTTACCTTACCCTCCTGTCCCAAGCAATCACTATCCTAACACATATCAGTATTCAAATCTACAAGCACATAAAACAAATAGCACACGCACATAATTCCGGTTTACTTGAAACTTTTACCTGATGGCACGTAGCTACTTGGATTTGCATCCTTTATTCTGTCCCATTTTCAGTTTAAGTTTAGGCTTTGAAAATAGTTTACCCAATTCTCTTAAACTTTGGATCTGATACCAACTTGTAAGGCCCCGTTACTGGGAAGCCTCACAGTTGGTTAATCATAGCATAAAATCAGTTTAATAATAAAACATTGCAGCAGAAATAATTAGACATTCATTTAAAACGTAGAAACCATATTGTATTCATACATTTGTCCTTTAATTTCAAACAAAACATGTTACTTGTTCTTAAATTACAAAAAAGATTTCATAAACAATAATGCCATCCATAGCTCCCAAAGTAGCTCCGTGTGCCATCCTCAGCATCAGCACTTACCTGCCAACTATTATGCATAAAAGTCAGCTTCGCTGAGCGAGTTCTAGTTTTAAATATTATAAGAAAATATAAACTTTATCCTTCATATAATGACCATGCATACAACATTGTATATAACATTACATGCATCATAATAAGCATGTTCATTATCTTTCATTCATTCATTATCTTTCATTATCTTTCACTTTCATCATAAACGAGATTGCACAAAGCAAGAGCTCCATGTTGATCGACAACAAATCCCAATCCCTGTCGGTACACATGAAAACGGTAGCTAACCCCCGACAGTTGATCCACACTGCAAGGCACATAGCCCGCTCATGAATACAGATCCATCATCATACATCAGACTCACATAAGTTATCACCTCCGAACCTCTTCCCATTTCCATTCTTGTTCCCATTCCATTTCTCCACCTTCTTCTGTACAGGCACTGGGTCTCTCTCATCGTACAACCTCCCAGCTAAATCCACCACAGACCTAAACGTACCCGGTCTGGCTGCAATCATGTGCCTCCTGATGTCCACAGGCAAACCCTGTATGTATCTTTTGATCTTCTTGGATGCAGGTGTCACCATGTCTAGCACAAGTCTTGCAAGTTCATTGAACTTGGAGGTATACTCTTGATGAGTCATGTTCCCAACCTTTAAATACATGAACTCCTTTTCAATCTTGTCTAATTCCCGATGGGCACAATACGCCTCCAGCACTAACTCCTTCAACTCCGACCACTTGATCTTGGCTATCGATCGCTTCCCCTCAGCCTGGACAATATTGTCCCACCAGCATAACGCTGAGTCAACGAAGGAATGAGTGGCAAACTTAACTTTTTGATCCTCTCGGCACTCACTAATTTCCAGTACCGCTTCCATCTCTCTGACCCAACGATGAGCGACAGTAGCAGTGTCGTTACTGTCAAAGGTTGGGGGCTTGCACCTTTGAAATGCACCATAGTTGCACCCTCTAGTAGTCTCTCTCTCGGACTCCTCATCACTGTCGTCATCATGGACTACCACCTTAGGGTTTGATGGCTCCTCTTCAGACTCCTCAGTCCTCCCAGTGGACTTTCCTGAATTCTTCTCACTTTCCTTCCCCTTCTTCTCAGCTTTCTCTCCATCCTTGACTGCTTTGATCACATCGGTCACCACCGAGGGTAAGACATTTTGCATGACATTGTAGACTTCGTCAGGGATAGCCTCCTTCACAGTGGGTTTGAGGGTGGCTGATCCCTCCCCCTCCGGGTGACTATGGAGGTCTGACTCCTCATGAACAGTCTCGGGAGCCTTAGCTTTGCTCCGGGTGACACGTGGCTCAGTAGTACGCCCGCCACGAGCACCTCCTCGGGTTGCCTTCCCAGATTTTCTACCAGCCATAACTAATTTCTATAAGATTCAAACACCAAAATGGTTATTCAAGATAATTGCTCAGATCATTATAAGTATGGTAAGTCCTTAATTACAGTGGCCAGTGTGATTAACCACTTACCTTACCCTCCTGTCCCAAGCAATCACTATCCTAACACATATCAGTATTCAAATCTACAAGCACATAAAACAAATAGCACACGCACATAATTCCGGTTTACTTGAAACTTTTACCTGATGGCACGTAGCTACTTGGATTTGCATCCTTTATTCTGTCCCATTTTCAGTTTAAGTTTAGGCTTTGAAAATAGTTTACCCAATTCTCTTAAACTTTGGCTCTGATACCAACTTGTAAGGCCCCGTTCCCGGGAAGCCTCACAGTTGGTTAATCATAGCATAAAATCAGTTTAATAATAAAACATTGCAGCGGAAATAATTTGACATTCATTTAAAACGTAGAAACCATATTGTATTCATACATTTGTCCTTTAATTTCAAACAAAACATGTTACTTGTTCTTAAATTACAAAAAAAGATTTCATAAACAATAATGCCATCCATAGCTCCCCAAGTAGCTCCGTGTGCCATCCTCAGCATCAGCACTTACCTGCCAACTATTATGCATAAAAGTCAGCTTCGCTGAGCGAGTTCTAGTTTTAAATATTATAAGAAAATATAAACTTTATCCTTCATATAATGACCATGCATACAACATTGTATATATCATTACATGCATCATAATAAGCATGTTCATTATCTTTCATTCATTCATTATCTTTCATTATCTTTCACTTTCATCATAAACGAGATTGCACAAAGCAAGAGCTCCATGTTGATCGACAACAAATGCCAATCCCTGTCGGTACACATGAAAACGGTAGCTAACCCTCGACAGTTGATCCACACTGCAAGGCACATAGCCCGCTCATGAATACAGATCCATCATCATACATCAGACTCACATAAGTTATCACCTCCGAACCTCTTCCCATTTCCATTCTTGTTCCCATTCCATTTCTCCACCTTCTTCTGTACAGGCACTGGGTCTCTCTCATCGTACAACCTCCCAGCTAAATCCACCACAGACCTAAACGTACCCGGTCTGGCTGCAATCATGTGCCTCCTGATGTCCACAGGCAAACCCTGTATGTATCTTTTGATCTTCCTGGACGCAGGTGTCACCATGTCTAGCACAAGTCTTGCAAGTTCATTGAACTTGGAGGTATACTCTTAATGAGTCATGTTCCCAACCTTTAAATACAAGAACTCCTTTTCAATCTTGTCTAATTCCCAATGGGGACAATACTCCTCCAGCACTAACTCCTTCAACTCCGACCACTTGATCTTGGCTATCGATCGCTTCCCCTCAGCCTGGACAATATTGTCCCACCAGCATAACGCTGAGTCGACGAAGGAATGAGTGGCAAACTTAACTTTTTGATCCTCTCGGCACTCACTAATTTCCAGTACCGCTTCCATCTCTCTGACCCAACGATGAGCGGCAGTAGCAGTGCCGTTACTGTCAAAGGTTGGGGGCTTGCACCTTTGAAATGCCCCATAGTTGCACCCTCTAGTAGTCTCTCTCTCGGACTCCTCATCACTGTCGTCATCATGGACTACCACCTTAGGGTTTGATGGCTCCTCTTCAGACTCCTCAGTCTTCCCAGTGGACTTTCCTGAATTCTTCTCACTTTCCTTCCCCTTCTTCTCAGCTTTCTCTCCATCCTTGACTGCTTTGATCACCTCGGTCACCACCGAGGGTAAGACATTTTGCATGACATTGTAGACTTCGTCAGGGATAGCCTCCTTCACAGTGGGTTTGAGGGTGGCTGATCCCTCCCCCTCCGGGTGACTATGGAGGTCTGACTCCTCATGAACAGTCTCGGGAGCCTTAGCTTTGCTCCGGGTGACACGTGGCTCAGTAGTACGCCCGCCACGAGCACCTCCTCGGGTTGCCTTCCCAGATTTTCTACCACCCATAACTAATTTCTATAAGATTCAAACACCAAAATGGTTATTCAAGATAATTGCTCAGATCATTATAAGTATGGTAAGTCCTTAATTACAGTGGCCAAGTGTGATTAACCACTTACCTTACCCTCCTATCCCAAGCAATCACTATCCTAACACATATCAGTAAGCAAATCTACAAGCACATAAAACAAATAGCACACGCACATAATTCCGGTTTACTTGAAACTTTTACCTGATGGCACGTAGCTACTTGGATTCGCATCCTTTATTCTGTCCCATTTTCAGTTTAAGTTTAGGTTTTGAAAATAGTTTACCCAATTCTCTTAAACTTTGGCTCTGATACCAACTTGTAAGGCCCCGTTCCCAGGAAGCCTCACAGTTGGTTAATCATAGCATAAAATCAGTTTAATAATAAAACATTGCAGCGGAAATAATTAGACATTCATTTAAAATGTTGAAACCATATTGTACTCATACATTTGTCCTTTAATTTCAAACAAAACATGTTACTTGTTCTTAAATTACAAAAAAAGATTTCATAAACAATAATGTCATCCATAGCTCCCCATGTAGCTCCGTGTGCCATCCTCAGCATCAGCACTTACCTGCCAACTATTATGCATAAAAGTCAGCTTCGCTGAGCGAGTTCTAGTTTTAAATATTATAAGAAAATATAAACTTTATCCTTCATATAATGACCATGCATACAACATAGTATATAACATTACATGCATCATAATAAGCATGTTCATTATCTTTCATTCATTCATTATCTTTCATTATCTTTCACTTTCATCATAAACGAGATTGCACAAAGCAAGAGCTCCATGTTGATCGACAACAAATGCCAATCCCTGTCGGTACACATGAAAACGGTAGCTAACCCCCGACAGTTGATCCACACTGCAAGGCACATAGCCCGCTCATGAATACAGATCCATCATCATACATCTGACTCACATAAGTTATCACCTCCGAACCTCTTCCCATTTCCATTCTTGTTCCCATTCCATTTCTCCACCTTCTTTTGTACAGGCACTGGGTCTTTCTCATCGTACAACCTCCCAGCTAAATCCACCACAGACCTAAACGTACCCGGTCTGGCTGCAATCATGTGCCTCCTGATGTCCACAGGCAAACCCTGTATGTATCTTTTGATCTTCCTGGACGCAGGTGTCACCATGTCTAGCACAAGTCTTGCAAGTTCATTGAACTTGGAGGTATACTCTTGATGAGTCATGTTCCCAGCCTTTAAATACAAGAACTCCTTTTCAATCTTGTCTAATTCCCGATGGGGACAATACTCCTCCAGCACTAACTCCTTTAAACATTTATATAGCACATTTACTTATAGAAAAATCGTTCTTCCTGTTAAAACCCCTTAAAATCTTGGTCATTTAAAAAACGTATATTTAGTATGCATAATAGCCCCAAAACATGGAAAACTTATAAATAGGGGATCTAGAACTCACTTTGATACCACGAATAACCTCTAGACTAAGCTTTCTAGGCTAGGATCCCACTACACAACCTGCAGACAAGTTAACACTCTAAGGGGTTAATTTTCTGCCTAAATTCGCTGCTAATTTCGCTGCAAGATCAGCAATTTCGCAGCTAGATTCGCCAACACTTTCGCTGCTAGTTTCACCAGCAGTTTCGCTGCTAGTTTCGCTAGCACCTTCGCTGGCAGTTTCGCTGGCATCTTCATTGCTTGTTTTGCTGCCAGTTTCGCCCAACTTTCGTTGGAAAACCATGCCTGCGAAACTACCTGCGAAACTATAGTTTCGCAGGAAGATCCATAGTTTTGCTGATTGAATATGCAAATTCGCTGGATGAATATACAGTTTCGCAGATCGCATAAAAATTACGAACCAGTCCGTTTTTAACCCAAAATCATAACTTTTTACGTCCAATCTCTTAGTTTATCATCCATGAGGCTAAATCTAAGCTTTATACATGTTTTCATACGTAAAAACGTGTCCTTTATGCGATTCTTTGCAACTTTTCAAAACCCAAAACCCTAGAATCCGGGTTTGATCTACAGAAGGGTTTAGAGGTCGATTCTTACCTGGATTTGTTGCTTTTTTCTTAGATCTTGATGCTCCAACACCCAGATCTTCAATCTCTTCACCTTGGAAGCTTCAAATCTTGCGTTTTCTTCACTTTCTCTCTCTACTTTCTCTCTCTACGAATTTTGGTGCCTAGGGTTGTAATGAGGAAGTTGAAGCTGGTTTTGGGTGCTTAAGGGCTGATTATGGGCCTTTAATCCCATAGGCCACTACCCAATAATCCTAATTTTAGCCCATGATCATTTCTTTACCTTATTAAAATACCCAAAAATTAAGCCCATTATCCTTAATGACTCGTTTCGACTTTTCGGGGTGTTATATTAGATCTGTATGGATCAAACCTAGAGACTCTGGAAATAAAAATCAAGTTTTTGAAGAATTGAAGAACAAGTCGCATGAGACCCTTATTTTCCACACGAGAAGTAGTTCTCGCGCGAGAACATCTGCTATAAATAGATGTTTAGTTTTTGTATTTTATAACACTTGATACATTCCACTTTTTGTTCTTTGAATTTTCTATGGAATCTGTTAGTATTATATATACATCTTGTGTTCATCTTGATTCACATTTAACCACTCCAATCATCATTTATTCCATGTTTGATGGATTGAGACTGATCTATTTGTGATTTCTTGGATCTTGCAATTAGTATCAGAGCTTTTGATAGGATCGGATCAATTAGATTTGAATTTTGCAGCGGAATATAACAAAATAAGATCGAATTCAAGCAAGAAAATGATGAATATGCAAACACACAATAACAATTATAGAGAGAGAATATTTCTGTTAAAGGAATGTTTTCATTCATGCGTAATGCTTCGGTTAGAATACAACTAGGTCAACATCCCTTGTATAGAGGAATGTGACGTCTGCTGATGTCACTTGATAGTGACATCTAACAGAATTATACAAACAACTGAAATAATGCAAACTACTGAAATGTTCTCAATAACTGATCACATCTCAGAAAATGCTAAGTACAAGAACATAAAACTACTGACTTAAAACTACTGAAACAATAAACTGAAAGGAAAATTACAAGTACTGAAAAGGAAAAACTATCATAACTACTGAAGTTAATAACTTCAGCTGTTATGACAACTACTGATCACTCTGGTCTTCAGTCTTTGTCTTCAGTACTTCTCTTTCAGACTTTGTCTTCAGTTCTTTACTTTCAGACTTTGTCTTCAGTTCTTTACTTTCAGACTTTGTCTTCAGACCTTTGTAATCAGCTGATGTCTTCAGCTGTTGTGATCTTCTTCAGCAGTTGTACTGTCTGTGGGACTTAGAGGTTTTTCTGATCAGGCTCATTGGTTCTTTTGGTCCAACAAACTCCCCCTGAACCAATGCAGCCAAAACCTCTAACTTTATTGATGATCCCACTTATTCTTTGGCAGAAATACTCTCTTGATCAGCTTCAGAGGTACTCATATAAGCATAGGCCGGAAAAAGGTTTCTAATCTTTTGATTGGCTAAGTATGAAGGGAACTCTGTCTTGGGGAAACTGGACATAGAGTCTTGTCCCAACCATGAAACCTGTTTCCCATTGATGAGTCTGTAAGACTATCTTGCATAGGCCTCAAGGAGAACAACTTGTTCATCCTTGGTGAGTTCTTCTGCTTCTCCCTCAAAGAAGAATTCAGGCCCATAGTATTCAGACAGATACCTTACTGTCTTCCCATTCTTCAACTCAACAGTTGTGATCTCTCTGTATGCAAATTCATCTGGGTGAGAGCCTTCAAGCAGCAACTGGAGTTCACTCTTTTGAAGATCTTCAAGTCTTTTGTATAACAACCCCTTCTTGATCATTTTGTTCTCAAGTATAGATAGAGGGGTTGATTTTGAGGTGTGTGCTCTCTTGAATTCTTCAATAATTTCCCAGGGTGAGACTACCATGGCCAACATAATTGCAGCATTCAAAGTCTTTCTCACTTGGCCATGATATCTACTTGGTATGTTCTTCTTGTGTATTCTGAACTTACCCTGGGGTCTGGCCAAATCCTCACTCTTTCTCTTTGATGTTGGAATGTATGTCTAAGAGTGTACAGCCTCTGAGCTTGTTTCTTCATTGCTTGAATGGATGAGGACTGAGGGAAGTCCTTGTCAACCATTTTGAGAAATTGCTCATCATGCTGCTTCTGCTGTTCTTCTTCTTCAATCTTAACTTTAACCATTTGCCTTTGAGTTTCAGGAGTTATTGTTTGTGATTGACTCCTAGGCTCAGGTTTCTTCATTTTGATAATAGCAGATATTTGCATACTATCCTCTTCATCCTCTTCTTCTTCTTCATCTTCCATCCTCAACACCCTTCTTTTTCTTTTAGGTGCATCACTGGTGGTTGATTGAGTGGGTTTCTTAGGTAAAAGGGTTGGTTTAGAGGGTTGTGAGGTTGGTTGTTTTGAGGATTGTGAGGGTAATTGTTTTGGAGGTTGTGAGGTTGGTTGTTTTGAGGGTTTTGAGGTTGGTTTTGAGGATTGTTTTGGTAAGGAAGATTGTAAAGGCTGCTCTATCATTTTGTTTGTGAGGGTGGCTTTGGATAACTTAGCCATGTCAGATCTCTTCCCAGCACCAGCTTCATCCAGAGCTTCTATGATCAGACCTTTGTTGAAGCTTTCAAAGGAGCATATTTTGGTGGTTATCTCCAAAATGCTATCTCTAGACCATGACTTGACTTCAATGATAGGTCTTCCCAAGTGTTTGGATAGGAATCTAATCATAGCCTCCAATCTTTCCTTTTCTTCTTCATTGTAGCCTGCCCATCGATTCTCAATCTCCTGAATCTCAAGCCTTCTGATCTCTGAATCAAGTTTGGCAGTATCAAATCCTTGTCTGAAGAGCTGATCAATAATCCTGTCCATGGATCTGCTGTGTTGCTCATCAGCTTCATTGATCTTCTCATCCAACCTCTTTTCATCCTTAGTTTGTTCACCAACACTCTTCTTTCTCTTGTTAGTGATGATCTCTTTTCCTTTATTCTCCTTGGCTTCTTCCTCTTCAACTCTCTTTCTTTTATCATCTTTCACTGACTTAGACTCCCCCTTTTTGGTTGCATTGGGTTCAGGGGTTTGAATGTCAGAAAGTTTCTTTAACACAACATCATCCACAAGGGTTTGAAGATCTGAGGAAATCCTCTCATCAATGGTTTGATGGACAATAGTAGTGATGATGGGAGTGATGAGAGGTAAGGAAGATTTGAAAGCAGCAGCCATTTGCTCAGAGGGGTTCTTTCCCTGAGAAATGGTGCCTGAAACAGAGGTTGGTGTCTTGTTTGATTTGAGTGGCTCAGTGTGTGGGAGAGCTTCAACAGAAGCTGCCATCTGTGGGGTAATTGGGGTAGATAGACTTGATTTCTGAGACATTTTGGCAAGCAGTTCTTTTAATCTGCAAACCTCAGCCTCAAGAATGGTGTTTTGGGCTAAAACTTCAAAGAAAAAGCCCAGGTCATCATCAGTGTAAGCTGAATCAACTGACCTCCTGAGTGAATCAGGATGAACATGTGCTGAGTGTAGATCAGTAGTCACATGTGCCCCTTTGTCTTGGAACTGGGGACTTTCTGCCTCAGGAGCATGTCATTCATTGGCAGTTGCCTCTAGTGAGGTCTTAGAGATGATGCCTGCTTCATCGTGTTCATGTGTTGAAACAGGGGAAGAGGTAGCCTCACCAGATGTTCTAGTCTCCACATCTACACTAGGAGATTGAACTTTATAATCCCTATGTTGTGGGTTGTCAACTACATTTTGATCCTCTCCCTCAGCTGTTGAGGTTTTCCCAGTGTTAACAAGTTTCTGGGGAGGGGTAGAGGAATGTAGTTGAGTCAGCACTTGTGCAATGACTGCAGTTGGGCTTGTAGGGGTGGTATCAGTGGGAGATGGAGGTGAAAAGGATTGCACCCGGGGTGAATGGTGCTCTTCAATGGCAATCTTCTGAAGTGAGAGAGATTCCAGTAATGTGGCTTCCCCAATGTTGGTTGCATCAGGATCCTATTGAGAGGATACCTGAGCGGTTTCAGCTGGTGGAGTCATTGAAACTACAAGGGGATTAAGGCTTGTAGGTTCATCCTGCGTTTGTGCTGCAGGGGCATCATCAGGGGACTCAACTCCCTGAGTAGCCTTTTTGGTTTTCTTTGGTTTTGGTTTGGAGGGGACTTTAGATCTGGAGGTGCAGGCTGTGGGTTCCCTCTGCTTGGGTTTTAGCAGTTTGGCAGCCTCTTTGAGTTGTGGATTGGAGTTGTGCCTGGAGTATACCTCTGGTAAAACTACCAGAGCAGGGACTCCAAGGCCAACAAGGCCATCAGATTTTAATTGACTTAGAATTATGGCCATAAGAAACCTTGGATATAATATCCATCTATTTTCCACAGGTTTCATTGCCAAATCTTTTAATTCCAAAAAGATAATTTCAGAAAAATTTAGGCTTTGATGTTCAAGGATAGAATACAATACCTGTTGCCATCTGGAGGACATTTGATTCCAAAAGGTTAGTGGCAAACCTGAGTCAGCCAACATTGTCCTTGCGGCTTCAATAAGGGTCCTGTTCTTTCTCTCCACCACTCCATTTTGCTCAGGAGTTCTTTGAATACTATATTGTCTTTTGATTCCCTTAGACAAATAGAATTCATCAAGAGTGTGATTCTAAACTCTGTCCTATTATCACTTCTCACACATTTGACTGGAAGTGAATGCTGCTTTTCCACATGTAACACAAAATAGATCATACTTCAAGCAGCCTCATCCTTGGAATGCAAGAAGAAAGTCCATACAAATCTGGAATAATCATCCACAATTACCAGACAGTACTTTTATTTGCCATACTCATTACTCTCACAGGACCAAAGAGATCCATATGCAGTAATTGCAAGCAGGCAGTGGACTTGGGTTCTTCTATAGGAGGGAATGAAGCTTTGTGTTGCTTTCCTTTTAAGCAAGCTGGACAATTATCATCACACTTGAACTCCTTTAATGGAAAACCTCTCACTAAACCATGATGAATGAGCTTATTCATGTTCTTAAGATTCACATGACCAAGCCTTCTATGCCACAGTTCAGATTCTTGAGGAGAGGCTTTGGAGAACAGACATGGATGGCCTTTAAGATCGATTTTCTTTGATAGATCTAAGGCATATACTCTTCCAATCCTGTTGGCCTTCAGGAGAGTATATTCATCCCATATCTTATCAATCTTGTGCAAAACTTTGGAAGACAGAATCCTACAGTTTTGACTTGTGAAAAGTGCAACATGCCCCTTATCACACATTTGACTGACACTCAAAAGATTGTACTTGAGATTCTCCACATGGTTAACATCATCAAATCTTATCTCCCCATTTGAGACAAAACCTTTCCCAATGATGTAACCCTTGGCATCATTTCCAAAAGAAACAAATCCCTTCTTCCCTTGAGAATAATCATGAAGAAGAGAGCTGCTCCCTGTCATATGCATGGATCCTCCACTATCCACATATCAGATGCTTCTTTGGCATGCTGAAGAACCCTGCATTTTTCACAAACATTAGTTAGCCTTTGAGACCCAAACCTTTTCGGTTTTGGGTCTGTTTGCATCAACAGATGTTAAACTAACAGATTGTGCATGATTAACAGCCTTTGAAGATGGAGAAGGTGTTGAAAAGGATTCCTTGGATTTTGGCTTAGGTGTCCTTTTCAGTGGTTTAATCACAGAAACATTTAATTGGTTAACTCTCACCAATAGATGTTGAAACATCATCATAAGTTGTGTCTGATTGGTTGTCAGAGTTTTCAACTCAGTTGACACATCAGTACTTATTGATGATTTGTTCTTGTGATTCACTACATTCTTCTTTTAAAAAGACACAGACTTAGTCTGAGTTTTTAATATTCCCTGAGGAATATTTGCAGCTGTTGTTTGACAAACCCCTTCCTGCTTTGAGACTTTTTGAGAAGGCTTAGGTTTATCAGAATGAGATGATTGAGGTACAAACTTGGTTTGAAATTCATTTTTCATTTTATGCATTTCCTTCTTAATGATTTTCTCTTTGTTGAATTTTAAACCCTTGTTATACCAGCATTCATCAATAAGATGATTGAACAAACCGCAAATTTCACATGGCTTTCTTTTCATCTTTTCTTGATCAACTGCTGAAGATGATGAAACTACTTAAGATTTGTTCTTCAGTACTTTCTTCCTTTCAGTACTTTTGGAAAGTACTGAAGAATTTTCAACAACTGAAGATTTGTTCTTCAGAAGTTTTCTATCAGTACTTTTGAGAATCCTGATAGATTTTTCAGCAGTTGTCAAGGAATGCTTGTTTTCCTCTGATTTGAAATGCTCTTCAGGTGTTGTGTTTTGTCCTTCAGTACTTTGAGTACCTTGTGAAACAACACCTGACTTTCTCAGTCTCTTCTTGATCAAGTGTTTCGAAGCAGTGGGACCATCAGTAATTTGATTAGCTGAGGTACTCACACTATCTTCATCCTCAGATTTTGTATTATCATTTGAGGATGAAACACCTGATGATGTGGTTTGGGAATGACAGTCATCCTCAGATTTTACTTCTAATTTGGGAGTAAAATCTGTAGGAGGTATGGTATGATTATACCCAATCCCAAACTTCACATTAGAAGCAGTTTGCTTACTGAGAAGCATTTCAAATCCCTTGCATGATGTTACCCAGCGTTCACAATCAACTTGGGTAGCTACAAGTGTTTCTTTGAGATTCTTGTGATTTTCTAGAATGACCTCTACCTTTGCTTTTTCATCAGTGATTTGACACTTTAGTTTATAAACCTCCTCATCCTTCTCTTTTAAAACAGACTCAAACTCAGCTTTTCTTTTGGAAATTGCTTTTTCTAGGTCAAGTTTTGATTAATTAAAGCTACATTTGCTTCCCTAATAGAAACAAAAGCAGCTATGCATGACTCAGAACATAACTTGGCCTTAGCCTCAGAAGATACCTGTGGTACCTGTGATGATAAAGGATTTTCATCAGTGGACTCCAGGGCCATTAGAGCAAGATTTCCAAAAGGGTTTTCACCACCATGTTGACCAGCACCATCAAATTGTTCAGAATAACCAGAGACATCATCTGGTATGCTGCTCCAGTCAACAACCTCATGAGTGAAAAAGCTCTGATGAGATTGAGATTGAGATTGCTGATTTGTTTGAGATGGTTGAGGATCAGGCAGAGCATGTGGTTGTTGAGCCATGGGTACAGGAACTTGACCAGACTGAGGCATGTAAAAACATGGATAAGGATATGGCATTGGACTTTGAGGAACAAAGTATGCAGGAGATGATTGATGTTGTGAATGATGATCAGAACTGGTAGAATGTTGCCCTTTGGATTGTGAGCTATTGCTTGGAAAAGTCACAAAGGGTGCAGATGAGTTAGATCCAGATGATCTACACTCTCTAGCAAAATGTCCAAGTCTATGGCACTTGTGACATCTCAACTTACTCTTGTCAAAACCAACCTTGGTTTTGCCAGAGAGACCAGGGAATTTCTGTTCTTTTGTAAAACTTTTGAGATCTGATATTAATCAATGCCATTTGGCTCAGAATATCCATCTCTTCCAGATCATCATCAGCAATTCCTTTCAAATCATCCATCATAAAACACAAATTATCAGCACTAAAACCTGAGTTACCCTCAACTCCAACAAAAGCATGATTTCCACTGTTTGAAGAGAAATCAATATGCTCATCATATGAACTTTCAGATGAAGCATATTCAGACTCATGACCAACCAGAGCAGTGTTACCTGGTACAAAGTCATCAGTGAGCTTTCTAGATGAAGATAGTTTCCTTTTCTGTTCTATCTCTCTCTCAAATGTTAAGAGTTTCCCATGAAGTTGGGTGAGAGATAGAGTATCCAGATTTGCACTAGAGCGTAGGACAATAGTGTAAGTGTCCCATCTCTCAGGCAGGGATCTGAATGTTGAACCATTTTTAGCTCAGAAATCAAACATGAAAACCGCTCAAACTGTTGAGTCAATGTCTCACCCTTCCTATGAGAGAATGTCTCATATTGCTGGGCAAGGATTTCTCTGTTGTTTGCTAAGACCTCATCAGTTCCTCCAAATTGTTCCTTCAGAGCAACCCAGAGATCATAAGCAGTTTCATGATGCATAAGCCCAGAGTAGATTTCATTAGGCAGTGCCATGGCCAGAATTCCATGGGCTTTAGCATCAATCTCAAACAGCTTTAAGTCCTCATCAGAATATTATTCCTTCTTCTTAGGAACCATCTCATTGGTTTCAGGATTACTCACTATAGGCTTGTATGGTCCATGAACCACAGACTTCCAACAACCTGGACTGTTAACAGACAGGTGATGGAGCATTCGGCGTTGCCATATGTTATACTCACTCCTAACAAGCATCGGAGGCTTAGTTGAGGAGCCAATATTGTGAGGATCATTGATTGAAGTAGTCATTTTCACTAATTCAATCGAATTCAATGAGATTAAAATTAGTCTAGTTTAAAAACTCAACAACACAATTAGAAAACACAATTAGAATCTTAATTAATTAACCGGAAGCAACAGAAAATCAATCTCTATAATCAATTCTTGCAAAAATGCTAATTCGATCAAACTTAGCTATCAAAAGAGCAGTTTCAATGATCAATTGTTAGATCGATCAATGATTAACCAGCTCTGATACCATTTGATAGGATCGGACCAATTAGATTTGAATTTTGCAGCGGAATATAACAAAATAAGATCGAATTCAAGCAAGAAAATGATGAATATGCAAACACACAATAACAATTATAGAGAGAGAATATTTTTGTTAAAGGAATGTTTTCATTCACGCGTAATGCTTCGGTTAGAATACAACTAGGTCAACATCCCTTATATAGAGGAATGTGACGTCTGCTGATGTCACTTGATAGTGACATCTAACAGAATTATACAAACAACTAAAATAATACAAACTACTTAAATGTTCTCAATAACTGATCACATCTCAGAAAATGCTAAGTACAAGAACATAAAACTACTGACTTAAAACTACTGAAACAATAAACTACTGAAAGGAAATTTACAAGTACTGAAAAGGATAAACTATCACAACTACTGAAGTTAATAACTTCAGCTGTTGTGACAACTACTGATCACTCTGGTCTTCAGTATTTGTCTTCAGTACTTCTCTTTCAGACTTTGTCTTCAGTTCTTTACTTTCAGACTTTGTCTTCAGTTCTTTACTTTCAGACTTTGTCTTCAGACCTTTGTAATCAGCTGATGTCTTCAGCTGTTGTGATCTTCTTCAGCAGTTGTAATGTCTGTGGGACTTAGAGGTTTTTCTGATCAGGCTCATTGGTTCTTTTGGTCCAACAGCTTTGAAGCTAAAGATAGATTAATTGGTTGAATTTGAAGTTGTTTTTGAAGGTTCAAGCTACAAAGTTTGTTTTTGTGATGGAGATTGCTAGAATTGATTATTTCTGATTCGGAAGGTTGCTTGTGAGATCAAAGATCATTTGAAAGAAGTTTAAATCGGTTTTGGAAGTTTTAGACCTCTTAAGTTATCAATTTAATTTAATTAGTGACAAGTAAGTATGAACTTATACTTTATTGAAATTATATAATTTCAAATACTATTTTGGATAATTTGGTGTGTGAATTCCTGGAAATTTGCTTAAAACTGAACAAGATAAAAAATTTCAAAAAGAATGAATTCATTTGAGAACTATACCTATCACACGAAAAGTACAACTTATCACATTTGGCAGTTATTTTCTAAGTAGTATTCATGCGAGAAGTAGATCTACTCACAAGAAATGGTTACAAGCAACCCATCGCACGAGAAGTTAAAACTTCTCGCGTGAAAGATAGTTGTCACCAAAGAAAATATCATATTTGAAAGTTATGTTTGATTTTCAAAGTTCATTTCCAAAATCAAAAATGGCTGCAAATCTAAATCTCAAGAGTCTTTCTTCTTTTTTTGATTCTTGACAAGTCAATATCAAAGAGCGCGCCTTACTTAAGGGAAAAGCTCAAGTGTGAAACTACAGCTATATTGGTATCGACTACTCTAGCATACATACTTTAAGTTGATTGTGCTTCTAATGCTGTTGAGATTACGACAGCAACTTGTTATGATCAAATGAAAGAAGTTATCAAGAATACCCATGTAATTTCAAAGGAAGAAAGATCGAAAGAAAAGGAGGTCTTGAAGGCATTCATGGTGAAAGAAGTGCTTTGTGTTGGTGAATCATCCACTACCAATTCCAAGATAGGGAAGGGATCAAATGAAAACCATGTTTATAAATAAAAACCATGAAAACCACCACTACCCAATCACATAATTTATAATTGATTTAACTTTCTAATTCGGTTTAAAGTATATTTAAGTAAATTTCAACCTTAATTATCAAGGTCATTATATATTTTTTCATATAAACTCCAAGGAACGTCGATGATAACGAAACGACTTACGTATACGTAACTTGTAGGAGTTACATGTACGTAACTTTTGGTTATGCACTTGGTAACACGTACTTACATGTAAGTAACTCTTAGTTGTACACTTTGTAACACGTACTTACATATATTAAACCACTGGTTTTTATGGTTTTTATTTATGATATGGTTTACATATATACTCATTTATGCGCTAATAATAGTGTTGAAAAAGTTCTAAGATATCATGTTCTTAATGAAAGCTTGATCTTAGAAGTTTAAAACTTTAATATCAAGCAAGAAAAAATAAATCAAATAAAAAGATGTTCAAAGAAAAATTGGAAGGTTTAAATAAAACAGTTTATCAGTTACAACTTAATCTTCACGATAAAAATTATGCTAATAATAATTTGTCAAAAAGAAATGATGAGCTTGCTTTTGAACTAAATCGACTTAATAGTGAACTTGCTTCACTTAAGCTCACTGTTGAAAAATTTTAACTTTCTTCAACTGTGGATGAAGGAATAATTAAATCGCAAATGACATAGAAGTTAAAAACTTTAATATAAAGCAAGAAAACTTAAATCAAATGAAAAGATGTTCAAAGAAAAATTTAAAGGTTTAAAAAAGAAGTTTATCAATTACAACTTAATCTTCACGATAAAGATTATGCAAATAATAATTTGTCAAAAAGAAATTATGAGCTTGCTTTTGAACTAAATCGACTTATCAGTGAACTTGCTTCACTTAAGCTACTATTGAAAAATTTTTACTTTCTTCAACTGTGGATGAAGGAATAACTAAATCGCATATGACATAAAATATTAATGGTGGTAAGAGTGGTTTTGGCTTTGCTAAGATAACACCTCCCGGTAACTATGATATACTTGCATGCCTTCAATAGTTGTCATTATAGATGCATGAGCATATGAGTTACTGGGATTTCATCCATAAAATGACCTATAAGCTTCCTTTGACTATTGATACTCTCACAAAAAGTGAAACTAAAATCCATGATTCTAATGTTTGTGTAGAAAGCTTGAAGATAGATGGGATCGTGAAAGATTAGGAGAGCGATGATGACTTAGATTCTAAAAAAAATAAAAATAAGAATTGTAATGCAAAATAATCACCTTGTAATTCATCACTTGATGTTAATGAAAAAATTGATATTCCAGTTGAGAAAAGTGTTTGATCTAAACATTTAACAAAGCAAGAAAAATTATAAGCAAATGTCTTTCATAGTGACAATAACCTCAAAACTAAAAAATGACTAGAACAATTCTGACTTGCAAAACAATTTTAAAATCATATTTGTTTCTAAGGGCACAATAGATAAGGAAGAACATACTTTTAAGGAAATGAACACTCAACTCTTTAAAAATAAACTTCATCTTATACTAACTATGTGAAACAAGATGTTTGTAACTCAAGTGTCACTAAGACTGGTCCATTTCCAGCATCTATTTCTCAAAGTGTGAAAGCAACTGGTCATGCCTTAGATGTTGAAATACCTCCAAACAGAGGATTTGATTACCTTAACTTTGAGGATTATGAATATTTTTAACTTATGAAATAAGTATGAACCAATGATGTTAGTTATTTACAAAGCACTCCAAATACTTTGCTAATTTTTCATAAACTCTGATGAAGTTACAAATAAAACAATTGGGATCCATTAAATTATACCAACTGATGTGGTCCACACGTGTTTGGTGTCCTAAATCTAAGGTGTGACATCAATTGGTATCAGAGCCACGGGTCTTAATGAAATCGGTATTTGTAGGTTAAACAAATATTTAAACTTTAATCATGTTTAAGATAGAATGATTTTGGAAGAAAAATACCTTTAGAAAATTTAAATTTCCCCTAAATTATGCTTTTATGAATTATGAATGTTAGAAGATGTACAAACATTACTACAATAACAAGTATGGTAGTTATTATGCTACTAATGACATCCCATCACCATATGCATCTAAACATTATCCAATCAAAATATCAATTAAGACTAGGGTATGGTATAATGAGAAACCTGAGAGAATAGGTTAAATACTCGTACGCTATATGGGTTGGTTACAAGGAAGATACGTGTTATAAATCCATAACCAATATGGGTTAGATACCCATAGGGTATGAACAAGACACCCTTATGAACTAAGGATTAGTCATTTGGTAAGTGATGAGTTGAGTACCTAGAGGTGAAGTAGGGTGGTGAACCTTGAAGGGAGGATCTAAGACACCAAATTAACAATTAGAACCATCCAAAGTAAGGTATAATAATATAGATACATGATCCTAGTCAAGAAAGAAATCTAAGTGGACGCTTAAATGAACATATGTTTTAAGTGAGTGTTACATACCACTTGTTGGACCCTAAAAGGATCATACATGCTAAGTCAAGTGGTGGTAGATGGTTGTTCTGCTGAAATTCTCCATAAGTCCAAGAACCAATGCGGATGAAGAATCTGCATATCAGAAAGAAGACAAGCGTCGGCTATCCGCATTTGTATATGCGAATGACCATGGAACAAATGCTGACAAGTATTTGTTCTTCCGTATTAACAAATGCGGATAGCCGAACAAATGCTGCCAAGTATTTGTACATCCGCATTAACTAATGCGGATGCTCAGCAAAAAATGCGCCAAGTGTTTGTTCATCCACATTTCTCAATGCTGATGGCCAAACACCAATGCAATAGAAGCAAAAGAAATGCTGATGAAGACTTTTGTACTTAGACTAGTTTCCTGATGTATAGTACAGGGGTAGTTTAGTCTTTTTGTAAAGGCATCTTGTCAGCCTATAAATAGAATAGAAAACCCAACTTGTGGGTTGACTTGACAATTAGAATATTGCGATAGTCTTATGTTTCAGAGGTGTCTTGTTATTGTTTATTGCTAAAACCCTAGCATTCATTGTAACTTTCACCGCCATTAATACAAAAGCATTTATAAGTATTTCAAGCATTCAATGATGTGTGTTTATATGATTCCGTAATATATTCACTGAGTCAATCATCATATTCGGTCCTAGTTGATTCACATCAACTTAGAATCTCATTCTCACACCCAGTCAATTGGTATCAGAGCTGTTGGTTGCTGGATTCATCCAAGTTTCAGATCTGATTTCAACCTTTTGATGTCAAGAACAAAAGAAGAACAATGAAGAACAAAAGCTGTTGTTCATTAAAAACCCATCTGTTCATCATTAAATTCAGAAGAAAAACCAACAAATATGTTCAACTATGGTATGATTTGAAGAATCATGAACATGTTCATGATTATTCCTTCAAAACTCAATACAATTAAACAGATCTACATCAAAATCAAAGAAATGAAGAAAAATAGAGAGTCACGGCCGAGGCTTGTTAAAGACGATGGTTAATGATCAATTAAAATAGAAATTGATGATTTAATCATCAAATTATTCACAATCAATCATGACCTCAAGTATGTGATCAATATATCAGTGATTTTAAACAATTCATCTTGAATCAGGATTGCTCAACGTGCACTACACTGTGAATTCGCATTTTGCCCAAGTCTCAAAACAAATGCGGATGAAGCTTGATCAAATGCGGATGAACTTGAACAAATGCTTATGAAGCTTGAACAAATTCGGATGAGTTAATCATAAATGCGGATGATTTAATTACAAATGCGGATGACTAGTGATCAAATGCGAATGTCTTGCAAACTAATGCGGCTGAACTATCACCAATGCGGATGCCTTACATCAAACGCGGATGAAAGGTGAACAAATGCGGATGACCTGTGAATCAAGGTAAACAAATGCAGATGTGGCAAACACAAATGATGATGCCTTGTCACAAATGCGGAAGTATTATCAAGAAATGTGGATGCATTTGAAAACAAATACGGATGCATAGGGTTAAGGAACAAATGTTGATGTTATTGTTGTAAACAATTAACATCAAATGCATCTAAGAAACAAGAAAAGATGATGAACAGATGGAAACAACAAAAAAAAGTATAGAAATCAACTTTGGTCACTTTTTCACAGATTTATCCAGGGACTTGTACAACTATCGGATGCTCTTTCTGAAGTACTTGGGCTCACATTCTGTAATGATCTTTTGCACCCATGTCTGACTACTGAGTGGAACACATAGACAGACTTTAATCAAGGGGACAATTGATTATCTGAAGAATGTCAAATTATAAAGACATTTCAGAAATTCAAAGGAGTTGAAGTGTTATCAAGATTGATTTATGTACCTGACGTAGTTTATTGAAGTTCAAAGCCTCATCATATGCCTAATACATTCTAATCCTTAGAGTTATGATATGAACTTTAATCCAAAAGTGATACGACCCATATCCAATACCAAGAAGTATTCTCAAGAGATTCTACCCTTTGTTAGAAATATATTAGGAGAAGCTTAATCTGAGGGAGAGAACATCAGTGAATTGTGTCAGAACATTAGTTGATCTAGAAGACATGTGAGAGAAAAGATCTTCAAGTTCAAGGTTTGGCAAGTATCAGTTTAGGGGGAGTATTGTTTGGGTTCAACAATGTAATAAACTGAAGCTTACCAAATGATAATCACAGCCGACTGAAGATCTCATTGTACAAGTTCAGAGACCAAGTTGATAAATAGAAGAAAACAAATACAAAACAAAGTTAACATCAAGACAAAAAGAAAAGTCAAAATTAGGTGATGATAACATTAGTATAAATAGACCCACTAGTGCATTTTTGCAAGTGTGGCTCTTTTGTGTTGTTTCTCATGGTATAAATCACCACTCAAGGAGAAATCCTCTCCTTTGGGTGGGTTTGATTTCATCAACCATCTATGATTCTCATTGTAACTTATTTATCAACATTAATGAAATCATTACATTATTATTATCCATCTCTTTGTTCTTTGATTCACACACATACACCCATCTTAGTTTTGATTTGTAGATCTGAACGTGATGAATCCTAAGATCCAAGCTCATTGAATCTGAAATTTTGATTTAGCACCACTAAAGGTACATAAATTTTATATGTTTTATTTAAGTAATTGTTATATGATTTCAAATCATCTAGATGCGGGGTGATAATGAATCTTGTATGAAGAATCAACATGGATGTAATGTGATTTTAAGTCACCTTTATGTAGGTTGGCAAGTCATCTGCATATGAGGTGATAGATATCAAATAAATGAATCATATGGATGTAGTGTGTGAAGTCATGTGGATGTGGTGTGGCAAGTTTACTTGAATGTGGAGTGATAGTTGTGTGACAAATTATTGATGTACATTACCTTAGCGAAAACTAATATGTGTTATACACATACTTTCAGATCATATTCCCAAGCAGAAAGGTTAATATGGATAAAGTCTCGATTATGATGGATCGAACACACGGTTATCAAAAATTCTAATTATATTTTTGTAGTCAATTCATAATAATAATAAATGAAAAGTCTTAGAAAATCCTGGTTTTCCGCGTTGTAAGTTTGATGACTTTCGGTAAAACTAGTAACAAAATATAAATGTTACAAAATATAAATACAACATATAGAAAATAAAGGTATAACTAATGTGTTGTAAGATATGGTTTTGATATAAACCATGTTTTTATGTAGAAGTTGTAGGAATCAAAGTGTTTGTATATAAACACAATTTCATGATAGCATGTAATTATATTATAGCATGTAATTATATTATGTTTTTTTTACGATGATACTTTGATTCTCACTGTTTTTTTACATAAATTAAGATGTATACCTAATCCTACATATGCAAAGAAGAGTGGAAAAGAAGAAGTTGTGGCGTGTGTTTGAACACGGTTCCTTTAAAACAAATTTCAAATCTATCACGAGAACTCATTTGTTTCTCAAGACGACAAACTGCAGATTGAACTTCCAAATACTAAGCCTGAAATAACAACAAAAGATTGCTGATATTCTTATGTTTACAAAGTCTCTCAGGCTTTTAAGTTTATTGATACAAAACACAATGCCTTGTGTAAGGCCCCGTTCCGGGGACGCTTACAGTTGGACAATCATCGCACATAAAACATAAAACATACATTTAAATTTGCCAAAAACATCGCAGGGGAATACTAAATAAACCATTCCATATATTAATGACCACTTTTGCAAGACAATACAATCATTGTTAACTGTTACAAAAATCTCATTGTTTGCATTACATCACAAAAATTTCATTTATCATAAAATGGATGCCATCCAAAAACTTGCTAAGTAGCTGCGCGCGTGCCATCCTTAGCAATCATTACCTGTCAACTGGAAAATATATAAAAAGTCAGCGTTGCTGAGTGAGTTGTAGTTTTATAAATAAAAATACTTTATATCCATTTAAAACCGTTCATCTCTTTCGTTCGCGATCATGCATCATGCGTACACATAGATAATCTTAATATTATCTTTCATTATCAAACTTCATCGCACATTACTCGTTATTAGTCGTTCATTCATTAACTTTTACTTCTCATCCGGACCAATGTCATAAGCTACACCCCAAACGTAGGCACGAAGCGGGTACTGGGCCGAAGTCTATAAATAGACCCTCATTCATTACGCACATAGCTTGGCACCAGTATCGGGGCAAGCGACAAGGATCCCATACATTTGGTCAGTCACAAAGACTAGACCCCTGTGTGTATCCTTAAGGGTCAGCTAAACCACACACAGTTGAGCTAACAACATTTTAGAGTTGTGCACCTCCTTTCATTTGCTTGCAAGACTTTACATTCATCCTTTCATTAATGCATGCACTCATTCATTCTTTACGTTCCTCATTTCATTATCATTAACTTCCGATTTACGTTACATAATACTTCACTTTCATTTCATAACCATCCCACGTAAAGCCACGGAATAATACGTAATAAGGAACATAAAGAAAGGCATAACATGAACATACATATCGACATCACACATCATCATGCAACATCATATAATCATCACACATCATTCACTCCCACACACATACACAACAAGTACAAGTCATCATAGAACATAACCGACCCTCCGCAGGACAGCGGGGGTTCGGGGGCGGCAGCCCCTGACAGCGGGGTCCTAGGGGCAGCAGCCCCTAGTGGGGTCCAAGGGGCAACACCCCTAGCTGGGGCCGGGCTGCCAAGTCAGCTCGAAAAATTTTATTTTTAAACATTTATATAACACATTTTGTTATAGAAAAATCGATCTTCCTGTTAAAACCTCTTAAAATTTTATTTTTAAACATCTATATAGCACCTTCGCTGGCAGTTTCGCTGGCATCTTTGCTGGCAGTTTCGCCTAATTTTCGTTGGAAATTCAAGTCTGCGAATCTACCTGCGAAACTATAGTTTCGCTGGAAGATCCATAGTTTCGCTGGACGACTACATAATTTCGCTGGTTGAACGTGCAATTTCGCAGAACGGACTTAAATTACGAATCAGCCCATTTTTCACCCAAAACTTCAATCTTTTACACCTAAACCCTTGGTTTATCACCCAAGAAGCTATATCTAAGCTTCTTACATGTTTCTTACACAAAAATATTAGTTTTGGGTGATTCTTTGCCACTTTAAAAAACCCCAAACCCTAGATATCGAATTTACTCTTAAAGAAACGATTAAACGATGTTTCTTACCTGGATTCTTGGTCTTTTCTTATTGTTTGGGTGCCCGCAAGCACCCATCTTCAATCTCTTGATCAACCGAGCCTTGGATCACCACTTTCTCTCCACTTTCTCTCTCTACACTCTCTCTCTAAAAGTTGGGTGTTGAGTTGCAAATGAGAGTGGCTCTTGCTGATCCTTTTATATATACCGGGCGTTCCCGGGACCTTAAACTCGTCGAACACATAACCCGAAAGGTTAACTCAGTTTATAACCCATTTCCATCTTATTTATATTAAATAATCTCGTCTAAGCCCATTATTATTAATTGGCTCGTTTTGACTTTATTTCGGGCGTTACACCTTGCTTTTATACTTGAGATCAAAAACCTAAAATCCCTAAATATTCAAGACAATTAAACCAAGATTAAAATGTATTAATTGTTTTTAATACACCTTTTTAACTTGGTTTAAAACCTAGTTGAAATAAATGAAAGAGTTTTTGAAACAACTAAGTCAAACCGAACCTGCTATTTATTGCAAAACTACTGCTCAACTTAGACCTAGGGGTAACTAAATCTATGTGGAAACCGCTTCGATGAAAACTACCTAGCTATAAACTGACCACAATTAAAAGTTTCAAACACACAACTTCAAATATTAATATCTCCTTCATTCTAACTTTGTTTTAAACGATGTTTGGTTTGTTATGAAATACTCATGTAGTGGAATATCGTTTACATATATTTGTTTTAGTCCATGATGAAAAATCATTCTTCACACTTGGTGAAAACCCATTTTTACCCATTTGTCCAACATGCGTAAGGATTTCACACATCGATTAACTGTTTCTGAAGAACATTTAACTAATAGAATATGCTATAGTTTACCAAAGTACACATTAATGTTATATATTAATATAATAAATATATTTAAATGACAATATTGTTATTTTTAACTTATGGTTCTTTGACCTTACACATATAAATAGCAATAGCCATTTGAAAACCGTAATAGCAATATAAACTATTCTTGTAATTAACAGGTAAGTTTAATGGAGTTGGGTGAAAAAGAGAAGGAAAAAGATTGTGAACTTGCTAGTAAGGATAATTTGATAAAAACAAACACGATTATATAATCATTCAATTCACGTTTCACACATAAGGATAGATAATTAGGTCACCTTTCTTTCCTTTAAACAAGTTATGACAATTTAAATAATTTAACCGAGCTACTAATTATCAACATAAATAAATAAATAAACTGATGATGAAATTATATATGTGATATTTTGTTTTGTTAAGTCAAAAGAAATCACCACATCAAATTAACAACTCATGTATGTGATATTTTGTTTTGTTAAGTCAAAAGAAATCACCACAATCAAATCAACAACTCTAGAGCTTTTAACTAAGCTCATATCCAACTCATGTCAACTCGTGGCTTCTAACTCGATTAATTTATTATGAATTGCCATGATTTTATATTTTTGATACAAGTCTTCGGTGACAAATTAAAAACAATCTCAAATCATAAATGACATAGAAATAACAATATCAAACTACCAATATATATAAATACAAAAGTAGGAATATAAAGAAAAATCAAGGATGGAAATTTATTCGAGCAATACCGTAGCTCGAATGTTTATAAGAATCAAATAAGTTTGGAGTTGACTTACGAGTCTAGCTAGAGCTGTGTTATGAGCGAGCTTTTATCGGGCTAATTATGAACAAGTTGAAATTGGCATAAGCTAAATGACTTTGACATTGACCACCTCTTAGTTCTCTTTTTGGCAACTTGATTGGTGTAAAGTTGATGATGGTGAAAATTTCCATAAAACATGAATTCTAACAGATTAATCATCTGATCAGCCGTTCAAAACGAAAAATCATCTGATCATGAACAGGAAACTAGGATGGTGTAGTTTGACTTCAAAAGTCAAAACTATCACTTCAAGTTTCATCAGAAGTAATGTTACCTGTTGCTTTAAAACAAGTCAACAAACACTGAAAACATATTGGAATTTAAGACAAGATGCATTGTAATTTAAATCATTCATTACCACAACTATGCATGAGAACTTTAACTACTTTTCAACAATTCCTTCAGAGATAATTTGGAAGTTACTTTGCTCTGTACGGACCACCGAAAATGAAAATAACACGAGAATAACGAATAAAAGAAAGGATTTGATTTATCCTATCTGCCACAAGCCTTGATAATTGTTTCTTTCTCTTCCAATATAGTTGACAAACACGGCATACAAAAAGTTGTGATCTATAGAGTCGTGTCCATTGGGTAGCAGCCAAGAACACGAAGAAACCTGGCAAATTCCTGCAATAATCACAACACAAATATATGGTAACTGTACTAACCAATAGGATCAGATAAAATGCAGCTTGCAATAGGTAGATGTCTTCAAGGAGTTAGATTCGAACGAATAGGAATTAGGTTCAGACCTCTTGGGGGAGGGACTTAAGCGCTTACCGCTGTGGCACCTCCTTGAAGGTTTGGGCATGGTTTTTGAGGTCTATATTATGATGTTAAGCAAAATTAAACCAGTTGATTATGAAAATAACTTCAGTATTTAGTATTATCTAACGCGTCAAACAAATTTTGTTTCATCTTGGTTTATTCTTTTACTATAAGACTAGATCCAGATCTTAATAGTTATGCTACAACTAGAGTCGACCCATTTCAAGTAAATGGGTCTAAATTTCTACCTCTAGTATATGATGAAGTACAAAGGATGTACCTGTAGATGTCCTAGAGCATACTGGGCACGAGGCTCAGCCATTGAAGCTTCAAAGTCAATGTAAAATAGGTAGTCAAAGTATCTGTGAATGTCAAAAGTGAAGTTTTAATATCATCCACTCGTTGAATGTGAGTTCAAACACAATTCCAAGTTTTCACTCACTTAGCGCTACCCTTGTTGCTATCATCAACAATCCTGAGTGGACGTTTCCTTTGGGGTCGACTCTCGATCTTGGAAAAGATTTAGAGGGGTATTTTAGACATTTGATTAATACTCAAATTTAATGTTCTCTAAAATGTCAGTTTTAAATGAAAAGGTGAATAAAGAACTTACCTTTGATAGGTTGATCTCCCTTAGAGCGAACACGGCTAATGCTTTAAACAATACTCCTGGGCCTTCTTCTAATGTAAAGACGATGCTTGTCTTGGAAATAACAAAGAAATAACTTTTGGCATGAATAACATGTTTTAAAAGATGAAGAAAAAAGGTTTGTTTTTTTTTCTTTTTTATACCTTATGGGGTCTGTCAGTTCCTGGGATTATAGGTTCTCTTGCTAGTATTAGGAAACGTGTAATGTTGTCTAAATCATCCTGGACCAATCAATAAAATGAATTATGAGATTGAAAGGTTTAGTGAGATCAATGTTTAACTAATATGATTTTTATAATCGTACATGGCAGCAAATGTATATGAAAAAGATTAGTATATTTTAACAAAAATCATATCAGGTCAACCCAACTTAACACATACCAAAAAGAACCTGACATGACCTGTTACCAATCTACCAGACCCACTCATTTTGCCAGCTCCGGAGTTTGTTGGAAGTAATTTAATCAAGAAATCTTGATTAATTTTAGTGTAATTAGAAGTCAGAATAAAAGTCAAAATGAAAGTCAAACTGTTGTAAATTGGCGGTAATTTAGGGGTAAATTGTGTTAGTTTAGTTAGTTAACCGCCATATTGACCTATAAATAGGATATCTTGTAATTGACACTGGTGTGGAAAAGAAGTTTGTATTTTTGTGATTTGTGTGTTCCTGATTGTCCATGTTTTCCCACCAGGCCACTGCACTTTTGTGCATACCCTTGATGTTGTTCATCCACCAAAATCGATCCTAATCTAGGATCCGAAGGGGCCTCAATAGAGTTGTGACGGGGCTACCGCCACCACAAATCTTTAAAGACTAATTGAAGGCTATATGATCATAATTGATGTGAATGTAATGTTATAATGCAACACTTTCATATGTCAAAGGTGATAATTAGGTGACACCTGGATCGTTTGTGCTAGAATATCAAGTCCATATATTTCTGCAGCTCGAGAACTTGCAACTGCTCCTGTCTCTCGTATGCCTTCAGAGGCTACAATCTATTCAAAATTTAACAGAATATTAAAAAAGAAAAATAAACATGTTATTTAATGTAACTAATTTAAAGTTACCTGAGCTGCAAGAGCTGTATCTTCAGCACTAACTCTCACAACGCCTAATTTGTTAAGTGCAATCTCACATTGATCAAGTGCCTGTATTTATCAGAATACCCCTAGTAACTCATGAAATAATCATGTACATCCATGTGAATACCAACGATATAATGCTGATTATTAATGTCGGGTAATAAGTAATATAAGTTTTAAAGTAAACCTGAGGGTGGCTTAAAACACGCTTTAGCTCCTCTTTTCTTACTCCAGGGACACCCAATAGGCAGTGATTAACAACTAACTGAACTTCACCAACAATGTGCAGCCGGTGACGAAGGAGTAAATCGTAATTTCTGTGAATACTTCCCCCAACCGAGTTCTCTATAGGGAGCACTGCTTTATCCACCAACCATAATTCAACAGCCTGAGATTTAAATAAATGCATAAACAATTTTGCTATATTATTTCACCCAATTTATACAGTTCTTAGTTAAGGGCCTGCGGAAAAGGTTAATTAGTATCCATTAGTGATTGGCATACTTATAGCTAATAATCTTCTTAAAATATGTAATGTTGTATTTCTTTGACTAGTGATGAATGCCGCCTTGGGCTGTGTAATATCTTAAATGGCTTTAATACAATTTTAGCTAAACGGAGTATGGTCAAATGAGTTAAAAGTAGCAAAAATGTAATTGAATTCATTTAACCTCTTAATTCCTTTAATTCTAAAATCAGATCATTAAATAATCATAACTAACATATTAATTATTCATAAGTATTCTTGAAAGTATTTGCGGGTCAACCCAACCCAACATGGCCTTTTGATGTACTAAAAATGATTTCTCTCAACATTAACCCATTATCCACCCATCTTGGACACATAATCTTTTTTCTTATTTAGCGATAAAATCTAGTTGGCATCTATCAAATTCCATGCTCACACACACCAAAGAAATAAAAAAAAGAAAAGGCGATACCTTGAATACAGATTCAAATTGGTCACATGGAACTGTTTCACATTTTGGGTATGCTTTAAGAGCAGCGGTCTCACTATATGCACCTGGTAAACCCTAAAGTAACCGGAAACACTGAAATGTAAAAACAGATAATAGTGATTTGTTTGTATGAAATAATCTTGTATTTACCTGGTAAGCAACTCGGACCTTAGATCCATCATTACCAGTAGAGACCAGATCTGTAGCCGATAAGGGCTCTGCAATTTACACAAGTATCATTAAAACATATCTTTGACTTGGAAGTCCAACCACTACTTTCATGTTAAACTTTATATGAATCAGTTTATTCTTTTTTGTATAAGAATAACCATGTTAGAATGTAAAATAACAAGGATATATATAATGATAATTGCTGTTAGAATTGTAGATAAATTAACTACGAATTTCACTTTCTTTAGAAACAAATTTGATATTCAAAGTCAAAGGAAAACAACTAATACTTGAGGAGATCAAATGAATGCAAATGCAAAATAGGAATGTGCTTGTGATCAGCGCTGGTTCAAGGTTTTTAAGCGAGGTATGCATAAAACCTTCAAAAATACTTTGTTCAAAATTTAGATTATTACTGAAATAATACATTCTTCCTAATTATAATTAATACATTAATATAGGAAAATAATTAAAAATACAGGAGATTGCGTCAAGAGATGTACAAAAATAACCTGGTTTGACCCACAACTAGTCTCTATCCATATAATCAAGGCGTAAAACCACAACAAATTGGGCAACGTATCCGTTGATAGCATTACAAGTTGAACAAATTGTGTCAACATAATGGATGCGATCAAGGGCAGACGTGCTAAGTTCGATGAACACACATATAGCCAAATTACTCAATACGAAAAACAAGAAAACATATGTATGTGGTTCAGAAATTTTCCTAGTAACAGCTAGTAGTTATCAAATCATTGATGACCTCCAGTTGTTTCAAGGGTCTAAGTATACATCCTCAAGGCTACCTCTGATAAACAGGTGCCATTTAAGTCTAGATTTTGATAGTAGATGTTACAAGAAATCAATGTAAATATCTACATTTCTTGAGATGCCAATGAAACATGCTTATCAATGATTGAAGTCGCAAATTTACTACACTTTAGTATGTCTCAGCTTTTTAAAGCAAGAGGAGGAGACATAAATTTAGAAACACCCTTATTTCGCCTGCAGAAATTAATATTTCAACAAAAAGTTCCAAATCTGTCTTTCTTTTTCCATTTCCATCTCTAAAGTTTGTCTGATACTCATTGTTGCTTAATTTAGTGTTCTTCCGCCCTTTTACAAAGCAATAAAATATCAAAGTCCAATAATAGAACTACAATCAATCTTTGCAGATACTGTAGCAGCAGCAGTCAATTTAGACGATTAAAAGTAACATCTAAAGTTAAATAATTGGTCGATATCTGTGAAACAGATGGATGAATGGATTAACTAAAAGTTTCTAAATAAACCCAAATTGATTGAGCGGGGAACCAACAAAACAAATCCTAACTTTCTTAAACAACAGTCAAACAAGAACACACCATCTTTGACAATGCAAGTTACTTGGTACAGAATTCAAATCTAAATAAAATATCTACATTTCTTATAATGCCTATGGAATATGCTCATCAACATTTGATGTTGCAAAATTTGCTACACGATGATAATGTCTCACCTATCTTAAAGGGGTGGTTGGGGGGTTAACGCTATTCAAGTTATGATTTTATACAGATGTTTGGTAATACCATTACTGACTAAAAAAAGAATGCTGCAAAAAAGAATATTATCAACAAAAAGTTCCAAATCACTCTTTCTTTCGCATTTACAGCTTGTCTAAAATCTGTCATTCTTGCCCAATTATTAACATTCCATTTGCCTTTTCAAAATGCAATAAAATACCAAAAGTGCAATAATCAGAACTACAATCAATCATTGCAGACACTGTTAGAATAGCAATCACTTTACACCATTAAAACTAACATCTAACTTCAAACAATTGGTAGATTTCTGTAGAACAGAAATGAACCCAATCTAATTCACCTAAATCCAAACAAGAACACACAATCTTGAACAATGCAAGTTAACTTACTTGGTAAAGAATTCAAATCTTTATGAAACCCTCTAGATTCAGTGATCTGGGTCTCTTCAATTGTTCCATCTGCAGAAGCTGAACCCAAATCAGACGGAGTCAAAGGCTTCTCATCATCTTCTACATCAATTTGCGACCTTTCAGGGTGGGCCAATTTGAGACCCAAACACTCCCATTTGCTCAATTTCGCAAGATGAACCCTAAAATTGGGTAACTTTTTCTTGTTTTGAACGAAATCAGATTGAGAAAGAGAGTGATTAGAAGAAACCCAGATGGGTACAGCCTTTAAAGCCATTTTCTTTAGTACCAATGTTGATTACTTTCACAATGTTGTGAGACTGAAGTCTCATTTTCACAGAGGTTGTTTGGTGAAACTTGAGGTAGGTTTCAACGACATTATCGGAATCTGTGTGTATGATGGTTTTGTCTGCAATACCCTCTTCACCTGGTGCCAACAACTGCCTTCAACCAGAAATTACAGAGTGTATATATAGATAATAATAATAATATTTGTGTATATATATATATAGAGAGAGAGAGGTGGCCGGTGACAGATAAAACTTGGACCCGCACGCAGAGATGGAGGGGGGGTTGTGTGGAGTTAGGTGAGTGTGAAAGAGAGAATAAATGGTATTTCTTTTAGTGTTTGTTGTGTTGCTACATTATGATTGTTTTGTCATAAAGTTAGAACATTTTAGGTGGAGTTAAATATGTGTGAGGCTTAGGGTTTGGGTTTCAATTTGTTGCTTGTATAATATGTAGGTATGGAATATTGGTACACCCTGTGAACTGTGCTATACGCGTTCTTTGACCAAATCATAAAGAGTGTAAGGGTCAATATGAGCCGCATTGATCTACTTATTATCAAAATATGTTCATTCACGACTCGTAGACCAAACGGGTCGTTAAGGGCCGTACGACCCTTTAAGGAGTTAATGTAAACGGCCCGTGAAGGTCTTACGGGTCGTTTGGTTTGTTTCTTAAACTACGTGACCGAACATATTATGCTTTAGTTTTCCTGTTGGTTGTTTTTTATAATTATTTGACATAACGTATTATTCATTGATAAACGTGCCAATTAATTAACGTGGCGTATGATTCCATTTAAACCTACTAAGTAAACGACTATGTGTTAATTTTATTTTATCATTTAATTGTTTGTATAAAGCACTTGTGTTGGAACAAATAAAAAAGATGAAGAAATAGAAAGTGTTAGAACGACTCATCTTATAATGCACTTGTCATCGTTGGCAACACTCCGACACCAATAGATAACCATGGTTGGCAAAATAGTCAGAACTAGTCTAGAAATCTTGTGTAGTTTAACACAATAGAGATGATCAATCATGTATGGTGTATTATATGGGCGTTATGTGATTTAACATAGATTTTACGATACCCTACTAGGGTATTGTGGAAATGAATATGTACTGTCAGTTGTATCGTTTTTAACGTATACATGTTAGATTAATGTATCTTGTAATAGTTGTTATTTGTGTACAACATGTATGAGTGAGGATAAATAAACCGATCATTTAATGTTTAGATGAAACACATAGAACTAAGGAGTTGACGAGTCATGATCGTTAGACGATTCTCCTATTTGAGTATTTTCAGTATCGGTTGATGGCGAAGAATATGCCGTCAGAAAGAAAGGACTATTTTCTACCTTGTGGGAGGTTGATATCGTAATGTTGTTTTAGCGTTGTAGTTTTAAAGAAAAACGAAAATATAATTATGATTTTACTAGTTTATATACCGATGACTGATGATGATGAAGACCAATATCTTGTATAGACTTGTATAAAGTCCATACAACTTGATATATTCTTTCAATATGAATGTTGTCTAAATACTTTGGATGATTAATGGTGCATTCATCGTAAAGTTTGGCAAATTCTTGTGCAATTTGAATCTTATTTCATATGGTTTATTGGGCGTACACATTATTGGCAGCACTCTGACCAAGAACAAATTGATGAATTAGTAGTTTCCAGATAAACTGTGTGAGCGCATAATGGTGGTCGTATTAATCGAGATTTAAAAGTCGTAATTTGTATGTTATTGCATAGGATGGTTACAAATCATTAGAGTGACAAGAAGTTAACTTACCAGATGTTTGTTTGAGATATCAACGAGATTTAGCTTATGAACTATCAGCAAGACACATATATAAGATGTAAAGTTATGATTATTATGTTATATTATTGTTTTTAATAATAAAAAACTATGATTATAAGTACAAGAAATTAAATATTACATAAAGATAATTAAACATAACTGAAAATTATATCTTTAATTTTGTTGATCTTTAAGTGTTAGGATAGAAAATAACAACCGTTGTAGAAATACAAAATGACAAAGTTTTTTATGTAATCTATACGGAAGGACTAGAGACTTTAAAGCAAGAAGCAAAGATTTTGACTAAAGAGGCGTAAGTTCTAAAGAAGATTGTCATTATCGAATGGAAGAAATAAGAATTCTGATGGATAATATCATAATTCTAACACCACCTTAAAGTCGGCGACTTAATATTAGAATACATCGACGTTAAGTGTCAGTTATTTCATCTTCTTGAAGAAATACAAGGCACCTAAACTTGATCAAATTGCACATATAAGTTGACTTCATAGGGAATCGGAAGACACCTATATAGAACTCAACTGAACATAGCTTGTCTATGTCAGCACAACAAGCAACTTGCGATTAAGATAGCAGAGGATAAGAAATCAACTCGAACCACGTGGTCCAACTATGGGGAACGAATAGAATTTTATTCCCTTGTCCCAATTCTTTTTTTTCATAATAGCAATGCCATGTGAAAGTTAAAATGCACAAACTAACCCTTTGAGCTGAGTGATATAGAGCAAACACCCCTACTCTCTTTAGAACATCAGTAAACCATGACCCCCATAGCGGAGTAACCTTGTTGTTGTAAAAATAAATTTTGTTTGTGTAGCAATCCATTAGATAACATCAATTCATTCATTTCTAGCCATTCACAACTAAGGTGAATAAGATCACAAAAGAAAATTTTATAAACTACTTGTGTTGAGCCTTGATTTCTTATTCCACACAATCTATTTCTTAAAATTATTAATGGTCGCACTTGCATCATGTTTACGATTAACATTAAGAAGGTTTCAACCTGCAAAATTGTTATATGTTTTACCGACTATGGCCTAGTATTTTTCTTAAGCCATCGTCATACTATCGGTAACATACCATACCATATTGCGACTTTTGTTCATCCGTCCATGGGCTTGGGTTTCCTGAATTTGATGTAATAATTTAATGAGAGTGTGCGAATGTTATATCTAAGGTGATCTATATATATGAAGAAAAAAGAGGCTTTTTGTTTACTTAAACCCTTATAAGTCATATTGCCTGTTATCACATCCATAATTACTGTTATTATCATCATTGTTGTTCTTACTACCATTAACATCGTGTAGTTCTACCTATATTGAGTGTAATAATTACAAATGTCACCAATATAATAGTTAGAATACTCATTGTCGTAATAGTTTGAATCCTCACCACCGAAAAGATAGTTGTGGCCCAAGATTAATATCGATAACGTTAGGTTTTTAATCAATTGAACAGAGCAATGAATATAAAATTAAACGATAAAGCAATTAACATATAATGGTTTATATAGTAGGATTTTACGTCATATTACGCCATGTTGTATAATTGGTCACATATATCGAGGAATACTACTTTATTTACAAGCTTATTAAGGAATAATACATCAAGTCATGAAAAAAGTTAAATAAACATTCAAATTGACTAATAAAAGCGGCTTGTAAAAAGATATGGTTTGTTAAGAAGAACATAAATGGACAGTAAAGCACCTCACAATCTGTATGCTCGTTCGTCATATACGTATTCACAATTGTGACCACAACGGAATGACTAATTAGACATGTTTTAGTAATTTTGGTTGAGTAAGAGGCATACGACCTGTGAAGGGCCTTATAGGTTGTATTGAGGGAGTTTGTATATCTAATTGTGTGTATATATAACATGCCCTATGATGTATGTGATTCAATAGCTCATTTATTTTATCACATTCTATTCACGTAATGCTTTTACAGAAAGCACAAACCTTAATGAATGATCTTCAAAACTCATAGTCTCATAAACCAATCACACGTGATTGTGAAATCATTCTAAGCCTCCATGTTATGAAATCACCCAATGCCAAGTACCATGATAAAGATGATGCTATTAGAGAAGGAATAGCGATACTATCGAGGGCTACAACTTTCTCGCAAGATATATTAAATTTGAATATGTTGTACATCAACAAAACTTCTCATCATATATTAATCATCAGATCATCGTCATTAGGATCTACAATGTAGTAGTCATTGTACCGGTTATTAGTGATCCCCCTATTTGTCGCCCTAGATGAAATCATCGATCGAGGTGATTAATTTCTCCATCTTCCGTTGATTATATGTGCAATAGGTATATACTATTCATTAGAGTTATGTGAATTGATTTTGGTAACTAATTAAGAGTGATACAAAGCCAATATATCCATCAATTTACCTTCTAAAATACCGACATAGTAATTGTTAAAGAAGACGAACATATACATTAGTTAGTTATTTGTGTTCATCAGACACCTATAGTGTTTGACAACCCCCCCCCCCTCGCATCTCACTACAAAACTGAATGAGATTGAGTAGATCAATAAGGTATAGTGTGCTTATATGAGCCACTCAAATTGCTACGCCCATGGATAAACATAATTCATGTAGCCTAGTGGTGTTTCAAGTATGGATTTAATCCTCATTGCCGCCTCTTTGTTCATTGATTGGTGTTATATCTATTTTGTTTGGAGACTATAGCCATGAATGGTGTAACGCCCTAAAATTTTCTAAAGAAAGAAAGAAAATAAAGTTTCGTTTAATTAAGGGTTAAATGTGTAAATGGAGCAAAGTATGAGGGTAAAGCTTCTATCGTGCGTATTTTCTTTCTAGACGATGGCTAGCCATCTGCTTTTTCTTTAGTTTTGGTGTGACACTTGACATATACAGACTAGCACGAAAATTATTTTACCGATCATACATGTATGCAATTAATAGTGGTCAAATAAATGTGTCAGTTATTACACGGACCTTCACATAACGAGAATTCAGAGAACTACCATATCACACACAAGTTTTGTGCCCGAACATTGGTGATTTATTAATATAACTTTTTGATAATTGTAATTGCTATGAAATTACATGTTAGGGCATTAAATGGTTAAATGTTTAGCTTGGTCGCGAATATTATGAAGTTTTCGACATTTACGCATTATCGCGCATTTACAGCTTTTATAGTCTAATTATAATAATAATTGTTAAAAAATGATAAAATGAGTATTATTATATATGTTTAGTGTTTAATTGATATTTTATCAAGGTTCTAGCAATTTAGTGTAGAAAAACCTTATCGCGCAACGCGTAAATGATTTTATAAAACCAAAGGGACTAGTTGTATGATAAAAAAAGAAAAAGAAAATACAACTCCCAAACCCCTACCTCGTACCCTAAATCAGCTACCCCCTCCCTTTTGCCCCTCCTTCTAGCGCAACACACACACACACTTTTTGATCTTGTATTGAAAATCTTTGGTGTTTTAGATCATCTATTGTGTTGAAAATCTTTGGTGTTTTGAAAATCTTTAGTGTTGATTTCATACCATTGGATTATCATGAACCCTAGCTATTCGAGAACGCATCAAAACTTGCAATTAAGTTAAGTTGATTGTTATTTTGCTTTAATATGTAATCTAAGATGATTGTACGGTATAAATTTGTTGAAAAGTTTTGTTTAGGTTGAGAACCATAACTTGCCATCAAAGGAAACTTTAATTTGGGACTTTCGTAGAGATTGGGAGACATTGATGAAATTCAGTTGATTTATCTATGCTACGATGTTAATTGATGTGCAGGACCATTTAAGGGTATGCACTTACAACACAATATCACAATGAGGAGAGTTTTTTAGAACACTTAACTGATCAAATAGGGAACTAGTAACTTATAAGTAAGATGCTAAGAACACAAGTAAAATGTGAGACAGAACAAGATAGCAAACAACACAAGTGTATGTTTTTAAGAATGTTGTATATTGCTTCTCAAGTTCTTTTACAAGTATTACAAAGCATAGAAAGAAATTTACAAGTACTTGAGATACTTTATACTACATCCTACAGCCTGCCATACTTTGAAGGCTAGTTGGATACATAAGACTAGACAACTACAAAATCAAATGTAGAGTCAAAAGACAGATTGCCTTTTGACTAGTGACTATGAAATGTCATAGCTCACATCCTAATATATCACAAAAAAAATAAAAGTACATAATGTAGAAAGCTCAGAATCAAGACCTCAATGTATATAGTTACCAAAAGCATGGACCTTTTCACCAAATCATGTAAGTTGGTGACTGAACAGAGTTGCAGCGAAAAGGTGGTCCAGCTTTATGGTAAAGTACATTAGATAAAGGCATGTTCATAAATGTCTTCGAAAGAAATCTGTGTTCACTCTTTGGCTTCGGAAGACTTTGTCTTTGAAGCTTCGGAAGACTTTGTCTTTGAAGCTTCGGAAGACTTCACTTTTGACCGAGGTTTGACTAGGGCTTATTAATGATGAGTTTCATGCATAATTATGATTGTTATATGATTGCTCCTTATTATTGTTATTTTTATTATTAGTATGTGACTTTACGTGGTGTGTTTATCATTGTAACGTAAAGTATTACTAATAATAAAGCGAAAAAGTAATAAAGAAGAGAAGTGGAACTTTATTTAAAATGTTAACAAGTCTTGCAAGCTCATAGGAGGGTCACGACCATGAGATCGTTAGCTCAACCGTGATGCGGGTTAGCTACCTTCGATGCACACGGGGCCAGTCAATTGAGACTGGCGGACCTTTGCAGCATACCCTAGGTGTCTGGGTTAGCCTTGTATACAATATGTAGAGCCCCTTGTAGGAAAAAGAAGGCCCAACACCATTTCCCCCGCGCACATAGTTTAGGGTATTGCTCATTGGTCCACATAGATAGTGAAAGATAAAGATAAAAGAGTACAGAGTAAACAAGGCATACAGTTAAGAGATAAAGCATTACCTGATTGTATAGTTAATGCGTGCTCATGTATAAAGAGATGAAGTTTTCATAAAAAGAGTATTTTCATATGTATACCTTACAGAAAGTATTTTATTACTTTTAAAACTAGAACTCACTCAGCAACGCTGACTTTTATACATTTTCAGTTGGCAGGTAAATATTGCTGAGGATGGCACGAGGATGAAGCTATTCGGCAGGGAAAGACTGACATCCATTCATACCTATTATTTCTGTTGTTTTGTAATGCAATTAAACAGTTCTTTTGTATTCGATCAAACAATAGTGTATTGCTTAACAACAGTGTTTAATGAAATGAAATGAATGGTTTTTGTTAAAATGATTCCGCTGCTTAAGTATGTAAATTTTATATTGTTTAATACTGTAAATGACCAACTGTGAGGTCTCCGGGATGAGACCTTACAAGTTGGTATCAGAGCCAAAGTTTAAGAGAATTGGGTTAAATAAAATTTTAAAACCTAAACTTAAACTGAAAATGGGACAAATGGAGAGATGTCAGCCCGAGTAGCTACGTGCCATCAGGTATGTCTCTTCTTAATGTTAACCGGTATCATGTGCGCATGCTATTTGATTTATATGCTTTTAGTAGATTTAGATACTGATTAAGTCAGGATAGGAAATGCTTGGGGTATAAATAGTAAAGTAAGTGGCTAATCACAACTGGCCACTATAATTAGGGACTTACTATACTTGACATAAACTGAGTTATTACCTTGAGTGACCGTGTTGGTGTTTGAATCTTATAGCGTATTAGAGGATGGCTGGGCAGAAATCTTCCAAGACTCCTAGAGGCAGAGGCCGTCTGCGTGTGACGAGGAGAAGTGCTAAGGCTCATGAGACGACCCATGAGAACCCTGAGGTTCATGGCCAGAGAGAAGAGAATGAGAATGCTAGCTTGAATGCCTCAGCTGGGGAGGCGATTGCTGATGAAGTGCACCAGGTCATGCAGACAGTTTTACCATCTTTGGTGAATGAAGTCATCAGGGCTGTGAAAGGCGAGGAGAGGAAGGAGAAGGAGGCTAGAAAGGGATCATCGGGCAAGGAAAGCAGAGAGGAGGAGGAACAACCGGAGCCTGAGACGGTGTTGTCCGATGAGGAGGAGGATGATGTAGTGGGGGTAGCGACCAGAGGGTGCAGTTATGGGGCGTTCCAAAGGTGTAAGCCCCCGACTTTTGATGGCAATGGCAATGCTGCTGCCGCTCACCGCTGGGTGAGGGAGATGGAGGCAGTTTTGGAAATCAGTGAGTGTCGCGAGGACCAGAAGGTGAAGTTTGCGAGTCACTCTTTTGTTGATTCAGCGCTGTGTTGGTGGGACAACCTTGTCCAAGCTGAGGGTGCCAGAGCCATTGGGAAAATGTGATGGAAGGAGTATAAACAGTTGGTGATCGAGGAATTCTGTCCTCACAGGGAACTCGATAAAATCGAGAGGGAGTTCTTGCAACTTGAAGCGGGAACCATGACCCACCAGCAGTACACTGCTAAATTCAATGAGATGGCGAGGCTGGTGCCGGATCAGGTGATGCCGGTGTCAAGGAAGATCAAAAGGTACATCCAGGGACTGCCGGCTGACATTCGCAGGCACCTGATTGCTGCTCGGCCAGGTACCTTTCGATCGGTGGTGGATTTGGCGGGTAGATTGTATGATGAGCGAGAGGAGTCTGTGGTGGAGGTGAAGAAGATGAGTGGGGATGGTAAGAACTGGAATGGGAAGAGGTTTGGACGTGCTGGTTTCACTCCAAACAACAAGAAGATGAAGGTGGACGACCGTGGGGTGTCGTCAAGATCAGGGCTGAAAAAGTGTGGCAGATGTGGAAGGGAGCATGCCGATGAGTGCAGGATGGGAATGAATGTATGCTTCAGATGTGGCAAGTCTGGCCACATCGCTAGAGACTGTAGGGTGCTGAAGTGCTATAACTGTGGCGGGGAGGGCCACGCGACCAAAGACTGTAAGAAGCCGAGAGCGGAGAGCTCTGGAGCGAAGAAGAAGCCGGAGGAAGGAGGGCAGAGGGCAAGTGCTAGAGCTTACACTATGACCCGGAAGGAAGCCAGAACTGATCCTGATGTCATGTCAGGTATGTTTCTAGTAAACCAAACTTATGCCTCTGTATTGTTTGATTCCGATGTTAGTAGGAGTTTCATTTCCACTACTTTCTGTGCTAAGTTGCCTGTTAGTAGTAGGAGTGTCAGTGAACCATTCGATGTAGAAACCACTATTGGTAAGTCCACTAGAATTACTGATGTGATAGAGGACTGTGCCATAGAACTAGAAGGTCATAGGTTTGCTGCTAGGTTACACGTGATGCCCCTAGGTGGATTCGATATAGTACTAGGGATGGACTGATAAGCAACCTATGAAGCAAACATCGTATGTCGCAAGAAGATGATTCGATTAGTTGCGCCCGATGGGAGTTTGGTTACAATTTATGGAGATCGCGTTACTATGATCCCGAAGGTGATTTCGATGGCGGTGGCGGGTAAGTGCATGAAACGTGGATGTAGTGCCTACTTGGCCTACGTAAAAGATGTGGATGCGTCGGTACCACAACTACCTGAGGTACCAGTGGTGTGTGACTTTCCGGACGTATTCCCGGAAGACTTACCCGGCGTGCCACCGGATCGCGAGATTGAGTTCCAAATTTATTTGATACCCGGTGCTCAACCCGTCGCCAAAGCACCATATCGGTTAGCTCCGACTGAGATGAAGGAACTCATGAGCCAATTGCAGGAGTTAATGGATAAGGGATTCATTAGACCGAGTATCTCTCCTTGGGGTGCTCCGGTCTTATTTGTGAAAAAGAAAGACGGTAGCATGAGGATGTGTATAGACTACCGAGAGCTGAACAAGCTGACAGTGAAGAATCGGTACCCATTACCAAGGATTGATGACTTGTTCGACCAGCTCCAAGGTGCCAGTTGGTTCTCGAGAATAGATCTACGATCTGGCTATCATCAATTGAAGGTAAAGGAACAAGACATTCCTAGGACAGCTTTCCGTACGCGTTATGGACATTATGAGTTCCTCGTTATGTCTTTTGGTCTAACTAATGCGCCAGCTGCCTTTATGGATTTGATGAATCGAGTGTGTCGACCGATGTTGGATAGGTCAGTGATTGTGTTCATTGATGATATCCTGATCTACTCGAAGAGCGAAGAAGAACATGCCGGTCACATTCGGGAGGTGTTGGAGACATTAAGAAGGGAGAAGTTATATGCCAAGTTCTCCAAGTGCGCGTTCTGGTTGCGTGAAGTTCAATTTTTGGGTCATGTGGTGAATCCTGACGGAATCATGGTGGACCCGGCAAAGGTGGAGGCGGTGATGCAATGGAAGTCTCCAAAGACGCCATCCGAGATTCGTAGTTTCTTGGGTTTGGCGGGCTATTACCGAAGATTCATTCAAGACTTTTCCAAGATCGCCTCCCCACTATCCAAGTTGACCTGAAAGGATGTAAAGTTTATATGGGGTCAAGCTCAAGAGGAAGCATTCGAGGAGTTGAAGGCAAGGTTGACTCAAGCTCCTGTTCTGTAATAACCCGAAGGAAGCAAGGATTTGGTGGTATATTCAGATGCTTCCTACTCAGGGTTGGGTTGCGTGTTGATGCAGCTGGGTAAGGTGATAGCTTACGCATCCCGAAATTGAAAGTGCATGAGGTCAATTACCCTACTCATGACTTGGAGTTAGCGGCGGTGGTCTTTGCGTTAAAGATTTGGAGGCACTATCTCTACGGTGACCACAAAAGCTTGAAGTACTTCTTTGGGCAAAAAGATCTGAACATGAGGCAGAGAAGGTGGTTAGAGGTCATAAAAGATTATGATTGCGAGATCCACTACCATCCGGGTAAAGCCAATGTGGTGGCTGATGCCCTTAGTCGAAAAGAGAGGCCCGAGCCGATTCGGGTGAAAGCTTATCAACTAATCATGATCTCCGATGTGATGAAGCAAGTTAAAGAGTTTCAAAATGAGGCATTGCAAGAAAATCATCTTAACTCGGAAAGAATGAGAGGTCTGGTTGGGGAACTGGGTGAAAACACACTTGGCGTTAAAACCCGATTTGGACGAGTGTGGATTCCTCGTTTTGGGGATCTACGGGCGAAGATTATGGATGAAGCCCACAAGACTCGATACTCCATTCATCCTGGTGCCACGAAGATGTATCAGGATATGAAGAAAGATTATTGGTGGCCGGTATGAAGCGTGATGTAGTGGAGTATGTGAGTAAGTGCCTTACTTGTTTACAAGTGAAGGCCGAGCACCAAAAGCCGTATGGGAAGATTCAACCTTTTGATATACCGGAATGGAAGTGGGAGCACACCATGGATTTCATTACAAAGCTGCCGCGTACTCTGAAAGGATACGATGCCATATGGGTGATTGTTGACCGTCTGACGTAGAGTGCCCATTTCCACCGATCCGCGAGACATATTCATCTGAGAGGTTGGCTGACCTGTTCATCAAGGAAATTGTAACTCGTCATGTTGTGCCGGTGTCCATCGTGTCTGATCGTGACACCCGGTTTACCTCTAAATTTTGGAGGAAATTCCATGATGCCATGGGGACGAGGTTACATATTAGCACGACTTATCATCCCCAAACTGATGGTCAGTCAGAAAGGACCATTCAGACATTGGAAGACATGCTTCGGGCATGTGTGATTGATTTTGGGGGAAGTTGGGATGACCACCTACCATTAGCCGAATTCTCGTACAACAACAGCTATCATGTCAGCATTGGTATGCCACCATATGAGATGCTTTACGGTAGGAGATGTAGAACACCCGTTTGTTGGGGTGATATTGGTCAGAAGGAATTGGGGAGCGTCGAGGTAATCGAGGCTACGACTGAGAAGCTTGAGAAGTTAAAGCCTTCATGAAGGCCGCCAAAGATAGGCAGAAGTCGTATGCTGATAAACGACGCAGACCAATTGAGTTCCAGGTGGGTGACCGGGTTATGTTGAAGGTCTCACCTTGGAAAGGGATCATCCGATTCAGGAAGCGGGGCAAGTTGAGCCCAAGGTATATAGGCCCTTTCTGAATCATCGCTCGTGTAGGATAGGTATCCTATAGGTTAAAGTTACCAGAGGAGTTAAGTGGAATTCACCTGACATTCCATGTATCTCACCTGAGAAAGTGCTTAGCTGATGAAGACATGATTGTTCCACTGGAGGATATCGAAATAGACGAAAGGCTCAATTATGTGGAGCAACCAGTGGCAATCATCGATAGAAAAGAGAAGAGGCTGAGGAATAAAGTGGTTCCTCTTGTGCGTGTACAGTGGAAGCACAAGAAGGGATCCGAATCTACATGGGAGACTGAGGAGGAGATGAGGCAGCATTACCCTCGTCTGTTTGAGGAATAACAGGTTTCGGGGACGAAACCTATATAAGGGGGGTGGACTTGTAACACCCGGTTATTTTAAAACAAAGACAAGAAATGAAGAATAAAAGAAAGAAAAGCAATAAAGCCCAAGTAGAGGGACTAAAAGTGTCCAAAAGGACAAAATCTTTGAAAAAGTTGGTGTAAAGGTGGCATGGCCGCCCATCACCTTTTCTACACCCAAATCTTCGGTCATTTTAAAGAGAGAAAGGAAGAGAGCAGAAAACACTCTCGGTTTTGAAGAAAAAGAGAAAAAAGGATTGAATTCAAGGTTTTTAAGTGTTCATGTTGGGTTTTTGTCTCGGTTACATGTTTATGTGCTTATATGCTTGTGTGTGTCCGTGTGTGTGTGTTTTGGTGTGTTCTTAGGTGTTTGAACTCTTTTGCAAGCGGGTTAGAAGGAAGAAACACCCAAGTTGCACCAGGTGAGTTTCTAGACCCCGGTTTCTACTTGTTTTAAACATCTTTGGGGCTGAAAATGTATTTAAAACGTTTTGTACAATGTTTATATATGTTTACCCGTATGTATTATGCATGTTGGATGTTGGTTCTTAGATGCATATAGGTTTTTCATGTTTAGAATAGCCATGTTAAGCTTAGAACATATAGGTATGATGAACGGATTCAAATTCATGCTAGAAACATGTTGCACAGAAGGTTCATGCGCCTAGATAAGGCTCATGCGCCTGAAAATGCCTTAGAAGAATTTAAGTATAGCCCATGCGCCTGAACAGTAGCCCATGCGCCTGAGATTGCCTTAGAAATGTCCAAGCATAGCCCATGCGCCCAAGTGGCCCATGCGCCTAAGTGTCCATGCGACCGAATGGGTCATACGCCCCAATAGTGGCCCATGCGCCGAAGTGGCCATGCGACTAGGTGTCCATGCGCCTAAGTTTCCATACGCCTGAGATAGCTCATGCGCCTGAGTGATGAAAGAGTTAAGTGTTGGCTAATCCGTCTGCATAGTGATGAAACGCCCAAACAGGGCCCATCCGCCCAAATAGTGTCAAAGCGCCTAAACCCTTAGAATTTATTACAAAATTTTTGGGAGTCTGTGCTCTTAGGGTTTTGACCGAGGTTTGACTAGGGCTTATTAATGATGAGTTTCATGCATAATTATGATTGTTATATGATTGTTCCTTATTATTGTTATTATTATTATTAGTATGTGACTTTACGTGGTGTGTTTATTATTGTAACGTAAAGTATTACTAATAATAAAGTGAAAGAGTAATAAAGAAGAGAAGTGGAACTTATTTTAAAATGTTAACAAGTCTTGCAAGCTCATAGGAGGGTCACGACCATGAGGTCGTTAGCTCAACCGTGATGCGGGTTAGCTACCTTCAGATGCACACGGGGCCAGTCAATTGAGACTGGCGGACCTTTGCAGCATACCCTAGGTGTCTGGGTCAGCCTTGTATACAGTATGTAGAGCCCCTTGTGGGAAAAAGAGGGCCCAACACCATTTCCCCCGCGCACATAGTTTAGGGTATTGCTCATTGGTCCACATAGACAGTGAAAGATAAAGATAAAAGAGTATATGTGAATCCAAGGATCGTCAACAGGAATTATCAGTGTCAATTGATGTCAAGTCAACGTTTGCGGAATTAACGTTGATTTGGTTTAATTGTTTTAAACAACTTTAAATATCAATAAATGATCAAGAACACACGTAACAAAACACAATTAATGATTAATCAGTATTTCATTAAAATATGTTAATGATTACAAATGTATTGAATGAATGATATTAAAGAATGCTATGATGTGATGGCTGCTAGGGTTTGATTGAAAGACTTTGAAGTGATTGTCGTATTGCTATTGCTGTTCTCGATCAATCAATCGTCTAACTCAATCGTCCTTGAATCGAAACCTAGGATCCATATATATAGACAATGATGTTTCAGTTATTGGAAACACCGGATCTCTTGGGATTTGATTTGTTTCAGTTAAGGAATCATCGGATTTCTCGGGATTCGCATAACCGCCTTGTTGACTTGTTGACTTGTACCACTTGTATAATACAAGTGTTTGGACTCCGCAGGAACATTGTCTTCAGTAGGAATTTGTTCTTCCGTAGATGATGTATTCTTCCGAAGGAAACTTATTCTTCCGAAGGAGACTTATTCTTCCGAAGGAAACTTGTTCTTCCGAAGGAAACTTTTCTGATTGTTCATCCGCAGAAGATCTTCGGATGTAAAAATTACTTGTAAAAAATATATCTACGGAAGAACAAAATGTTCATCCGTAGATGTTTCTTACACTTGGTCAATTTCATAAATTGACCAATTATAATGTTTGTACCTGCAACCATACATAAACCAACACATATATAAATGGGTTAACCTATATATTTAATGCATACACAATGATGAATTACAAAAATTCATTACAGATATTAATTCAAGTACTAAGCCTATACATAATGACTAGATCTACTGATTCTAGACCTAACAGTATAGAGTAAACAAGGCATACAGTAAAGAGATAAAGCATTACCTGATTGTATAGTTAATGCGTGCTCATGTATAAAGAGATGAAGTTTTCATAAAAAGAGTATTTTCATATGTATACCTTACAGAAAGTATTTTATTACTTTTAAAACTAGAACTCACTCAGCAACGCTGACTTTTATACATTTTCAGTTGGCAGGTAAATATTGCTGAGGATGATACGAGGGTGAACGTATTCGGCAAGGAAAGACTGACATCCATTCAATGAAATTAAGCAGTTCTTTTGTATTCGATCAAACAATAGTGTATTGCTTAACAACAGTGTTTAATGAAATGAAATGAATGGTTTTTGTTAAAATGATTCCGCTGCTTAATTATGTCAACTTTATATTGTTTAATACTGTAAATGACCAACTGTGAGGTCTCCGAGAACGGGGCCTTACAATCTTCCTCCTCTTTGAAGACTTTAACTGAGACGACTAGCCTGCAGCACCTTGTTGATCAGTCTTGTCTTGCTCAGTTGGGTGTTCCTCCCTCACAGGTTCAGAAGGAGAGGGAGTTTGACCCTGTTGTGGATCAAAAGATGAAGCTTACTGAGACTCAGCAGGAGGTCCAGGTTGTGTTGTCTCAGGTTGTTCAACCTTAACCTCCACTTCAGGAGGAGCTTGACTTGGAGGGGAGTGTAAGTCAATGAGCTCTCCACTTTTGATCTCCTTCTTGATTACCCTAATGTTCTCATCCATTATGGATAGAGACATAAGGCCAAGTTTCCTTCCGAAAAAACCATACAGCTTCAAGAAGCTCATCATCCTTTGTCTGTCAGCAAACTTCTTCATACTTCTTTTGATGATGGCTCTTGACTTTGCAGCCTCTTCCCTCATCTTTCTCAATCTTGCTTTTTGTTCTTTGAGTACTTGAAGTTCAAGTTGTTTGAGATACTCAAACTCAATGTACTCAAAGGACAAGGAAGAAGTGTAGATGCCTGGTAGAGACCTGTGGCACTCAGATAGTTGATCATATTTTGCCTATCTGTTTCTTTGTCTACCTGAGGTTCTTGTGTAGCTACCACAGTCTCGTGCACAAGGATTTCTTGAACTGGGGAGAGAGTAGGAACATGCTTGTACAGCCTTTTCTATATCTTATCTTCTTTGATTTGGAGGAGCAACCTTGCATCCTCTGCTTCCTTCCTCTCCCTAGACATTTCCATGTCTGCCAATTCATTGAGTTCCTCTAAGGGGAGAGATATAATCTCATCAATGTCATAGTTCCTGGTCTGCAGGTAAGTAATCCTGACTGCCCTCAACTCATCATCTTGAGTGTTTGGTCTGGGGGTAGCCCTGATTGTAGCTTGCATGAAGCCTGAAGACCCAGAGGAACTTTCTCCCCTTAGCTTCCTCTTCCTCTCTCTCTCTCTCTCCTCCTCCTCAATCTCCTCAGGAGTTAAAATCCTTTTCCCCTTGTCACCCATATGACACAGGGTGGAGAGAGCTTTGGCCTACATTGCTTGGTGTAGCATCCAAGCTCTGGCTACAGAGAGGCTGTGATACACCTTCATCCGCAGGTGTTTCACTGAGGGAATGAATTGCTGAAGTAGTTGTTAGTGTGACAGGGCTCTCAGGCTTTATCACTGGGCTTTCAGTCAAGGTTTTCCCTTTGAAGCTAATCTTAGGGTCTGCCTTAACATCCAGTTGACCAATGACATTACCTAATTGCCTTTGTCTTCTTCTTAGGCTGAACTCTGTAGTAATTTTGTCTTGAATCCTTTGTGCCAGCCTGCCAACTTGTCTAGATTGACTTGGGTTGACAAGTGGCATGTTGATGAGGTCAAGACCTTCATAGTAGTTTAAGGTCTGAAAATTGAATACCTCTTGCTGCCCTTGAACTCTTTGAAGAATGAGGCCTCTTATATCAGCATCATACCTCCACCCAATGATGTAGTTTGAAGTTCCTTGGGGTGGGGATGACATAGCCCTTAGGATGCCTTCCATAAAGAGACTTTGAATGAAAAAGTCTAGAGAGTCCACATCAATATGAACTTGAGGAAGTTTCTAAGTATGCACAATTGCAAGTGAGGATGGTGAGTCCTTAATATCCATACTCCCTGAAGAACTCCCACGTTCTGTGATTGCAATGACTTTCTCCCCTTTTTTGGTAGCATCACCCACTTGCATAAGTGAGCTAGGAGTTTGGTCAATCACATCCACAGGTTCTTGTGTTTCTGGTTGAACTCTCCTTAAAGGTCTCCCAGCTAGTTTTTCCCTGAGATAAGTATCTCAAGTTGCTGATCATTGACCCTATTTTGCAGGGTAGTCACCTGAAACTCAAGGTGACTAACCTTAGAGACTAGGTAGGTGCATGTTTTTGATAGTTTTTGGACCTTTAGTCTCAACTTCCCCTCATCTTCTACAGAATAATCACCGAGGGATGAGAGAATTGGACCAAAGTCTTCACTCTCACCACCAGCTTCAAGTTCTTGGCTACTGGATTTCCTCTGCTCACTGACAGCCTCAGTTGAAGTGTCAATGGGCTGAGTTGCCATGGTTGAGGTCTTAATGATGTAATCACTTGCAGAAGTGAGAGCCTCTTCCATATGGATCTCCTGAACAGGTTCACAGAGGTCCACCTCAGTAATGGGTGACTGATGTGGGCTAGACATAGGAGACTCAGGAGCACTCTCTCTCTTTGAGTAGAGGAAGAGTAGAGAGACTCATGGTACTCACTGAAACCCAAGTCTTCATCAGTATAGAATTCAAGGTTAGGAATGGGTTGGTTTAAGTCTAAAGGCTAGGGATGGTAACTGTCCCCTAAAGGTTGTTCACTTGAGTGTTGAGACTCAGAGTGAAGGCTTAAGGCAGTTGGGCTAGTGAGCTCATCAGGTTGAGCATGACAAACCTCAACACTGATCCTTGAAGAGATGGGAGTGGTTTGCTCCTCAAGAGAAGTGGGAGCTCTAGTATCCACTTCCTCCTGTATGGTTGAGTATATGGGGCCCTTCATAAGCTCATTAGCTTGAGCAGGGGTTCATTTGGACTTTCTTTGGTAGGTGAGGGTGATTTGTGGTCTTTTTTGGTGGTTGAGAGGTAGAAGGTGTGGGTTCAACACTAGCTTGTGATGTTAGGTTGTCACCTTGAGCAATGAGCTCTAACATTTTGGGGACAAGGGCTGTTTCTACCCCTGAGAAGCCTATGGCTTCTTCATGATTTTAAAGATGTCGGGCTTCATCTGTCCCAATTTAAGAATATTACCTGTTTCCCTCAACTGTGAGCCCAGTTCACAGTTGAGAATGTATTGAACATATCTAGGAAACATGTAATACTCTAAGGAGTCCAAGTTTGCAAGCAAATTTGTATAAACAAACTGAGAGTACATGAACTTGACCCCTTGAACCATTCCATGCACTATAAAGGAGAGATCCTCAGGAATCTAGTCCCACCCTCCATGCTTGTTTGACAAGTTATGGATAACCACATGTAGCAGGTATTTCCACTGGGATGAGACCTTCCCTTTCCTGAAGGTCTTTACAGAGAAATCTCCCTCATAGCCTATCTGCTCAATGGAATGATTAACAACTTCCTTTGGAAAGGACAACTCACCTTCTTCATCATCCAGCTGAAGATGAGTGTTGATGATGGCTGGAGTGATGAAGATTGTCCTCCCCTGCACTGTGGCAGACATTGCCTTCTCCCCATCCATGATGACCTCTTGATAGGTCTTCCAGAATTCAAGTAGATGATCCTCATAGAGAGTAGGATCAATGGTTAGGGATGTGAATTAGTTGGATAAAGCCACAAAATGGCAAACCTTTGAGAAACTATATTCTTTCTCAGAGTTCAACAGAGCAACCTGCTTGTGTTGCCTGTGAAGTTGCATGGAGAAATCATAGTTGTTTCTATGGTTTAGGTTGGCCATTTTGAGAAGCTTAAGGGTGAAGGAAGGTGAAGAACAACGGCGGTTTGGGTGAATTTAGGTTAGAGGAATAGTTCAGATGAAGAAGATAGTGAAAGAGGGGGAATCGTTGGGTATTTATGTGAAAAGGATTTAAGTCAAAGTTAATGAAACAGGATAAACTTTGAAATCCGGATGTCGGTCCCACCTCTGAAAAAGTAGTTTACTTTTGCCCAAAGAGTAGTGTTCTTGGAAGTCGAGAAATCTTTCGAAGGTTATTTTGCTTCGGAAGTTCTGAAGACAAGCTTCTGAAGGCAAATTGGCTTCGGAAGATATTCCAAAGGTTTTTGAGAATTTTTCTTCGGAAGAGATTTATTACTTAGAGTTTTTATTCTAAGAAGAATGAAAACTTCCGAAGGTAAATTGCTTTCGGAAGAAAATCGTTCTTTGAAAACATATAAGTACTTAAGTTAATTTTAAGCTTCGGAAGATATTCAGAAAATTTCTTCCAAAGGTAAATCTACTGAAGTAGTTATTTGTTTTCTAAGACATAAATTTCTTCAGAAGGTAATTATAAATCTTCCATAGGATAAAAAGAATAAAAAAATTTAAAAAATCTAAGGAATGTCTTTTAAAAAGAATTTTTTCTTCCAAAGAGAACAAGGGCTTATAAAGGTGATAAAATAGACAACTTAGAACACACAGGTTTTAGAAATAATATGATTAAGTTTTAAGAAAAACTACTCAAAGTTAATCATCCCAATAGCTGATGCAAGATATTTGAATCTTCAAAAGCTTTGGTGAACAGATCAGTATATTGTTCATTTGTGTTAACTTTGACTAGTTTGATTAATCCCTTTTCAAAGTTATCTCTAATCAAATGATACCTGATGTTGATGTCTTTTGTCCATGAGTGCTACACAGGATTCTCTGTGATTGAGATAGCACTGTTGTTGTCTATGTGGATGGGAGTCTCCTTGAAGTTGAATCCATAGTCTAGCATCTGATTTTGAATCCAAAGCACTTGAGCACAGCAGCTTGCAGCATCAATGTATTCAGCTTCAGTAGTTGATGCAGACACACAGAATTGTTTCTTGCATTGCCAAGAGACTATCCTTCCACCAAGAAATTGACGTCCCTGGATGTAGACTTTGCATTCATGTAGCAACCACCATAGTCACTATCTGTATAAGCATACAAATTGAAGTCAGAATTCTTTGGATACCAAAGGCCAAGTGATGGAGCACCTTTGAGATATCTTAAAATTCTCTTGACAGTGATTAGGTGTGACATCTTGGGGTTGGCTTCATATCTTGCACAAATACATGTGGCAAACATGATATCAGGCCTGCTAGCTATGAGGTACATAAGAGACACAATCATGGCCCTGTAGAGATGTTCATCAATACATTCCCCCTCAAAATCAGGTCCAAGGGAGTGGTTTCTGGCTATGGGTGTCTTAGCAACCTTATAATCACTCATGTTGAATCTTTTAAGTATGTCTTTTACATACTTTGACTGACTTATGAAGATGGCATTGTCAACTTGCTTCACTTTAATTTCTAGAAAGAAATGGAGTTCCCCCATGGCACTCATTTTAACCTATCCTTCATCCGATTCTCAAAGTCTTTGCAGAGCTTTGGGTTAGTTGACCCAAAGATAATGTCATCTACATATACTTGAACTAGCATTATGTCATTCCTTGTTTCTTTGATGAAGAGAGTTCCATCAATAGTACCCCTTTTGTAGCCATGCTGACAGAGACACTGAGATAGAGTCTCATACCACTTCCTTGGTGCTTGGTGCAGCCCATAAAGAGCTTTATCAAGTTTGCAGACATAATCATGATGATCAGGATCTGCAAACCCAGGTGGTTGTCTGACATACACCTCTTCATCAATCAACCCATAGAGAAAAGCACACTTGATATCAAGTTGGTAGACCTTGAAGTTTTTGGATGTAGCAAAAGCTAGGAATATCCTGACAGCTTCAAGTCTTGCTACAAGAGCAAAAACATCTGTGTAGTAAATTCTTTCTTCTTGAGTATACCCTTGAACAACTAGTCTTGCCTTGTTCTTGATGACAAGTCCTCTATCATCCTTCTTATTCCTGAACACCCATTTGGTTCCTATGGTAGTCTTCCCTTGAGGAAGAGGACATAGGTTCCAAACCTTTTGTCTTTTGAATTCAAGCAGCTCCTCTTGCATAGCTTCAACCCAACTTCTATCCTTTAGAGCTTCATCAATCTTCTTTGGCTCTATCTGGGACAAGAAACAAGAGTGAAGAAAAACATTTTCATCATGGGTTTGTCCTCTTGTTTTTACCCCTAAATCAATATCTCCAATGATGTTTGTGGTAAGGTGAGACTTGTGGATCCTTAGCTGAGGGATCACAACAAGTTGCTTAGACAGATCTAAATTAAAGAAATTCTTATCTGGAAATAAGGATTCACCCTCCACATCAACACACTTATCAAGATTGACTTGATCCAATGAGTATGTGACATCATTGATGTTGTCTTCAATGGATTGGTTGTCAGCATAAAGGAATTCTTGATTACTTTCACCACCACCATTTTCTCCTACTTTTAGAGCTCCTTCATCTGAGTTTTATGCCTCTAAGGTGGAGTTTGAAGGCACCCCAGAGGTATCAGCAGGATTTGTCATTGATGTGCTGGTAGAAACTTTATTTGCATGATTAGTTACCACTGGAGCTGAAGTTGTGTAGCTTGAAGGTCTTCTCACCTCAAATATTGGGCCAGGATCACCTGTAGGTAGTATATCTATGGATCCTAAAACATGGTCACAAGATTTGTTAAAACAGTTGGTAACAAAATCAAGATCAAATAGCCAATCAGGACTAGAACCTTTCACACTAGGAGTGTGCTCATTGAAAGTCACATTGGCTGACTTATGAACTACTCTAGTTCTGAGATTGTATACTCTATAAGCCTTAGCTTGAGAAGACTATCCAATAAAGTGTCCATCATCTGATTTCTCAGCAAACTTTGCAATTTGATCTTTGGTATTCAAGATGGTGCAAGGACATCCAAATGACCTGAGAAAACCAATGAAAGGTTTCCTCTTGTGCCAAAGTTCATAAGGAGTCTTACCACGTGTCTTAACTACTAAAACTGTATTTTGCACATAGCGAGCATAGTTCACTACCTCTGCCCAGAAGGTGATGTGTAGTTTAGAGTCGGATAACATAGTTCTTGCAGCTTTAATTAGTGTCTTGTTTCTCCTCTCAGCAATACCATTTTGCCGAGGAGTCTTGGGAACATTATATTGTCTTGTAATACCTTTTTCATCATAAAATGTATCAAGGATTTGGTTCTTAATTCAGTTCCTTGATCACATCTTATGGTTTTGACCTTGTGATCACATTGATTCTCAATCTTTAAGATGAAATTCTTCAGAATCTCAGGAGTCTCATCCTAGTTGTAAGAAAGAAGACCCAAGTGAATCTTGTAAAGTCATCTATGATCAAAAAACAATAAAAGGTTCTTTCTAGACTCATTACACTGGTGGGGCCAAAGAGATCCATATGTAATAAGTATAGGGAAGTAGTGATGGAGTTTCTTTCCTTTGGCTTGTGAGATACCTTGTGTTGCTTCCCCTTCAGACATGCAACACAGTGGTCATCACTTGTAAACTCTTTCTTTGACATTCCAGTTACCAAATCATTCTTAATTAATTTATTTATGTTTATAAGTTTACATGGCACATTCTTTTATGCCAGAGGAAAGACTCATCACTATTTGCTTTAGATAGAAAACATGAAACTTCTCCTGAGGGAGATGTTTCTTGCAAATCCATCTTGTACATGTTCCATTTCCTGGGGGCTCCGAGCTAAATATGTTCATGAGGAATGACCACCCCGGGCCTGAGAACAATGCACTCATGCTTAGTAAAGAGTATGTTATGACTCTACTAACAAAATTAAGATACATTCAAAAGATTGTACCCAAGCTCCTTGACAAAGTTTACCTTCTCAATGCTGAGCTTACCATTTGTGCCTTACCCCTTCCTGTAATGTAACCTCCTGCATCTCCTCCAAAAGCAACTGGTCCTCCATCAATTCTTTCAAACTTTTGGAGTAGTGACCTATTGCCTGTCATGTGCCTGGAATAGCCACTGTCAATGATCCATACATTTCTGTTTGTCTTGAGCTGTTCCTGTACAAAAGAGATGGTTAGTTACATGTGGAAACCCAAGCCTCATTGGTCTTGGGCTCATCAAAAGAAGTTGAAGACAATGCAATAGTAATTGATCCTATAGTCATGTTTTGAGGATCATTTGCTTATGTTGATGAAGAACTTCCAGCCACTTGACCTTCAATACTTCGGAAGTTTTGTTGACTTTGGAAGTTTTGATGACTGGACCTTCGGAAGATCTTGCTTTCACTGCAGCAGGCTTCAGTTCTTTGGAAGTATTCCTTTCTTCCGAGACCAAATTTTCTTCCAAAGGCAAGTTTCCACTTGTCTTCTTCTTCATTTTGGAGCTTCCTAAGGATAAGATTTTCCTTCCGAGGCTTGCTTCTTCTTCTCCAAACTCTTAGAAGTTTCTTTCTTGGTCATGTGGAGAGTACTCTTTGGATTGTAAAGACAATCTTTAGCAAGATGAGAAGTACTCCCACACATGACACAATCCATTTTCTTCCTTCTAGGAGTCTTCTTTTGAACAAAGCTGAACTTGATCACTTTCCTTCTCCATTTTCATCTTTGCAGATGTTGTGGCAATTCTTGGGGGATAGAGCTACCTTTGAAGCTGGATGGTTCAGGTTTTTTTTTGGGTTAAGGGTTACCCCGGTAATTATATTACTTCCAAAAAACCAAATAATACAAGTAGAATGACTGATTGTCACCCTAATTCAAGAATATGACAAGCCATATCTTGTAAACTACTAGACTAGCTAGGAATACATAAATCACAGAATTACCACTAGCTAATACACAAAACATCTAAGTCAACCGTGGTCTTCATTTCTTCCAATCCGAAGCATGCTTTCAGACCATTTCTCCATAAACCGCCTAGCACCCACCATGACCTTCAACTTGATTGACATCAGCCGAAGATTAATCGTGTGTATAATGATCATGACCAGCTGTTTATAATTTCTAGAACCTTCCGAGAACAAACGCGCATTCCTTTCCTGCCATATGTAATAGCAGGATGCCGCAAGCAATAATCATTCAACCACATTTCTTCACCATCTCCTCTTCATCCTCTTTAGTCAAGGGGTCTATGAGGGGAAGCTCATCTTCACAAGTTCCACACCTAGGAGATCTTACTGACAAGATTGTGTGTGGAGGAGCTATCTCACTAGATCCCAGCACCTGCTTATTTTGATAACAAACTTTTGCATGCAAGGATGAGGATATTATGTTTTTGAAGGTCTCTTCTTCAAGAACACATTTTTCTGCCCTGGCTTTGCTGATCACAAGCTCAGCCTGACATTCAGTCAATTTTGCTATAAGGTCTTTGTTCTGAGTCTTATAGTTGGTGTGCTCATGTTTAAGAGTTGAAATGATTTTCTCTAAGTCCTCTATCTTTAGTTTATAATCATTTTAGCTCTTTTAAAATCAGCTTTTAAGATATTTAAGGACTCAAGATCAGATCATATCTCTAAGTTATAGGACCTGTATCTGTTTACTTTAGCAATGCTGTTAGGACCTGGTATTTGAACGAAAATACCTAGTGATTAGCGTGTTAACCAAATCAAATAGTGCGGAATCCAATTTGATTGGCGATCCAATCAGTGAGAACACATGAAGAATCAATCAAGAATTGAATCTAACGTTAGAAGTCGATTAGGAATCGATCTAATGTGTTCTGTGAACTTGGAGAACGATTTGGGAGGCTTCTGGATGGCTAGGGTACGTCTGGAATCGTAATGGTATGAATGCTTACGTTTTTCCACGAATTGGATCTATTTATAGGTTAGTATTGTTCAATCGTACGACTGGGCCATAAGTATGGTTCAGTCGTGCGATTGAACCATGTGGGTTGATTCATCCGCACGACTGAGTGTTCAGTCGTGCGACTGAGCCAATCTTATGTGTCAATCATACGACTGATCCAGTCTCCTGGTTCATTCGTGCGATTGAGTCAATCGTATGAAGTTATTCATGCGTATGGTCCATTCGCATGGGCCATTCACATGAGAACTTCATTAGTTTAAGTTTGAATGTTTTAATTAATATAACATTATGTGTAACCATTCAAACACTCATAAACCCAATTAATCAACTCAATAACGACTCATTAATGAAATATTAGACATTACAAAACACAAACAATCCATATCATTTCATTAATCATTACATATTACATCATAATCAGACAGACAAGATCTATTACATTACAAATCATGATCTAGGGACATACATGCATCAACAAACTCCCCCTTGGACCTAGATCTCTCTAATCTCTTGTCTTCTGCATAACCTCCTTGTACTTCTTGTACTTCTCCTCTTTTGTGACTCCCGCGTGAATTTCGAACGCGAAGCAGAGTCGTATAACGTTTTGGAACTGGAGGGCTTGTACAATATCTTGCGTGTCATAGAACAGTGGCCACTTGTATAATGTATAGACATCATTATCCGACAAGTTAGTAAGCCACATCGGGTCGAATACCCTGATTGTATCCATTTGTCCCTCTTTGCTTAGGACTATGACCGCTTCAGCTGTTCTCCAATCATAGTACCACCATTTGAAGTGTGGAGTGAAGTCCTGTGGCATTTCCCTGAGTGGGATTCTCGACATTGTGCGCGGAGGACTCCACTTCAACACTATCTTGGGTTTGCCAGTAATGGCATCAACCTCAGACCTTCTTATGTACCTAGTAGGCTGTTGGGGTCTGAAGTTAACACATCTGGTGTGGTACTCCTTCTTAAGGGCAGCCTCGAACCAGCCTGACATCTTCCTCGGGTCAGCATACAAAAGCTTTAGCTTAGCCAGCTGGTTAAGCTCAAAACCTGGTAGAGTCTTCAGATCATGTGGGAATCTGAAGTACTCTATGCCCTGTTCCCTCTTAACTGCATAAGCATTAAGATCATCAAAATAAGTCCATGCTATAATCCTGCCTGACACCTTGTGGTGTTTCTTGACTCTGTAGAGCTTGGTGTAGGCATCTTTCTTTGGTGCAACACGTTGGGCTCTCACTTCTTCAAAACATGCAGCCCACTCAGCCTTTCAAATGTCAACATCATCATTTGAGGCTTGGGCTGTTCCTTCTGCCTTCTCAGTTTCCTGCTCCATCTTGTTCAATACCTCAAAAGTATCGCTGACGAGGGACTCACCCAGATTGGGGACCACATTACCCTCATTGTCAGCATACTGAGGATACTCCTCTGCAGTGATATCTTCGACCTCGACTTCATCAACATCGTTGAGCTCTTCATCACTAGTCGAATCAACTGTTGGAGCATCTTTAACTATGTCATCCGGATTGAGCTTGAAGATCTCTGCGAGTTGCTGTTAGATAGGTCATGAATTATTCCCCCTTCTTCAGGGGTATAACTCACAGACCTTCTTACGATCCCTTGCAGATCAAGAATCATGGTTAGTTGAGTCTTGACCTGTTGGAGGGGAGCAACATCAAACTCATCTCTTTGATAATTTGGATCTGTTTGATTTAAACATTCAACACATACATCATTAGTAAGTAATCAAACAGAAGTACATTAACTTAATATATAAACATTCAATACATTGTTTTCAATACAGAATTCAAACACAAAAGTAAATAAATACATAAAACATCTAGTCTTTACTTCTATCTTGAATCAACGTCTCATCACCCGGAGGAGCAGAGGTGGTCGGCTGACTGGTCCTGTCTGTTCTTCGACCTTCTTTCTTGACTTGAAGCAGAGGCCGATGCAGCCGCATCCCCTCCTTCTGCTTCGTCATCATCATCCTTTCCCTCTGTCCTCTCTTCGTCTGTTTCCTCCTCATCCTCATCATCATCTTCATCATCTTCATCACCATCTCCATCATCTCCATCCCCTTCTTTGATCTTTAAGGGCTCATCCTTTGATCCCTTTAGCCGCAGCATGATGGTCTTGTTGGTGGTCTCCAACTCCTCTATCCTTTTGGCTGATTGGGCATGCTGCTCCTGGAGTTGGGACATCTCTACACGCTGTGCATCCATCAGCTGAGCCTGCTGCTCTATAACACGAGCCTGCTCTGCCATCTGTTGAGCTGGCGTATCTGTGCAGCTTTCTCCTCGTCGGCAGCTAGTAAGCGCATCACCATACGGTTTAGCGCCGACAGCTGTTCCTCTACCCCGATTGGAGGTAGAGGTGATCCATACATGTGTGAGGACTGGGCTGACAGTCCTGCATGATGTGAGGTGGTGGTGGTGGTGGCTGTAGTGAAGATGGGTCGGTAAAATGGTGGAGGTGATGTGGGTGTAAATGGTATGGTGGTGGATGGGAAATGTACTGTAGTGGTAGGTATGGTGGTGGCTGTGGTAGCAGTGGTGGATGTGGTGGCTGTGGTGGTGGATGGCATATCAGTGGGGGTGGTAGTGGTGGCTGTGGTGGTAGATGTAGAGGCTACAGTAGTAACGAAGGTCAGCCGATGCTTCTTCTTCTTCAGTCCATGGGGCTGAGCCATCCTCTTCCTCCTCGTCCCTGTGGAAGTGGATGCTCCCCCTACAACCCTGCCTGCTGAACCCGGAGCATAACTCGGGTCAGTCTCAGTCTCTCTGGAGTCTCTTGGGTGTTCACCAACCACCCGTAGCCCGTGTTCTGTGGGAACCACCTTGCTTCCCACAGTTTGCGTGAGGGGCTCCTCATCAGACTCCTCCTCCTCCTCAGCACCAACAACAAACTCCTGATGAAATCCGGCTGTCTCAGCAACATCTCCGGCAGGGGCAGACACCGGGGGAATAACATCAGATACAGTGCCTCTCGGTGGAGCAGGCATATCGTCCCCGGCGTCTCCACTATCATCATCATCCGAATCACGTGCTGGTAGAGCAATCTGCTCTACATCGGAATCACTATCATCGTGGCGCCACTTTCTCTTGGCTGGCACCACGTAGTCAGCACGGGCCAGATGCCCAAACAACCTCCTGACAGGGGGTTTCACCTGCTTCCCCCTGTACACCTTCATCCTCCCCAACGTAGTGTCATCCATGACCTCGAGCACTACCGCATCCTCCTTCTCCTTCGGCAGGGAGGGAAGCTTCTGATCTATATTCATCTGCATAAACCTCGGATACATGCAGAAGCCCTCCTTCCCTTTCCCCTCAATGTTCTCCACCAGATAGGTGAAGATCATTTTGGAGAAGCTGAACGGGTGGTTCAGCACCAACGCAGCATATGCGTTCTGGATCTGATCCGACAGCTCATCAAATCCTCCCTTCCTAGACGCTATGCACTTCAGTAGAACATGCGCAAGATACTTGAACTGGGGACAGAGGTTACTCTTGTTGAGTACCCCAGCATTGATGTCCCCAGAGTACTTGGCTCTCAGAAAACATCCTCTGACCGTGAGGGGGTGTAAACGAGTAGGACAATCAGCGTCATCCCCTAACTGTAGAACGATCCTTAGATCCTCCTCTGAGATGGTAATAGCCTCGCCAAAGATCGTGCTCCTGATGCAGTGAGGCTCAGAGGATCTATCAACGGTAGCGCCTTCCCAGAAGGCCTGCTGAACTGATCTATAAGGAGTACAAGGTGTAGAGATGGCATGTGCAATCCTCGATCTCAGCAGAAATGTGATGATGCCTGAGAAATCACCAGCGTTCCTGGATGTCAAATCCAGATGAGCACATATGTTATGCTTCGTGCTCATGGTCCATCGACTCGCCATCTGTAACACATATCAATATAAACATTAGTACCTTTGGCTAAGAACATCATGAAACACTTAAACTTGAATAAAATGTTTCTGTCATGCGATTGAGGTTGTGCGACTGAGATCAGTCGTGCGACTGAACAGTGCAATTGAGATTCAGACGTGCGAATGATCTCATGCGTACGACTGAGTGTGCGACTGGACTCATGCGCATGTAATCTTATGCGGTTACACCAGTCGTGCGACTGAGCTTCATACGCATGGTTCAGTCGTGCGGTTAGGCAAATCGCACCCTTCAATCGTGCGACTGAAGTTCATCAGCCTGTCCAATCGCATGATGTACTGTCTGTTCAATTCAAATTTACTTTTTCACCATTTTTGAATTTTAGACATCGTTATCTGGTTCATTTGACTCGCAATACGTTCTTATAACTCCTAACAAACTTAATTTCATCTGTTTGAGTAGTTAAGTTAGGTTATTAGGCCGTTTAAGTCTCGGTTTGCTTTCGGGTCTGATTTTGCAGATCTAGAATCAAATTGACCGTTATTTTGGTTTCTCTTCATGGCAAATTACCTGTAAAGTCGATGGAAATGATCAGTAATCAAGAAGCGGGTGTTTTAGGAATCAAATGAAATTTTGACAGAGTGGAGTTAAGTCGTGCGATTTAGGGTTTCTTTGAGGGTGATGAGTCTCTGCGACCGACTCCCCCTCTATTTATACTAACCCTAGATTCAATCGTGCGACTGAGTTCATACGCACATTTCAGTCATGCGAGTGGGACTCAGTCGTGCGATTGGGTCAGTCGCCCTTTTTCAGTCGTCCGACTGGATCTCAGTCGTGCAACTGACTCACTCGTTCGCCCTTAAGCATCCGACTGGGCCAATCGTATGGGCCATTCGGTTAGATGGTCCATACTCATGGTCCATTCGTGCGAATGGCTTCCATTCGTATGGTTAGTCCATACGTATGGTCCATTCGTGCGAATGGGTCACACTTATTAAATTTTTCTGCCAATTTGACTATTAACATTTAAAACCCCTTTTAATTATTGAAATTGACATTATGAGCTTTTGATCATGTCAGACATGATCATTTTAACTTAAAAACCTTTTGATCACCTCAGACGTGATCCTTATAAACAATTTAGTCACCTCAGACGTGACCATTTTAATCACTTTGTCACCTCAGACGTGACTGTTGCAGGATCGTTTAAGGGCTTAAACACAATTACAACACAACAACACAATGAGGAGAATAACTAAGCTCTAATCAAACAGTGAACTGGGTAACCAAAGTGATACAAAGAACACAAGTAAAGCAAGAGACAGAACAAGAGAGTATGGGTTTCAAGGAGGCAGTATATTGCTTTCTCAAGTTCTTTTACAAGTGTTACAAAGCATAAAGAAAAGATACAAGAACTTGAAATACTTATACTACAACCTACAGCCGGCCATACTTTGAAAGCCAGCTGGATACAATTGACTAGACACTAACAAAATCAATTGTAGGATCAAAAGGCATATCTGCCTTTTGACCTTGTGACTATGACATGCCATAGCTCACATCCTTATACAATACAAAAAGGATAAAGTACATAAAGTGGAAAGTTGAAGACTCAAGACCTCAATGTACAGTTACCAAAAGCAAGGCCCTTTTCACCAACTCATGTAAGTTGGTGACTTTACAGAGATGCAGCGGAAAAGGTGCTTTATGGAACAGTACATCAGATAAAGCATGTGTACTAAAAGTCTTCGGAAGAAATCTGTCTTCATAGGATGAGGCTTCGGAAGACTTTGTCTCTGAAGCTTCGGAAGACTTCATGTTTGGCTTCGGAAGATATTGGTCTTGGCTTCGGAAGATTTTACACTTAGAGTATTTTCTAATGCTTTGTGTAAAACTTCCGAAGCATTCTTCACTTCAGTACTTAGTGCATGTTGCTGAGACACTTAGCTGTTTTGGGTTGCATCAGACTTCAGGAATCCTTACAAACTCCCCCTAGGCTGATGCTACCAAAACACTTAGAAGATCTTCAAATGTTGGTAGTCTTCAGTACAATCAGGACCATTCCTTTCTTCATGAGATGGTCAGGATCATCAAGACTTTCATATATCTTCTCATCTCAAAGAGATCATGCAGAGGTAAGTTGATTATGTCTTGCCATGAGTAGACATTCTCAACACCTTGATCTCTGATAACAGTCCATCTCTCTGGATTGGTAGAGTATGTCCAGGACAAGATGGGTGTCTCACTAGTTAGAGGAGCCACTTGAATAGGAGTTGATTGGGCTGCCTCATCATGCACTTCCTCAGGTTGATCTGATTCAGCCTGAGGTGCAGAGGTAGATGACTTTGGCTTCTTCTTCTTTGTCTTTGGTTTAGAAGCCATCCTCTTCTTCCTCTTGGTTGTCTTTAACTGAGAAGACTGGTCTGCAGCACCATGTTGATCATCAGTGTCTTTCTCAGTTGGGTGTTCCTCCCTCACAGGTTCAGAAGGAGAGGGAGTTTGACCCTGCCTAGGATCAGAAGATGAAGCTTGCTGGGGCTCAGCTGGAGGTGCTGGTTGAGGTGTCTCTGGTTGTTCAAACTTGACCTCCACTTCAGGTGGGACTTGACTTGGAAGAGAGTGCAAGTCAATAAGTTCTCCACTCTTAATCTTCTGCTTGATCACCCTAATATGCTCATCCATAGTGGATAGAGACATGGGGCCAAGTCTCCTTCCGGAGAATCCATACAGCTTCAAGAAGCTCACCATTCTTTGTCTGTCAGCAGACTTCTTTGCATTCTTTTGAATGGTGGCCCTTGACTTTGCAGCTTCTTCCCTTAGTTTCCTTTTGGTTGTCTTTCTTTCCTTGACTAACTCAAGCTCAAGTTGCTTTAAGTACTCGAACTCAATGAAGTCATAGGACAAAGGGAGAAGTGCATCTGCCTGATAGAAGCCTGTGGCACTCAGGTAGTTGATCATCTTGATCCTATCTTCCTCTTTATCTACCTGAGGTTCTTGTGGAGCCACATCTTCCTGTGCAGGACTTTCTTGAACTGGTGAGAGAGTAGGAGCATGCTTGTAAAGTCTTTTCTGTCTCTTCTCCTCTTTGAGTTGGAGAAGTATCATTGCATCCTCTTTCTCCTTCAACTCTCTTGACACTTCTCTGTCAGCCAGTTCATTTAGTTCTTCTAAGGGGAGGGAGATGATCTCATCAATGTCATAGTTCCTGGTCTGTAAGTAGGTAATCCTGACTGCCCTTAACTCATCATCCTGAGTATTTGGTCTGGGGGCAGCCCTGATTGCAGCTTGCATGAAGCTAGATGACCCAGTGGAACTTTCTCCCCTTAGTCTCCTTTTCCTCTCTCTCTCTTCCTCCTCAATTTCCTCAGGAGTCATTATCCTTTTCCCTTTGTCACCAACAGACCTTTGTGACTCAGGGTGGATTGAAGCTTGGCCTTCATTGCTTGGAGTAGCTTCCATGCTCTGGCCAGAGAGAGGCTGAGAAACACCTTCACCAGCAGGTGTCTCAGATGGAGTTTGGACCTCAGCAGCAGTTGTTGATGATGAGACAGGGGTCTCAGGTTCTGTCACTGGGCCTTCAGTCAAGGTTTCCCCTATGAAACTAATCTTAGGGTCCACCTCAACATCCAGTTGACCGATGACATTGCCTGATTCCCTAAGTCTCCTTCTTAGAGAGAACTCTGCCATGATCCTGTCTTGGATTCTTTGAGCCAGCCTGTCAGCTTGTCTTGAATTGCTTGGATTGACAAGTGGCAGGTTGACTAAATCCAGTCTTTCATAAAAGCTCAGGCTTTGGAATTGAAAAACTTCTTGTTGGCCTTGAACTCTTTGAAGTATGAGGGCTCTTCTGTCATCATCATACCTCCACCTTATGATTTGATTGCTAGTTCCCAGTGGTGGAGATGAGACAGCCCTTGGTATGCCTTCCTCAAAGAGACTCCTGATGAGAGAGTCTATAGAGTCCACATTAATGTGAACTTGAGGAAGTTGCTGAGAATGCACAACAGCAAGTGAGGATGGTGAGTCCTCTATGTCCATTCTCTCTGAAGAACTCCCAGGTTCTGTGGTTGTAACAACTTTCTCCCCCTTTTTGGTAGCATCACCCACTTGCATAGGTGAGCTGGAGGATAAGTCAATCACTTCCACAGGTTCTTGTGTTCCTGGTTGAGCTCTCCTTAAAGGTCTCCCAGCTAGTTTTTCCTGCAGATATGAAATCTGGAGTTGCTGATCATTGACCCTGTTTTGTAAGGTAGTCCTGAGATTCCAAGTGACTAACCTTAGAGACTAAAGTAGGTGCATGTTTTTGACAGTTTTTGCACCTTTAGTCTCAAATTCCCCTCATCTTCATCAGAAGATTCATTGGGGGATGAGATGATTGGACCAAAGTCCTCTCTCTCACCACCAGCTTGAGTTTCTTGGCTGCTGGTTTTCCTCTGCTCACTGGCAGCCTCAGTTGAGATGCCAATGGGCTGAGTTGCCATGGTTGAGGTCTTAATGATGTAATCACTTTCAAAAGTGAGAGCCTCTTCCATATGGACATCCTGAACAGGTTCAGAAGTGTCCACCTCAGTAATAGGTGACTGATGGGGGATAGACTGAGGAGAGTCAGAGGTACTCATCTCTCTTTGAGTAGGGGAGGAGAAGAGAGACTCATGGTACTCACTGAATCCTAAGTCTTCATCAGTGTAAAAGGATAGGTTGGGAATTGGTTGGTTGAGATCCAAAGGCTGGGGATGGTAGCTGTCCCCTGAAGGTTGTCCACTTGAGTGTTGAGACTCAGAGTGAAGGCTTAAGGTTGTTGGGCTATTGAGCTCATCAGGGTGAGCTTGAGGAACCTCAGCCCTGATAGGTGAAACAATGGGAGTGGTTTGCTCCTCAGGAGAAGTGGGAGCTCTAGTGTCCACTTCTTCCTGTAAGGTTGAGTATTTGGGGGCCTGCACAGACTCAATAGTCTGAGCAGGGGTTCGTTTGGATTTTCTTTGGTAGGTGAGGGTGATTTCTGGTCTTTTTAATGGTAGGGACAAAAGAGGTGTGGGTTCAACACTAGCTTGTGTTGCTAGGTTGTCACCTTGAGCAATGAGCTCTAACATTTTTGGGACTAGGGCTGTTTCTACCCCAGAGAAGCCTACAGTTGGCTTCTTCATTATTTTAAAGATGCCGGGCTTCATCTGTCCCAATTTAAGAATATTACCTGTTTCCCTCAACTGTGAGCCCAGTTCACAGTTGAGAATGTGTTGAACATATCTAGGAAACATGTAATACTCTAAGGAGTCTAAGTTTGCAAGTAAATTAGTATAAACAAATTGTGAATACCTGAACTTGACCCCTTGAACCATTCCATGAACTATGAAGGAGAGATCCTCAGGAATCTGGTCCCATCCACCATGCTTGTTTGACAAGCTGTGGATAACCACATGGAGCAGGAATTTCCATTGGGATGAGACCTTCCCTTTCCTAAAGGTCTTTACAGAGAAATCTCCCTCATAGCCCATCTGCTCAAAAGAATGATTTACAGCTTCTTTTGGGAAGGACACCTCACCTTCTTCATCATCCAGCTGTAGATGTTGGTTAATGATGGCCGGAGTGATGAAGACTGTCCTCCCTTGCACTGTGGCAGACAGTGCCTTCTCCCCATCCATAATGACCTCTTGGCAGGTCTTCCAGAATTCAAGCAACTGATCCTCATATAGAGGAGGATCAATGGTCAGGGAGGTGAAGTAGTTTGACAGAGTCAAGAATTGGCAAATCTCTGAGAAACTTGCATCTTTCTCAGAGCTTAACAGAGCAACTTGATTATGTTGCCTGTGTAGTTGCATGGAGAAATCAGGGTTGTTTCTGCGGTTAAGGTTGGCCATTTAGAAGCTTAAGGGTGAAGAAAGGTAGAAAGCAAAGGCGGTTTAGAGAATTAGGTTAGAGAAACAGTAGAATTGAGGAAGATAGTGGGAAAGAGGGGGAACCGTTGGGTATTTATATGAAAAGGGATTTGAACCAAAGTTAATGAAAGAGGATAAACTTTGAAATCCGAAAGTCGGTCCCACCTCTGAAAAAGTAGTTTACTTTTGCTCAAAAAGTAGTTTTCTTGGAATTCGAAAAGCTTCCGAAGTTTATTTGTCTTCGGAAGTTTTGATTTAAAAAGCTTCCGAAGCTAAAATGGCTTCGGAAGATTTTCCTGAGAGTCTTGATAATTTATGCTTCGGAAGAGAAATAAACCCTTGAATGCTTTGTATGAAAATAAACAAAGCTTCCGAAGGTTAATTTTGCTTCGGAAGGAAAAGGTTCTTGAAAATAGATAAGTGTCTGAGATAAGAATTTTAAGCTTCGGAAGATGAACTTTACTTCTTCCGAAGGTAAAATCTCTTAGACAGTTATTTATTTTAAAGACATGTTTTTCTTCCGAAGATAAAATCTTTATCTTCCGAAGTATCAGAAATTTTCAAGAATCTAAGGAAAGTCTTCAAAAAGAATTTTACATCCAAAGAAAACATGAGCTTATGAAAGTGATGAACTAGACAACTTAGGACACACATATTTTAAGAAGAAATAATTAGAATTAGTTTTAATAAAAAGTCTACTCAAAGTTAATCATCCCAATAGCTGATATCAGATACTTAAATCTCTGTTCATCAAAAGCTTTGGTGAACAGATCAGCATATTGTTCATCTGTATGAACTTTGACTAGTTTAATTAATCCTTTTTCATAGTTATCTCTTATTAAATGATACCTGATGTTGATGTGTTTGGTCCTTGAGTGCTGCACAGGGTTCTCAGTGATAGAGATAGCACTATTGTTGTCTATGTGGATAGGAGTCTCTTTGAAGTTAAATCCATAGTCCAGCATCTGATTTTGAATCCAAAGCACTTGAGCACAGCAGCTTGCAGCAGCAATGTATTCAGCCTCAGCAGTTGATGCAGACACACAGGATTGTTTCTTGCATTGCCATGAGACCACCCTTCCACCAAGGAATTGACATCCCCCAGATGTAGACTTTGCAGTCATATTGCAACCACCATAATCACTATCTGTATAGGCATACAGATTGAAATTTGGATTCTTTGGATACCATAGACCAAGTGTTGAAGCACCTTTGAGGTATCTTAAAATCCTTTTCACAGTGATTAAGTGAGACATCTTAGGGTTGGCTTGATATCTTGCACAAATACATGTAGCAAACATGATATCAGGCCTGCTAGCTGTAAGATACATAAGAGACCCAATCATAGCCCTGTATAAGTGCTCATCTACACACTCCCCCTCAAGATCTGGACCAAGGGAGTGGTTTCTGGCTATGGGTGTCTTAGCAATCTTACAATCAGTCATATTGAACCTCTTGAGTATGTCTTGAACATACTTTGACTGACTTATGAAGATGCCATCTTCAACCTGCTTCACTTGAATTCCCAGAAAGAAGTTGAGTTCTCCCATTGAACTCATCTCAAATCTGTCCTTCATCAGCTTCTCAAAGTCTTTGCAGAGCTTTGGATTAGTTGAACCAAAGATGATGTCATCAACATATACTTGAACCAGCAATAAGTCATTTCCCTGTCCTTTGATGAAGAGGGTTCCATCTATAGTACCTCTTCTGTATCCATGCTTGCAGAGATACTTAGATAGTGTCTCATACCACTTCCTGGGTGCCTGATGCAGCCCATAAAGAGCTTTGTCAAGCTTGCAGACATAATCAGGATGATCAGGGTCTACAAAACCAGGTGGCTGTTTGACATAAACCTCCTCATCAATCACTCCATATAAGAAAGCACACTTTACATCAAGTTGGTAGACCTTGAAGTTCTTGGATGCAGCAAATGCCAGGAATATCCTAACAGCTTCTAGTCTTGCTACAGGAGCAAAGACATCAGTGTAGTCAATCCCTTCTTCTTGTGTGTATCCTTGAACAACTAGTCTTGCCTTGTTCTTGATGATGATTCCCCTATCATCCTTCTTGTTTCTAAAAACCCATTTGGTTCCAATGGTAGTCTTCCCATGAGGAAGAGGACAAAGGTTCCAAACTTTCTGCCTTTTGAATTGAAGCAGCTCTTGTTGCATAGCTTCAACCCAACTTCCATCCTTTAGAGCTTCATCAACTTTCTTGGGCTCTATCTGAGATAAGAAACAAGAGTGAAGACAAACATTTGCTTCATGGGTTTGTCCTCTTGTTCTTACCCCTGTGACAACATCTCCAATGATGTTTGTGGTGGGGTGAGACTTGTGGATCCTTAGCTGAGGGATCACAGCAAGTTGCTGGGAAAGATCTAAATTTGAGAAATTTAAATCTGGTCCTGAAGATTCACCCTCCACATTATCACACTTATCAAGATTAACTTGATCCAATGAGTGTGAGACATCATTGATGTTGTCATCTATGGTGTGGTTATTAGCATCAAGGAATTCCTGATCACTATCACCATCACCATTGTTGTCTTCTACAAGTGAGGTATCTTTATCTGGTTGAGAGGCCTCTGAGCTGGAATTTGAAGGCATGCCAGATGTATCAGCTGAATTTGTCATTGTTGTGCTGATAGAAACCTCATTTGCTGAAGTAGTTCCAACTGGAGCTGAAGATGTATGAGTTGAAGATCTTCCTAGCTCAAATCTTGGATCAGGATCACCTGTATTTAGATTTTCTGCAGATCCTGAAACATGCTCACAAGATTTGTTAAAACAGTTGGTAACTAAATCAAGATCAAACAGCCAATCCGGACCAGAACCAGCCACACAGGGAGTGTGCTCATTGAAAGTCACATTGGCTGACTCCTCAACAATTCTAGTTCTGAGATTGTATACTCTATAAGCTTTAGCTTGAGAAGAGTATCCAATGAAATGTCCATCATCTGATTTCTCAGCAAACTTGGCAATTTGATCTTTGGTATTCAAGATGGTGCAGGGACATCCAAATGACCTGAGAAAACCAATGAAAGGTTTCCTCTTGTGCCAAAGTTCATAAGGAGTCTTACCATGTGTCTTAACTACTAAAACTCTGTTTTGCACATAGCAAGCAGTATTGACTGCCTCTGCCCAGAAGGTGATAGGCAGTTTAGAGTCAGACAACATAGTTCTTGCAGCTTCAATAAGTGTCCTGTTTCTCCTTTCAGCAACTCCATTTTGCTGAGGAGTCCTGGGAGCACTATATTGTCTTGTAATACCTTTTTCATCACAAAATGCATCAAGGATTTGGTTCTTGAATTCAGTTCCTTGATCACATCTTATGGTTTTGACCTTGTGATCACATTGATTCTCAACTTTTAAGATGAAATTCTTCAGAATCTCAGGGGTTTCATCCTTAGTTCTAAGGAAGAAGACCCAAGTGAATCTTGTAAAATCATCTGTGATCACCAGACAGTAAGAGGTCCTTCCTAAACTCATTACACTGGTGGGGCCAAAGAGATCCATATGTAACAAGTGTAGGGGAGTAGTGATGGAGTTCTTTTCCTTAGGCTTGTGAGATACCTTGTGTTGCTTCCCTTTCAGGCATGCCACACAATGATCATCACTAGTAAACTCTTTCTTTGGCATTCCAGTTACCAGATCATGTTTAATTAATTTATTCATGTTCTTAAAGTTTACATGGCACATTCTTTTATGCCATAGGAAAGACTCATCACTATTTGCTTTAGATAGAAAGCATGAAACTTCTCCTGAGGGAGATGTTTCTTGCAAATCCATCTTGTACATGTTCCCTTTCCTGGGGGCTCTGAGCAGGATATGCTCATGAGGAATGACCACACCAGGTTTGAGAACAATGCACTCATGCTCAGTAAAGAGCATGTTATGACTCTGATCACAAAATTGGGATACACTCAGAAGATTGTACCCAAGCTCCTTAACAAAGTTTACCTTCTCAATGCTGAGCTTACCATTTGTGACCTTGCCCCTTCCAGAAATGTAACCACCTTCATCTCCTCCAAAAGCAACTGGTCCTCCATCAATTCTCTCAAAATTATGGAGTAGAGACCTATTGCCTGTCATGTGCCTGGAACAGCCACTGTCAATTATCCAGACATTCCTGTTGGTCTTGAGCTGTTCCTGCACAGAGAAGATGATTAGTTACATTTGGAAACCCAAGCCTTACTTGTCTTGGGCTCATTAACAGTAATAGAAGGTAATGCAACAGTAATAGATCCTATGGTTGTACTATAGGGATCTTCAGCTGTTGTTGATGGAGAAACCTCAGTCATTTGGTCTTTCTTAGACTTCCACACCACCTTTGGAGTCTTGGACTTGACCTTCAAAACCTTAGAAGCTTTTAAACTTCATAAGTTTTGATGACTGATCCTTCGGAAGAGTCTACAGTCACTGCAGCAGACTTTAGTGCTTCGGAAGAATTCCTTTCTTCCGAGACCAACTTTGCTTCCGAAGGTAATTTTCCACTTACCTCCTTCTTTGATTTGGAGCTTCCGAAGGAAACAGACTTTCCTTCCGAAGCTTGAGATTTCTTGAGACTCTTTGAAGTCTTTGTTTTAGTCATGTGGACAGTACTTTTAGGATTGTATGGGCAATCCTTAGCAATGTGAGAAGTACTTTCACACATAACACATAACATTATCTTCTTCAAAGAAGTCTCCCTTTGAGAGCAAGACTGACTTTGGTCACATCCCTTCTCCATCTTCATCTTGGTAGATGCTGAGACAGTTCCTTTGGGCTGTGAACTGTTCTTGGAGTTTGATGGTCCAGGCTGTGCAGCAGTGGTACACAGCAAATCAGTCTTCTTCTTGGCACTGAGATGATTTGAACAAGAACCATGACTCTTAGCTAAGGAGTCTTGGTTGATGTCTTCAGTCCTTACTACTTTGAAACCTGCAGAGATAAAAACTTGTTTCTGCTTAGCATCAAAAGTAGCCTTGATTTCTTGAGCCTTCTTTGCTTTTCTTTTGCTCTTTCTGATCAAGTTCTTTCTTTTGGACTTGGTCATCACAGTTGATTTCTTCTCCTCAGAAGGATAGTGGCCCTTGGAAGAATCCTCTTCTTCACTCTTCTCAGAGGAATTCTTCACTATCACTTCTTCATCATCCTCACTTACAGGATCTATGAGAGGAAGCTCATCTTCACAAGTTCCACACCTAGGAGATCTTACAGACAAGATTGTGTGTGGAGGAGCTATCTCATTTGATCCTAGTCCCTGTCTATTTTGATAACAAACTTTGTTGTGCAGGGATGAGGATATCATGTTCTTGAAGGTCTCTTCTTCAAGAACACTCTTCTCTGCCTTGGCTTTGCTGATCACAAGCTCAGCCTGGCACTCAGTTAACTTAGTGATGAGATCTTGGATCTGAGTTCTGAAATCTGTATGTTCATGTTTTAGTACTGAAATGGTTTTCTCCAAGTCTTCTATCTTTAACTTGTAATCATTTTCAGACTTTCTAAAATCAGATTTTAATATGTTTAATGACTCAAGATCAGATCTCATCTCTAGGTTATAGGACCTGTATCTATTTACTTTAGCAATGCATTCAGGTGAGCAAAGATGTTCCAATACCTTGGCTTCATCATGGTCAGCCATCAGTGCTTGGTTTGGAGAAGCATCCTCCACCTGAAAACTCCAGTCAAAGCCTCCTTCTTCAACAGCAACAGCAGCATGTTGCTTTGTCTTCTCAGCCTGAGGAGCTTTGTCAGTAAAGTTTGGTCTGGGTTGTGTTTGGCCCCCATTTGCTTTAGGTGCCTTACACTCCCTGGCAAAGTGACCCATAAGGTTACAGTTGTAACACTTAACTTTGCTTTTATCCAGCCCAAACTTACTGCTGGTAGCATTGCTTGGAAATCTTCTTCCTGTCCTCTTGTAGAACTTCTTGGCTCTGTGAGTGAGGAGAGCCATCTGCTGAACTATCTCCATGTATTCCAGGTCATCTGGATGGATACAGTCCAGGTCTTCAAGAGTGAAGAGATAATTCCCACAGCTTTCATCTGCAGACACAAAGGCTTGAGAAGAACTTGTCTCTTGGAATGGGCTTCCTTGAGTAAAGTTCTCCCTTGGTGTCTCCGGGAAGGTGATGAAAGGACCCTTTTGTGAGTTGTCAGGGTAGCATAAGAGATGATGCTGAGGTTCTATGCTGTCCCTTTCAACCACATGAAGGGCTGAACCCATTTGATTGTTGGAGTTGCCAGATGAACCTGCATGTTCATCTCCATCTGGTATCCACTGAGAATCCCATACAACTCTGTAAGAGTAAGAGTCTTAAGGTTCTCAGTCCTCTTGATCACCACACAATAGTGTGTCCATTGCCTAGGAAGTGAGGACATGAACTTCCTTACAATGTCCCTGTTCTCAAGAGGAACTCCTCCATCCACTAGGGTATCCACAATCTCAACATACCTGAAGTATTGTTGAGTCATGGTCTCACCTGCTTTGAAGGTGAAATTTTCAAACTGCTGCTTCAGAAGATCTTTCTTGTTCTCCTTGGCTTCAGAGGAGCCCTCATACATCAGCTTCAGTGCATCCCACAGCTGTTTGGCTGTCTTGCACTTCTTGAAGCCTCTATATACAGAGTTTGGGAGAGCAGTCTGAAGAGCAGTCATGGCCTTCCTGTCAATCTCTACTCTTTTTCTATCTTCATCTGAGTAGTTGGCCACATCTTTAGGAATCATACCAGCACCAGTAGCAGAGGGGGTGCTGGGTATGAAAGGTCCATTCTCAACAGATTCCCACATTCTTGAATCAAGAGACCTGATGAAGCCTTCCATCCTCATGCACCAGGTGTCAAAATCATCAAGAGTGATCAGTGGGGATTTGTTCATGGTTCCAGTCTCCATATCAGTCTTAGAGATGGCAGCCATTTGAAGAGTTTAGTTTTGTGTGTGTGAGGGATCTTAAGATGGTTAGATCTTATATCAAGAGCCTGGAAAGCTCTGATACCAATTGCAGGATCGTTTAAGGGCTTAAACACAATTACAACACAACAACACAATGAGGAGAATAACTAAGCTCTAATCAAACAGTGAACTGGGTAACCAAAGTGATACAAAGAACACAAGTAAAGCAAGAGACAGAACAAGAGAGTATGGGTTTCAAGGAGGCAGTATATTGCTTTCTCAAGTTCTTCTACAAGTGTTACAAAGCATAAAGAAAAGATACAAGAACTTGAAATACTTATACTACAACCTACAGCCGGCCATACTTTGAAAGCCAGCTGGAAACAATTGACTAGACACTAACAAAATCAATTGTAGGATCAAAAGGCATATCTGCCTTTTGACCTTGTGACTATGACATGCCATAGCTCACATCCTTATACAATACAAAAAGGATAAAGTACATAAAGTGGAAAGTTGAAGACTCAAGACCTCAATGTACAGTTACCAAAAGCAAGGCCCTTTTCACCAACTCATGTAAGTTGGTGACTTTACAGAGATGCAGCGGAAAAGGTGCTTTATGGAACAGTACATCAGATAAAGCATGTGTACTAAAAGTCTTCGGAAGAAATCTGTCTTCATAGGATGAGGCTTCGGAAGACTTTGTCTCTGAAGCTTCGGAAGACTTCATATTTGGCTTCGGAAGATATTGGTCTTGGCTTCGGAAGATTTTACACTTAGAGTATTTTCTAATGCTTTGTGTAAAACTTCCGAAGCATTCTTCACTTCAGTACTTAGTGCATGTTGCTGAGACACTTAAGCTGTTTTGGGTTGCATCAGACTTCAGGAATCCTTACAACTGTTTTAAACTTTCAAAGCACATGTGGTCATCTCAGACATGACCCTTTTAGTGAGTTGATTCCTTACTGATTTTCCTGATTTAATCCGACAAACTAACAAACTACAACTACTAACTAGCTTAGAAAATTTAAACTAAATACTCAAAACAAGACTTTTTTTTGGCTTTTTGTGAAAGATAAATCCTAAGATGGACATCTATGGGATTTGGTTCCGGAATAGACAACTTCAACTTGGATTGACCACACCTGGACCAATTCAATTTTGGAATCATACAGGCAAGTCAAATCATTTGGAACTTGTTAGGACCTGGTATTTGAACGAAAATACCTAGTGATTAGCATGTTAACCAAATCAAATAGTGCGGAATCCTATTTGATTGGCGATCCAATCAGTGAGAACACACGAAGAATCAATCAAGAATTGAATCTAACGTTAGAAGTCGATTAGGAATGGATCTAATGTGTTCTGTGAACTTGGAGAACGATTTGGGAGGCTTCTGGACGGCTAGGGTACGTCTGGAATCGTAATGGTATGAATGCTTACGTTTTTCCACGAATTGGGTCTATTTATAGGTTAGTATTGTTCAATCGTACGACCGGGCCATAAGTATGGTTCAGTCATGCGATTGAACCATGTGGTTGATTCATCCGCACGACTGAGTGTTCAGTCGTGCGACTGAGCCAATCTTATGTGTCAATCATACGACTGATCCAGTCTCCTGGTTCATTCGTGCGATTGAGTCAATCGTATGAAGTTATTCATGCGTATGGTCCATTCGCATGGGCCATTCGCATGAAAACTTCATTAAGTTAAGTTTGAATGTTTTAATTAATATAACATTATATGTAACCATTCAAACACTCATAAACCCAATTAATCAACTCAATAACGACTCATTAATGAAATATTAGACATTACAAAACACAAACAATCCATATCATTTCATTAATCATTACATATTACATCATAATCAGACAGACAAGATCTATTACATTACAAATCATGATCTAGGGACATACATGCATCAACAAACTCCCCCTTGGACCTAGATCTCTCTAATCTCTTGTCTTCTGCATAACCTCCTTGTACTTCTTGTACTTCTCCTCTTTTGTGACTCCAGCGTGAATTTCGAACGCGAAGCAGAGTCGTATAACGTTTTGGAACCGGAGGGCTTGTACAATATCTTGCGTGTCATAGAACAGTGGCCACTTGTATAATGCATAGACATCATTAGCCGACAAGTTAGTAAGCCGCATCGGGTCGAATACCCTGATTGTATCCATTTGTCCCTCTTTGCTTAGGACTATGATCGCTTCAGCTGTTCTCCAATCATAGTACCACCATTTGAAGTGTGGAGTGAAGTCCTGTGGCATTTCCCTGAGTGGGATTCTCGACATTGTGCGCGGAGGACTCCACTTCAACACTATCTTGGGTTTGCCAGTAATGGCATCAACCTCAGACCTTCTTATGTACCTAGTAGGCTTTGGGGTCTGAAGTTAACCCATCTGGTGTGGTACTCCTTCTTAAGGGCAGCCTCGAACCAGCCTGACATCTTCCTCGGGTCAGCATACAAAAGCTTTAGCTTAGCCAGCTGGTTAAGCTAAAACCTGGTAGAGTCTTCAGATCATGTGGGAATCTGAAGTACTCTATGCCCTGTTCTCTCTTAACTGCATAAGCATTAAGATCATCAAAATAAGCCCATGCTATAATCTTGCCTGACACCTTGTGGTGTTTCTTGACTCTGTAGAGCTTGGTGTAGGCATCTTTCTTTGGTGCAGCACGTTGGGCTCTCACTTCTTCAAAACATGCAGCCCACTCAGCCTTTCGAATGTCAACATCATCATTTGAGGCTTGGGATGTTCCTTCTGCCTTCTCAGTTTCCTGCTCCATCTTGTTCAACACCTCAAAAGTATCGCTAACGAGGGACTCACCCAGATTGGGGACCACATTAGCCTCATTGTCAGCATACTGAGGATACTCCTCTACAGTGATATCTTCGACCTCGACTTCATCAACATCGTTGAGCTCTTCATCACTAGTCGAATCAACTGTTGGAGCATCTTTAACTATGTCATCCGGATTGAGCTTGAAGATCTCTGCGAGTTGCTCGTTAGATAGGTCATGAATTATTTCCCCTTCTTCAGTGGTATAACTCACAGACCTTCTTACGATCCCTTGCAGATCAAGAATCATGGTTAGTTGAGTCTTGACCTGTTGGAGGGGAGCAACATCAAACTCATCTCTTTGATAATTTGGATATGTTTGATTTAAACATTCAACACATACATCATTAGTAAGTAATCAAACAGAAGTACATTAACTTAATATATAAACATTCAATACATTGTTTTTCAATACAGAATTCAAACACAAAAGTAAATAAATACATAAAACATCTAGTCTTTACTTTTATCTTGAATCAACGTCTCATCACCCGGAGGAGCAGAGGTGGTCGCTGACTGGTCCTGTCTGTTCTTCGACCTTCTTTCTTGACTTGAAGTAGAGGCCGATGCAGCCGCATCCCCTCCTTCTGCTTCGTCATCATCATCCTTTCCCTCTGTCCTCTCTTCGTCTGTTTCCTCCTCATCCTCAGTATCCTCCTCATCCTCATCATCATCTTCATCATCGTCATCACCATCTCCATCATCTCCATCCCCTTCTTGATCTTTAAGGGCTCATCCTTTGATCCCTTTAGCCGCAACATGATGGTCTTGTTGGTGGTCTCCAACTCCTCTATCCTTTTGGCTGATTGGGCATGCTGCTCCTGGAGTTGGGACATCTCTACACGCTGTGCATCCATCAGCTGAGCTTGCTGCTCTATAACACGAGCCTGTTCTACCATCTGTTGAGACTGGGCAGCAGTCAGGTCGGTAAGCTGGCGTATCTGTGCAGCTTTCTCCTCGTCGGCAGCTAGTAAGCGCATCACCATACGGTTTAGCGCCGACAGCTGTTCCTCTACCCCGATTGGAGGTAGAGGTGATCCATACATGTGTGAGGACTGGGCTGACGGTCCTGCATGATGTGAGGTGGTGGTGGTGGTGGCTGTAGTGAAGATGGGTCGGTAAAATGGTGGAGGTGATGTGGGTGTAAATGGTATGGTGGTGGATGGGAAATGTACTGTAGTGGTAGGTATGGTGGTGGCTGTGGTAGCAGTGGTGGATGTGGTGGCTGTGGTGGTGGATGGCATATCAGTGGGGGTGGTAGTGGTGGCTGTGGTGGTAGATGTAGAGGCTACAGTAGTAACGAAGGTCAACCGACGCTTCTTCTTCTTCAGTCCATGGGGCTGAGCCATCCTCTTCCTCCTCGTCCCTGTGGAAGTGGATGCTCCCCCTACAACCCTGCCTGCTGAACCCGGAGCATAACTCGGGTCAGTCTCAGTCTCTCTGGAGTCTCTAGGGTGTTCACAACCCATCCGTAGCCCGTGTTCTGTGGGAACCACCTTGCTTCCCACAGTTCGCGTGAGGGGCTCCTCATCAGACTCCTCCTCCTCCTCAGCACCAACAACAAACTCCTGATGAAATCCGACTGTCTCAGCAACATCTCCGGCAGGGGCAGACACCGGGGGAATAACATCAGATACAGTGCCTCTCGGTGGAGCAGGCATATCGTCCCCGGCGTCTCCACTATCATCATCATCCGAATCATGTGCTGGTAGAGCAATCTACTCTACATCAGAATCACTATCATCGTGGTGCCACTTTCTCTTGGCTGGCACCACGTAGTCAGCACGGGCCAGATGCCCAAACAACCTCCTGACAGGGGGTTTCACCTGCTTCCCCCTGTACACCTTCATCCTCCCCAACGTAGTGTCATCCATGACCTCGAGCACTACCGCATCCTCCTTCTCCTTCGGCAGGGAGGGAAGCTTTTGATCTATAATCATCTGCATAAACCTCGGATACATGCAGAAGCCCTCCTTCCCTTTCCCCTCAATGTTCTCCACCAGATAGGTGAAGATCATTTTGGAGAAGCTGAACGGGTGGTTCAGCACCAACGCAACATATGCGTTCTGGATCTGATCCGACAGCTCATCAAATCCTCCCTTCCTAGACGCTATGCACTTCAGTAGAACATGCGCAGGATACTTGAACTGGGGATAGAGGTTACTCTTGTTGAGTACCCCAGCATTGATGTCCCCAGAGTACTTGGCTCTTAGAAAACATCCTCTGATCGTGAGGGGGTGTAAACGAGTAGGACAATCAGCGTCATTCCCTAACTGTAGAACGATCCTTAGATCCTCCTCTGAGATGGTAATAGCCTCGCCAAAGATCGTGCTCCTGATGCAGTGAGGCTCAGAGGATCTATCAACGGTAGCGCCTTCCCAGAAGGCCTGCTGAACTGATCTATAAGGAGTACAAGGTGTAGAGATGGCATGTGCAATCCTCGATCTCAGCAGAAATGTGATGATGCCTGAGAAATCAGCAGCGTTCCTGGATGTCAAATCCAGATGAGCACATATGTTATGCTTCGTGCTCATGGTCCATCGACTCGCCATCTGTAACACATATCAATATAAACATTAGTACCTTTGGCTAAGAACATCATGAAACACTTAAACTTGAATAAAATGTTTCTGTCATGCGATTGAGGTTGTGCGACTGAGATCAGTCGTGCGACTGAACAGTGTGATTGAGATTCAGACGTGCGAATGATCTCATGCGTACGACTGAGTGTGCGACTGGACTCATGCGCATGTAATCTTATGCGGTTACACTAGTCGTGCGACTGAGCTTCATACGCATGGTTCAGTCGTGCGGTTAGGCAAATCGCACCCTTCAGTCGTGCGACTGAAGTTCATCAGCCTGTCCAATCGCATGATGTACTGTCTGTTCAATTCAAATTTACTTTTTCACCATTTTTGAGTTTTAGACATCGTTATCTGGTTCATTTGACTCGCAATACGTTCTTATAACTCCTAACAAACTTAATTTCATCTGTTTGAGTAGTTAAGTTAGGTTATTAGGCCGTTTAAGTCTCGGTTTGCTTTCGGGTCTGATTTTGCAGATCTAGAATCAAATCGACCGTTATTTTGGTTTCTCTTCACCGCAAATTACCTGTAAAGTCGATGGAAATGATCAGTAATCAAGAAATGGGTGTTTTAGGAATCAAATGAAATTTTGGCAGAGTGGAGTTAAGTCGTGCGATTTAGGGTTTCTTTGAGGGTGATGAGTCTCTGCGACCGACTCCCCCTCTATTTATACTAACCCTAGATTCAATCGTGCGACTGAGTTCATACGCACATTTCAGTCGTGCGAGTGGGACTCAGTCGTGCGATTGGGTCAGTCGCCCTTTTTCAGTCGTCCGACTGGATATCAGTCGTGCGACTGACTCACTCGTTCGCCCTTAAGCATCCGACTGGGCCAATCGTATGGGCCATTCGGTTGGATGGTCCATACTCATGGTCCATTCGTGCGAATGGCTTCCATTCGTATGGTTAGTCCATACGTATGGTCCATTCGTGCGAATGGGTCACACTTATTAAATTTTCTGCCAATTTGACTATTAACATTTAAAACCCCTTTTAATTATTGAAATTGACATTATGAGCTTTTGATCATGTCAGACATGATCATTTTAACTTGAAAACCTTTTGATCACCTCAGACGTGATCCTTATAAACAATTTAGTCACCTCAGACGTGACCATTTTAAACACTTTGTCACCTCAGACGTGACTGTTTTAAACTTTCAAAGCACATGTGGTCATCTCAGACATGACCCTTTTAGTGAGTTGATTCCTTACTGATTTTCCTGATGTAATCCGACAAACTAACAAACTACAACTACTAACTAGCTTAGAAAATTTAAACTAAATACTCAAAACAAGACTTGTTTTTGGCTTTTTGTGAGAGATAAATCCTAAGATGGACATCTATGGGATTTGGTTCCGGAATAGACAGCTTCAACTTGGATTGACCACACCTGGACCAATTCAATTTTGAAATCATACAGGCAAGTCAAATCATTTGGAACTTGTTATCACAATCTTTTGATGCTCAATTCTTGGTGTTCATCCAGAGTCATTAGCAACTTTAGGAAATCATACTGGAACTCTTAGATGTTCATATTGATTTGAACTTTCGAGAATTTCAGCCACAATGATTGTCAATATATTTGTCCACTTAAATCCATACACAGACTTTTGACACAGACTGGTGACTGATTTATGTTTAATTATTTCAACTAACATTTGTGGATCCCACACTTATATGGTAATCAACATTCCACAGGAGCTTTTGAGCGGTCTACGGGTATTATTACAAGAAGAGACTATTCTTAGAGCTTTCAAAGAGAAGCCAGTCCTCAGGTTAGTGCCATCGCACAGCAGAGAGGCGGCAAACAACAATGAATTCTAGAATATCTAGGTTATGCTTATCCTCAGGTCAGTGCCATCGCACAGCAGAGAGGCACAGAACCTATCTCCTTGTTAGAGCAGCTTATTTCAAAATGCACCAACAACCTAAGTCATTAGCTTTATAGCATTTGTCTTTCATTTTTTCTTTGCTTTGCTCTAATTATGGTCATCCGCACACATTTGTGGCGTTTACATGCTCATTACCCCTTATTGGAATATTGTTGATTGTGTTAACCAGTGATAAGACGGAAGCTCACAGTCAGTTGAACATTCAGTTTGATCTTGAGATCACCAGTCAGGTCTAATCATCTATTGTGTTGAATCTACTGACATATCATTTGTGGTCTAGCAACCTCTAGGTCTACTTTCTTTGTGTTACCTTAGGAGTTACCAGTTTTCTATCATCTTCCCTTTTGTATTGCCTAGACTACACAGACTTATACTTTAAATTTTTGCATCTTTTCAAAACTTAAATTTTTAAAGTCCCTCTTGATTTGTTCCTGTGTACTATCATTTTCCAAAGGTTTTGAATCGGTATCACAGATACGATCTACCTTATATCAGCTATCCACTCCTTCTCCCTCGTTTTTTTTAATGTTAACTTGCTGACATATTCTCCCCCTAAAATACTAAAATCATTACTGGTTTAATTATTTTAGGATTTTAATAAACAACAAAATAACATGAGTTTAAATTAAACAGACAAAATAAACAGATAAAATTAATTAAAATAAAAAACTTTATCTAAACTACGTCGGACTACACATTATCATCATCAGGAATAACCTCACTTTTCTTTTTAACGCCGTTGACCTCTAGCAAATATTGAAAACGTGGTTTATCAAAGGCTTTAGTATAGAGGTCAGCGCGTTGAAAATCAGTATTAATTTTAACCACATCAATTAAGTTCTTTTCAAAACACTCTCTTATGAAATGGTATTTGATACCGATATGTTTGGTCTTAGGATGTTGGACTGGATTTTTAGTTACTGCAATTGCAGCAGAGTTATCAACAAAAATAGGAGTAGAAGAGAACTTTAAACGTAATCCCGCATTTGCTGTTGAATCCAGATGATTTGTGAACAGCAACTTGCAGCAGCAACATATTCGGCTTCACAGGTTGACAATGCAACCGATGTCTGCTTCTTACACTGCCAGGTAACTAATCTTCTCCCAAAGAATTGACACCCTGCTGATGTAGACTTGTAGTTCATCTTGCAGCCCCCGTAATCCGAGTCACTATACGCGGTAAGCTCAAAGTCATCATCATGAGGGTACCACAATCCAAGTGTGGGTGTACCCTTCAGATAACGAATAATCCTCTTGACCCCGATCAGATGGTTGACCTTAGGTTTAGCCTGATATCTAGAACATAAACATGTAGCATACATGATATCAGGTATTGAGGCAGTGAGATACATGAGGGATCCAATCATTCCTCGGTACATCGTGGCATCTACAAGATCTCCATTTTCATCAGGTGCTATATCGTGATTCGTAGCAAGTGGAGTCCCAGCAGCAGAAGCATTCTCCATGTCAAAGCGACTGAGAATGTCTCCTACATACTTGGTCTGATGTAGAAAGATCCCATTTGGTGTCTGATCCACGTGTAACCCGAGAAAGAACTTCATCTCCCCCATAGCACTCATCTCAAACTCTTTCTTCATCACTGCTTCAAACTCTTTGCATAACTCTTTGTTCTTTGAACCGAAGATTATGTCATCAACATAGATCTGTACAAGCAGTAGGTCGCCATCCTTTTCTTTAATAAACAGCGTGCAGTCAATGACTCCCCTGCGAAAGCCGTGTTTCACAAGATGAGTCGATAGTTTCTCATACCAAGCTCGAGGAGCTTGATGAAGCCTGTATAAAGCCTTGTCGAGCTCGTAAACTCTATCCCGATGATAAGGATCTTCAAATCCCTCGGGTTGACTTACATTGACTGTTTCTCTGATTTCCCCATAAAGGAATGCACTCTTCACATCTAATTGGTAGACCTTAATCTTCATGTACGATGCATAGGCAAGGAAGATACGAATGGTGTTGGACCAAAAGAACCAATGAGCCGGATCAGAAAAACCTTTAAGTCCCACAGACGTCACAACAACCGCTGAAGTCCACAACAGCTGAAGACAACAACTGATTACAAAGTCTGAAGACAAGTGCTGAAGACAAAGTCTGAAGACACAAGTGCTGAAGACCAAGTATCAGACGTTGTCATAACAGCTGAAGAGGACTTCTTCAGTAGTTGTGACGGTTTACTTTCAATAGTTTTATGTTTTCAGTAGTTTTGTAAAACGACTGAAGAGCTTGTTCTTCAGTCGTTGTAGTTTCAGTAGTTTAGTTTTAGTAGTTTTATATTTTGTAATTAGCACTCTGATATGTTCTCAGTAGTTGTGAACATTTCAGTAGTTTGTTAAGTGTTAGTTATTTTTGTAATAAATCTGCCAGTTGTCACTATCCCGTGATAACAGCAGTGATTGCACTCTATATAAGGGGTGTCAACCTTATTGTAATGTGTGAATGATTGAGCAGAAATATTTGTTATAATTGAAACATTCCTTGTCACAGAAATATATTCTCTCGTTATATCCGTATTTGTTTTTAATGCATACGAATATCAAATTCTTGCTACAATTTGTCTAATTCTTGATCTTATTCCGCTGCGTTACACTCTAAACTATCGAACTTGTGATCACTGATCCTGACAAATGGTATCAGAGCAGGTTAATCATTGATCGATCTAATAATTGATCATTGAAACTGCTATTCAAGATCCAAGTTTGATTGAATTAACATTTTTTTTGCAAGAAACGGTTATAGAGATTGAATTTTCTGTGTTTTTGGTCATTCATCCTGAGATTTATTCTTGGTTTTCATTGAGTCTGTTGTGGTCTGTGTAAAATATTTTAAAAGCTTGAATTAAATTGTTTTTGGACCTAAAATGACTACTCCTTCCAATGATCCTCACAATACTGGTTCCTCAACCAAGCCTCCAATGCTGGTTAGGAATGAGTATAACATATGGCAACGACGTATGCTCCATCACCTGTCTGTTAACAGCTCAGGTTGTTGGACATCAGTGGTACATGGTCCACACAAGCCTATGGTGAATAACCCGGAAACCAATCAAATGGTTCCGAAAAGAACAATTTGGAGGAACAGATGAGGTCTTGGCAAATAATAGAGAGATCCTTGCCCAACAATATGAGACATTCTCTCATAGGAAGGGTGAGACACTGACTCAACAGTTTGAGCGGTTCTCTTGTTTGATCTCTGAATTAAAAATGGTTAAACATGAGTACACCAATATCCAGATGAATAACAGATTTCTCAGATCACTTCCTGAGAGATGGGACACATATACTATTGTCCTACGCTCCAGTGCAAATTTGGACAAACTATCTCTCACCCAACTCCATGGGAAATTGCTCAAATTTGAGAGAGAGATAGAGCAAAACGAAAACTGTCTTCATCTGGTAAGCTCACTAAAGACTTTGTACCAGGCAACACTGCCTTGGTTGGTCATGAGTCAGAATATGCTTCATCTGAATGCCAGTATGATGAGCATATTGATTTCTCTTCAAACATTTCTGATTCTGCATTTGTGAGTGTTGATAGTCAGTTTACTGGGTGTAATAATGACAATCTATGCTTCATCATGGATGATCTCAAGGCGATTGCTGATGATGACTTAGAAGAGATGGATATTTTGAGCCAAATGGCCTTGATAAATATCAGATCTCAGAAGTTCTACAAAAGAACTGGAAGAAAGTTCCCAGGGCTCTCTGGCAAAACCAAAGTTGGTTTTGACAAGAGTAAGTTGAGGTGTCACAAATGCCACAGGCTTGGACACTTTGCTAGAGAATGTAGATCATCTGGATCTAATTCCTCTGCACCTTTTGTGACTTTCCCTGGCAATAGTCAACAAAACAGAGGGCAACATCCTGTCAATTCTAGTCATCATTCTCAACCACAATCTCCTGCATATTTTGTTCCTCAGGGTCAAACGCCATACCCTTACCCTTGTTATTACATGCCACAAACCAGTCAAGTTCAAGCTCCTATGGTACCACAACCTCATGCACTACCAGAACCTCAACCATCTCATCAACCTCCTCAACCTCAACAACACAGCTTCTTCACCCCTGGAGTTGTTGACTGGATCAGTTTGCCAGATGACATGTCTGGTCATGAACAACTGTTCACAGGTGCTGATCAACATGGTGGTGACAGTCCTTTTGTGAATCTGGCACTTATGGCTCTGGAGTCACTGAGGGTTCCTGCTCAAATGCATCATCTTCACAGGTAATTCAGGTATCTTCAGAGGCTAAAGCCAAGTTATGTTCTGAATCGTGCATAGCTGCCTTTGTCTCTATTAGAGAGGCAAATGTAGCATTAATAAATCAAAAACTTGAGTTTGAGAAAACCATTTCCAAAAGAAAAGCTGAGTAAAAGTCTGCTCTTAATAGTAAAAGTGATGAGATTTATAAGCTTAAATGCCAATTAAATGATGAAAAGGCCAAGCTAGAGGTTATTCTAGAAGACCAGAGAAGTCTTAAAGAAACCCTTGCAGTCACCCAAGTAGAGAGTGATCGATGGGTACAATCATGCAAAGGTTTTGAAATGCTTCTTAGTAAGCAATCTGCTTCTAATGTGAAGTTTGGCATTGGTTATAATCACACTGCTCCTCCTACAGATTTTGCTTTAAGAGCAGAAGTGAAATCTGATGGAGAAAGCAATAACCAATCCACCTCATCATTTGATTCACTTTTTGATAGAGCATCATCAAAAGTAGAAGTCAGCACTAAGCCCTCTCAGAACCAATCAGCTGATGTTGATGGTTCCATTGCTGACACTCACATGATCAAAGAGTTGATCAACTCAGGAGTTATTTCTGGAAGTCCTGAAAAGGACTAGAGAGCAAGATTTAACACCTGAAGTTCAAACTCCAACTACTGTCAGCACTGAAGAGAAGAAAACTGTCAGTAGAAAGAGTTTGAAGACTACTAAAGAGGAAGTCAAGAAAGCAAATAATGCTTCCAAAGTACTGAAGAGCAAGTCTTCAATAGTTTCATTCTCTTTAGTTGATGATCAACATAAGATGAAGAAGAAACCATGTGAAGTATGTGGTTTGTTCAATCATCTTACAGATGACTGTTGGTACAAAAGAGGATCCAAACTTAAACATAAAGAGGAAATTAAAGAGAAAATGGTTAAAATGAAAACTGAGTTTGAAGCCACATTTGTACCAGCAACATCAAATCCTGTAACCCTTAAGTCCAAAAAGAAATCAAAAAAGGAAGGGGTTAAACAGGTAACAGCTGAGATTGCTCAAAAGAAGAATGTGCAACATAGGAACTTATCAAACTCCAATGCCAATGTATCTGAAGAGTTGAAAGCTTTATCACAAAATCAGACACAGCTGGTTATGATGGTTCAACATCTATTGGGAAGAGTTAACCAATTAGATGTTCCTATGTTGAAACCACAGAAAAGGAGGTCCAAGCCAAAGGATTCCTCTTCTTCACCATCTTCTTCCTCTCAGGCTGTTGTTTCCAACAAACCTGTTAGTCTACCATCTGTTGATGTGAACAGGCCCAAAACCAAAAAGGTTTGGGTCTCAAAATCTAACTAATTTGTTTTGTTTTGCAGGGTTCTTCAACATGCCACAGAGGCATCTGGTATGTAGACAGTGGAGGATCCATGCATATGACAGGAAACAGATCACTTCTTAATGACTACTCTCAAGGAAGGAAGGGGTTTGTGTCATTTGGAAATGATGCAAAGGGTTACATCATCGGCAAAGGCTTTGTTTCCAATGGGGAAATAAAGTTTGATGATGTTAACCATGTGGAAAATCTCAAGTACAACCTCTTGAGTGTCAGTCAAATGTGTGACAAAGGCCATGTTGCTCTTTTCACCAGTCAGAACTGTCGGATTCTGTCATCCAAAGTTCTAAGTTTGATTGATAAGGTGTTGGATGAATACACTCTCCTAAAGGCCAACAGGACAGGAAGAGTGTATGCCTTAGATCTTTCCAAGAAAATAGATCTCAAAGGCCATCCTTGCCTATTTTCCAAGGCTTCCCCTCAAGAATCTACTCTATGGCATAGAAGGCTGGGTCATGTTAATCTCAAAAACATAAATCAGCTGATAAACCATGGTTTAGTAAGGGGACTGCCTATGAAGGAGTTCAAATGTGAAGATAACTGCACTGCTTGTTTAAAAGGAAAACAACACAAAGCTTCATTTCCCTCCATAGAAGAACCTAAGTCCACTGCCTGCTTACAGCTTCTTCACATGGATCTCTTTGGTCCTGTGAGAGTGATGAGTATGGCTAAGAAGAAATACTGTCTGGTAATTGTGGATGATTACTCCAGATTTGTATGGACTTTCTTCTTGCATTCAAAGGATGAGGCAGCTCAGAAGATTATCAACTTTGTGTTGTATGTTGAGAAGCAGTATTCCCTCTCAGTCAAGTGTATTAGAAGTGATAATGGAACAGAATTCAGAAACAATACACTTGATGAGTTCTACCTCTCAAAGGGAATCAAGAGGCATTTTAGCATTCCAAGAACTCCTGAACAAAATGGAGTAGTGGAGAGAAAGAACAGGACCCTTATTGAAGCTGCAAGGTCCATGTTGGCTGATTCTGGACTGCCAATGACTTTTTGGGCTGAAGCTGTCAATACAGCTTGCTATGTACAAAATAGAGCTCTAGTAAATCAGAGGTTGATGAAGACTCCATATGAAGTTCTTCATCATTTGGCCCCTCTAATTTCATTCTTCAGAGCTTTTGGATGTCCTTGTTTCATTCTCAACACACGGGATCAACTCCAAAAATTTGATCCTAAGGTGGATGCAGGGTACTTTGTTGGTTATTCATCAACTTGCAAAGCATACAGAGTCTTCAACTGTAGAACAAAGATGGTTGAAGAGACTCTACATGTTAAGTTTAATGAATCTCCAAAGGACAAGATTCCACAAAGCCCTGTGGAGATATTTGATTTGGACATACTGCAATATGTTCCTTATCAAACTCCTGCTGTTGCTCCTGTCAACAGTTCACCACCTGGTGGTACTGCTGGTGCTGATGATGATGATGATAGCAGTACTCACCTCTTCAAGTTTAGTGATCAACTGCCTGATTCAGCTAGACCTGATGTTCTTGTAGCTCCAGTAGCACAATCCACAAAAATGCTGATGAGATTTCTACAACTTCAACTTCCTTTGAATTACCATCTACTGATTGGTTTCAAGGAAATGCTTCACCATCACCATCTGTTGCTGCTGAGCCTGCTACAAACACTTGCACTGATCTCATTGTGTACCAAGATCTGAAGAATCACCCTATGTCTCAAATCATTGGTGATATCACTGCTGGCGTATCAACAAGAATCAATTGTCAAATTTCTGCTTCTATGCTCTCTTCATCAGTCAGCAAGAGCCAAAGAATTATCACATTGCTTTAAAGGACAATGGATGGGTTGATGCCATGCAGCTTGAGCTTCTTCAGTTCAAGAAACAGCAAGTGTGGGAACTGGTTCCTCTACCTCCAGGTAAGTGTGCAATAGGCACTAAATGGGTGTTTAGGAACAAAACTGATGAAAATGGGCTTATTGTTAAGAACAAGGCCAGACTGGTTGTTCAGGGGTTTGCACAAGAAGAAGGTATTGATTATGATGAAACCTTTGCCCCTGTAGCCAGACTGGAAGCAATTCGATTGTTTTTAGCTTATGCTGCTTATCAAAATCTTAAAGTTTTTCAAATGGATGTCAAAAGTGCATTTTTGTATGGGAAAATTAAAGAAGAGGTTTATGTATGTCAACCACCAGGTTTTGAGGACAATAAACATCCTAATTGGGTGTATAAGCTTGATAAGGCTCTTTATGGGTTGAAACAAGCTCCTAGAGCCTGGTATGAGACATTATCAAACTTTCTTCTGGAAAATAATTTCACTAGAGGCTCCATAGATAAGACTTTATTCATTAAGAAAGCTGGGCAGCATAATCTACTTGTTCAAATTTATGTAGATGATATTATTTTTGCATCCTCTGATCCACAGTTGTGTGATGCCTTTACAAAGTTGATGCAACAGAAGTTTGAAATGAGTGCCATGGGAGAATTACAGTTCTTTCTGGGTTTGCAAATCAAACAAAAGGCTGATGGAATTTTCATTCATCAGTCCAAATACACAAAAGATCTTTTGGAAAAGTTTGATTTACAAACTGTAAGCCCTGTTCTACTCCCATGTGCAACACCACACAACTGGATACAGATCAGAAAGGTAAAGTGGTTGATGAAACACTTTACAGATGTATGATTGGGTCCTTGATGTATTTAACAGCTTCTAGACCAGATATTATGTTTGCTACATGTGTTTGTGCTAGATTTCAGGCTGCACCTAAGGAGTCTCATTTGATTGCAGTCAAGAGGATCTTTAGATATCTGCAAGGCACTCCATCTCTAGGATTATGGTATTCTACTAGACATTCTGGTAAATTAGTTGCCTTTTCTGACAGTGACTATGCAGGGTGTAAGTTGACCAGGAAATCAACTTCTGGTGGATGTCAATTCCTAGGCAACTGTTTTGATTTCTTGGCAGAGTAAGAAACAAACCTCAGTTGCTACATCAACTGCTGAAGCCGAGTACATTGCTGCTGCAAGGTGTACATCTCAGGTACTCTGGCTTCAAAACCAATTATTGGATTATGGCATAACAGAGACTAAGACCCATTTTAATGGACAGCTCTTCAGCTCTTTGTATTGTCAAGAATCCTGTCCAGCACTCTAGGACTAAACATATTGAAATCAGACACCATTTTATTAGAGATTGTTTTGACAAAGGTCTGATTGATCCAAAATTTGTTCCTAGTGCTGATGAGCTTGCAGACATTTTTACTAAGCCTTTGGATAGTTCAACTTTCCACAACCTGGTGTTAAGGCTTGGTATGCTGCAGCTAGGATAAGTGACAACTACTGATGATCTCAGTAATAAGTACTGATGATCATTGGTAACCATGTCACATATAAGTACTGATGAGCTCTTTACCCTCAGTAGTTTTTATAACTACTGAAGGCTACATGCCTCACAAGTACTGAAGTACTTTATTTGTTAAGACAGCTGATGTAGTTACAGCAGCTGATGAAATCACAACAGCTGATGTAGCTACAACTACTGATGTCAGAAATGCAGATAAGTAAGATTTAAGTCTGACGGGTAAGTGTGGAGGTCAGACTGAAACAGCTGAAAAGCTATGAATTGACGAAAACAGCTGATGAGTAATTTCTCTTCAGTTGTTTCTACAACTGCTGTTTCTAAACAACTGAAGCCAAACCTATTTCTTCAGTAGTTTACAACTACTGAAGACTAACACCAAGTCTTCAGCTGTTTACAACAACTAATGACAAAACCACTGTCTTCAGTAGTTTCACAACTACTGATGACAAACACCATGTCCTCAGTTGTTTCACCACCTGAAGTCAAAACTGTCTTCAGTAGTTTTATAACTACTGATGACTAAATCAAAGACTTCAGCTGTTTCAACGTCTGCCGGTTAAAACCAAGTCTTCAGTTGTTTTATAACAACTGCTGATCACACCAATACGGTCAGTCATTTCAAACCTCTGAAAGTTAATACCACGTCATCAGTAGTTTCAACAACTGATGACTAACACCAAAACCTTCAGTCGTTTTCTAACCCTACCCTTTAAATACCTTATCCCACCTTCAGAGTTTTTCTCTCCTCTCTTCTCAAACCTAACGTTCAAAAACTCTGTAACCTCTCTTCATCAATGGCGACCATGCAACTAAAACCACGACACAACTGTGTCGCACATCTCACAAAATCGCCATACTGGACCAAGTTTCACAACGCCATTGATTTAATGGTTCAGTCACCTTACCAAACGGCTTTTCTGTTAAACCCACCATATATGCCGAATCTCTTAACCAATTCTGGACAAACGTCACTCTTGTCTCTGAGGAGAATGACACAGAGTCTCTTCAATCGTTTGTCCATCGTCAAAAAGTGGTCATTACTCCAGACACTCTTCGCCAAACCCTCAATCTGGATGATGCCACTTTCCCAACTGGTTATCCAAAGGGCACAACAGATCTATCATTTGCCCACCATGGATACCAAGGTAACCTGAGTGCATCTACCATATTGAAGAAACATTTCCAGGATGCCGAACGTCTCATCTTTCATATGGTAAATGTCTGCCTTGCCCCCAAGACTTCATCATGGGATCAAATGTCCACAAGGTGGCAACAGGTAATGTACTCCATCCTTGAGCAACAACCTTTAAACTTTTCTGAAATACTATTTTTAGAGCTCAAGGATATGGCCCAAAAACAACTTGCTAACCGTTGGATATTATATCCTCGGTTCATAATGGCCATAATTGAAAACCAGCTTCAAGCTGAGGGACTTGTTGGCCTGGGAGTCCCTGCTATGGCTGTATTGCCTGAAGTATACTCCCGGCACAACTCTGACCAATCACTAAAAATGGCTGCCAAGCTGCGCAAACCCACGCAGCTGGAACCCACAGCCACCACCACAGATCCAGAGTCCCCACCAAACCAAAAACCAAACGCCCCAAAACAGCTATTCAGGGAGATGAGTCCCCTGAAGATGCTCCTGTACCACCAAGGCAGGATATACTTGCTGGTTTAAACCCCCCAGCAGTATCAGAGACTCTACCAGCCACAGCCGCTCAGGATTCCTCTCAAAAGGAGCCTGCAGCAACCAAAGAAGGGGTACCCACTAATCTGGAATCTTCCTCATTTGAGGAGATTGCCATTGAAGAGCACCATTCTCCCCAGGTGCATATGCTTTTACCCCATCTCCCCATGCAAATGCCCCCCAAAGTCCAACCATTATAATTGCAAACGTGCTGACTCAGCTGCATGCCTCTCCTCCTCCCCAACAACAACCAACAAAGGGGAGAACCACAGCCATTGAGGAAGAGGATCAACATGCTTCTGACAACCCACAGCACCGGGGTTTAAACGTTCTATCTCCTGGTGTGGATATGGAGATCAGAATATCTGGTGAGGCTGCCACCTCTTCTGAATCAGCACATGATCAGACTGAGGCTGGTAACATGCTAAGACCTCACCAGAGGCAACAGCTGATGAAGGACATCGTCCTGAGGCTGGAAGTCCCCAGTTCCAAGAAAAAGGGGCACATGCTAAAACTGGTCTACACCCAGTGCATGTACATCCTGCTACAAGCAGGAGGTCAAGTGATTCAGCATCTGCTGATGATGACCTGGGCTTCTTTTATGATGTTCTGGCCCAGAACACAATTCTTGAGGAAGAAGTCCGTAGACTACAAAGACTACTTGACCAATTCTCTCAAGAAGCAAGTCCATCTGCCACCAACATAAACCCACAGATGGCACCTTCACCTGAAGGTCTCCCACACACTCAGCCACTCAAAACTTCCAACCCACCAGCCTCTATTTCTGGCACTGCTTCTCAGGGACAGAACCCCTCTGAGCAAACAGCTGCTATCTTTCAGCAATCCCTACCTCTCATCACCCCAATGATCACAGACATTGTGATCAAAACCATGGATGAGAGGCTTCCCTCAATCATACAACCCCTGGTGGAGGAGACTGTGAGCACAAGGCTTTCTGCTACTCAAACCCTTGCAACCAATGCAACCAAAAAGGGGGAGAGTCAGTCAGTGAAAGCAAAGAGGAAGAGCATAAAGAAAGAAAAGGAGACTGAGAAGGAAGAGGAGTTTGTGAAGGGAGCCGACATTGATCAAGTGGGTGAAAGTCAAAGACTTCATGTCACATAAAGAAGAGGAAGGTTGAACAAGTGGGTGAAAGTCACAAAGACTTTCATATCACATATAAGAAGAGGAAGGTTGAAGGAAAAGAAAAAGAACTCAACTCGATGAGATGATCAAAATGGCGGATGCTACACATAGTAAATCAATGGACTCCATTATTGATCAACTGTATAGACAAGGGTTCGATACTGCACAGCTTGACTCAGAGATTAGGAGACTTGAAGTTGAAGAAATTAACTCAAGATGGGCAAGTTATGATGCATTAGAAAGAGAAAGACTAGAGATCATGATCAGATTCATTGCAAAGCACCTTGGGAGATCATTGATCGAGATTAAGTCATGGACCAGGGACAGTATCTTGGCAATAACCACCAAGATCTGTTCGTCTGAAGCATACACTAAGGGATTGGTGATTGAAGCACTAAATGAGGCAGGTGCTGGGAACAGAAAGGAACTAGCAAAACACTCAAAAGCCTCACTCACTACAAGAATGCTAGAACAACCTGCAAAACTTCCCACTTCAAAATCACCACTACCACAACCCACTAAACCAACTCCTTTACCCTCAAAACCAACAGCCGATGATGCACCCAAGAAGAAGAAGAGAAGGATGTTGAGGCTAGAAGAAGAAGAAGAAGAGGATGATGAGGAAGAAGATAGGCTGCCTCTTTCCGCAGTCCTAACTTTGCCTAAAGCCAAACCTATGCCCATCACTCCCACCTCACAGATGGAAACTGTGAGAGTAAAGATAGAAGAAGAACAGCAGCAAAGGCTTCATGATGATGAGATGCTGAAAAGCATAGACAAAACTTATGCTGCTTCTTCATCAATAATCAGTATGAAGAAAGAAGCTCTGAGATTGTACACCCTTGCTAACACATTTCAATATCAAAAGGAAAAGGTGAGAATATGGCCTGATCCTAGGGTGGCTCACAGAATTGTAAAGAAAGACATTCCTGCGAGATACAAGGGCCAAGTAAAAAGGATCGTAGATGAAGAGATCACAGTGGTCCTGGTAGTATCACCCTGGGAAATTGTAGAAGATTTCAAGAAGGCCTATGAGACTAAACAGCCACCCCAAAAGATGTTAGAGAACAGAGTAATTAAAAAGGGGTTAGTCTACAAGAGCTTGAGAACTTCAAACAAAATGAGCTCAGTCTGTTACTTGAAGGTACTCACCCAGATGAGTTTGCATACAGACAGATTACAACAGTTGAGCTCAAAAATGGCAAACAGGCTAAGTACATTTCAGAGCTGTATGGGCGTGAAGGATTGTTTGATGGTGAAGCTGAAAATCTTACCATGGAAGAACAAATTATGTTTCTCAGAGCATACACCAGAGAATCCTACAGGCTTATACATGGGAAGTGAGTCTCATGGATGGGGGAACAAGCTCAGTGTCCAATTCCCCAATACAGAGCTCCCATCCATACATTGCCAACCAAATCATCAGAGACTCATTCCAGGCCAGTGCTTATAATGGGTCATCTTCTCAACTGATCAAGAAGGAAAAAGACCAACCATTCTGCCAACAATAAGTGGGACCTCAATAAAGTTAAAGGTTTTGGCTGCATTGGTTCAGGGGGAGTTTGTTGGACCAAAAGAACCAATGAGCCGGATCAGAAAAACCTTTAAGTCCCACAGACGTCACAACAACCGCTGAAGTCCACAACAGCTGAAGACAACAACTGATTACAAAGTCTGAAGACAAGTGCTGAAGACCAAGTATCAGACGTTGTCATAACAGCTGAAGAGGACTTCTTCAGTAGTTGTGACGGTTTACTTTCAGTAGTTTTATGTTTTCAGTAGTTTTGTAAAACGACTGAAGAGCTTGTTCTTCAGTCGTTGTAGTTTCAGTAGTTTAGTTTCAGTAGTTTTATATTTTGTACTTAGCACTCTGATATGTTCTCAGTAGTTGTGAACATTTCAGTAGTTTGTTAAGTGTTAGTTATTTTTGTAATAAATCTGCCAGTTGTCACTATCCCGTGATAACAGCAGTGATTGCACTCTATATAAGGAGTGTCAACCTTATTGTAATGTGTGAATGATTGAGCAGAATATTTGTATAATTGAAACATTCCTTGTCACAGAAATATATTCTTCGTATATCCGTATTTGTTTTAATGCATACGAATATCAAATTCTTGCTACAATTTGTCTAATTCTTGATCTTATTCTGCTGCGTTACACTCTAAACTATCAAACTTGTGATCACTGATCCTGACAAATGGCTTCCATCCTTGCCATAGGTGCAAGCACTCATTGTAGTCAATCCCCTTGACTTGGCGAAAACCCTGAACCACCAATCGAGCTTTGTTCCTGATAATGACTCCTTGGTCATCCTTCTTGTATTTCAGTACCCATTTGGTGCCAATGACTTTAGCCCCTTTGGGTCTATCAACCAGAGTCCATACACCTAACTTCTTGAACTGAAGAAGTTCTTCTTGCATGGCACTCACCCACGCCTCATCATTTAGTGCCTCACTGACATATTTTGGCTCAACCTGCGAGACAAAACATCGATAAGCACCATCATGAATGTAACCCTTCTCCATAACCGAGGCGTAATCAGCTGAGTATAGCTGATTTCGGGTTTGCACTCCTGATCTGACATCCCCAATGACATTGTCAAGGGGATGATAGACGTGTAATCGTGATCCTGGAGTAGTGGGAACAGCTACGTCAGAGCCAAGATTATGAACATTTGGTTCTGCATCTGAGGTAGTTGGAGTTTGAGGTTCCGAAGTCAAGGTGCATCACTGGTAGATGCTTGTGGACTTTCAGGAGCTGGAACCTGTTCCTCCTGACTGTTTGGTCATCTGCATCAGCTTCATCTTCAGAGGAGGAGTCACTGTCATTGACTACTCCCCCTGACTGAGTAGATGATTCTTCCTATGAGCTAGATGGTGTATTGAGGATATCATACATCATCCTAGTAGCTAACTCATCATCCGAGGGAGAGAGAGGGATGTTGAAGGACTTGAAGAATCCATCATAGTCGAAGAAGTAGGCGGGTCCTTTGCCAGTAGGTGGTGTGGTATATCTCTGAACGTCAACATTACACCACACTTCTACAAGACCCGTTGAGTTGTTGTAAACTCGCTTGTTCGTTATGTTGTATCCTAGAAAGATTCCTTCATCAGCCTTCTCACTGAATTTGCCTTCTTGTGTCTTCTTCAGAAGTGTGCACGGCGTGCCAAAAGGTTCAAGATACTCCAAATTCGGTTTGCATCTTTGTAGTAGCTCGTAACATGTCTTTCCGTGGCGCTTGACTATTAGGACTCAATTCAGTGTATAACATGCATTTGACACTGCCTCATTCCAGAATTGGATAGGCAGTTTCGAGTCTGCCAGCATAGTCCGTGCTGTCTCTATCAAGCTTGTGTTCTTCCTCTCAGCAACACCATTCATGTGAGGCGTGTAGGCAGAAGTGAATTGATGCACAATTCCCTTTTCCTTGCAATATGCCTCCATCCATTGGTTCTTGAATTCTGTCCCGTTGTCTGAGCGTACTTGTCTAACTTTTAGCTTGTAGAGAGATTCCAGTGTGGTTACTAACTCCTTGAATGACTCAAATGTTTCTGATTTGGATTTCAGAAACATTACCCAAGTGAACCTTGAGTAGTCATCAGTGACCACAAAACAGTACAAGTCGCCTGCAATGCTCTTTGTACTGACTGGACCAAACAGATCCATGTGAAGAAGTTCAAGAGGAAGTTCTATTGAATGAACTATCTTTTCCTTATGAGACTTCTTCGTCTGTTTGCCTTTCTTGCAAGCTACACAAAAGTCAGGAAGCTGGAAGTTCTTGACATTAACTCCTCTCACCAAATCCTTCTGAATCAAATGATTCATCTTCCTTTGACTAATGTGTCCCATTCTCCTATGCTAGGAGATGGAATCCTTCTCAGTAGCTTTAGATAGAAAGCACTGAACCTCATGATCCGTTGTAGAAGCTGTTGACAGATCCAAGCATAAAGGTCTTTATATCTTGAAGCAGTCATCAGAACTTGGTCCTCTGGGATCACGTAGTCTTTCTTCAGCACGTAACACTTCTTGTTGTCGAAGATGACCTTAAATTCTTTATCACAGATTTGGGAAACAGTAAGTTATTTTGAAGTTGTTGAACGTAGTTCACCTTATCAAACTTAACTTTATGATTTCCCACTTCTCCCTGAGCTGTGATATAGCCTCCCTTGTTTCCAGCAAAGGAAACATGCCCTCCTTTTATTTGCTTGACGTTTGATAAAAGGGCTCTATTTCCTGTCATGTGCCTGGATGCTCCGCTATCTACAATCCACGTGTTAGTCTCAGCACTGTATCGAACACCTTGCACATACAAAGTAAAGAATTAGTTTAGGTTAGGAACCCAAGCCTTTACTGGTTTGGGTTTCCCAGAGGCATCACACATCATAAACTCCACCCATTGACCCTTAGAGGGTGAGGGTAGCTCAGGTTCCTTCTTGTCATCAGTATCAGACACACAGGATGACTTCTCTTTCCATAAGCCAGACTTGTGCAAAGCCTGTTTATGATAAACAGTCGACTGGCTTACAGGTTGAACTTTAGGTTCACTAGTTCTTCTAGGTGGAGTCAGAGAGCACCTCTTAGAAGACCTAGGCTTAGAGTCCTGAAGGTCAATCTTCTCCTAGGTGTCTGATAGAAAGGACAATAGGAAGCAATGTGTCCACATTCTCCACAGTTGTAGCATGACCTGCTATCAACTTTATGATTAAACTTTCTTTGTGGAGAAGTATGTGACACTCTAGTAACATCAATCACTTTAGGTTTTGACTCTGGTTCTTTTGATGTTTTTTCTGGTTTAACAAAGTTAACTATTTTAACCTGTTTAACATCTTTCTCTTTTGGTTAACTGGTTTTTGACTTAAAACATGTGAAAAATTAACATTAGAAGTCTTTTTAGGTTCTGATTTGACTCTGTTTGACCCTGACTTTAAGTTAACTTTTTCAAATTCCTTTTCCAGATTAAGACAAGGCAATTTACCCTTTGCTTTTGAAGTGGCCTCCTTTTGTTTGTGTCCAGATTCAGTAGATGAACATGAGGTATCTGGATCACTAACAAGAGGAGTAGACACCACGTGATCCTTGATGGGGTTATTATTTACTGGTCTAGTCTTAGTGTTCATCAAGGTCTCAGGTGGTGGTGGAACCACTTTGTAACCCAATCCCTCCCCATTATTCCTTTCTCTCACTAAGTGTTGAACTATGTGTGAAGAACTAGTCCAACTATGCAGTTTCAGTTTTAATGAATTTACTTCTACTTCTAGAACTGCCTTTTGCTTCTTAGTGTCTTCTAGGGAGTTTAGATAGTACCTAATGTCATTAGCTTGGTTAAAGGCAACTACTTCGGTTTCCCTAAGCTGTTTAGTCAATAGGTCTATCTTTTCTTTATAACTATGCTCATTTTGTTTTAATACTCTATTAGCCTCAGTGCACAGTTGCAAATCTTTTACTAAGTTATCATTATGATCTAATAACCTAGCAAATTTTTCATCTATGCTATTCCTAAAAGTATCACAATCAGAACAAGCATGATTATTAAGCATTTGGTCAGTAGTACTTACCTGAGTTGGTTCAGAAGAGCTAGCCATCAACGCAGCATCAGATGTCTCTGGTTCTGGTGATTCTGTCTTTTCTGTCTCTGACGTGGAAGTCTCCTCCTTAGGCTTGTAACTGACCTCGGCTGCAGTTGCTTCTTCACTATGTGACATCGCTATCTCAACTGCTAGATCACCTTCACTCGCAGAATCATCATCAATATCTTCTACACTTGTAATGTTTGATTCCCCTGGTGAGACAAACCTAAAGCTCCAATCCTGTCATTCATCATCATGAGCAGTCAAGGCTTTTGGATCCTTGCTTGATGAAGTAGAACTAGAAGCTTGCTTGTCTTGGCGAGTAAAGGACGAGAATGGGTTCCCGTTACCCGTCTTCTTTGGCTTGACACATTCTCTTTTGAAGTGCCCCTTCTCTCCACAGTTGAAGCAGGTCACTTTGCTCTTGTCAAAGCCAAATGTGGTGTCTTTAGTAGCTACCAAGTTCTGTCCGGTCTTTTTAACAAACTTCTTCGCCCTCCAGACAGCACTAGCTAAGGCCCACTTTATATCCATCCTCTCAAGCTCCATTTCGTCCACCTGCTCATAGTCCTCGTCTGCCAGATGGCAGTTTCCAATCTTTCCGGCAACAAGTCCATCATATGAATGAACCACTGCAGCCAAAAGATCCATATGCTCTCGAGCTACTTCCACGGTCACATTACCGAGGTTCTCGGTCTTCAGTTTAGTAGCACTTGCTTCGGATCCAATATAGTGGGTACAAGACGACCCTGACGTGTCTGATCCTGAAGGAGAAGCATGGGAAGGACCCGACGAGCTGGACACAAATGCAGTGTGGAGAGGTGCTCCAGATGTCTTAGCTTGAGGCGTGGCGTTGTACAAAGCTGGATTTTGTGTGTAAGAAGACTTATGAGCTCTGTACTTCATCCTTAGTGCTTCTTCTCGCAACTTAAGAATGAAGTCGTTAATATCCAGCTTTGCAAGCATTCCATTCTGTCTCAGGTTAGACACGAATGAAGCCCACTTGTCAGGCAATCCGTCTGCAAAGTTACTCACTTTCTCTTCCATGGTAGTTTCCACCCCATGTGTATGCAGTTCGCTCATCAAGTGGTAGAATCTATCTATGACGTCGTCTAAACTCTCGTTACCAATCGATGAGAAGTTATCGAATTCCTTCTATAACTCCTTGGCCTTGATTGCCTTCAACGAAGCATTCCCATCATACCTCTTCTCTAGCTCATCCCACAGTTTCTTGGACTGCTTATTCTCTGAATACTGGTGGAATATGTCTTTGGGGATAGACTGTGTAATCAATGCATAAACCCTTTTTTCTGCATTGTACTTAACTTTCTGCGCGTCCGTCATCCCACCTAACGTTAGCTTAACTCCATCAGCTCCCACCGGTGTACTATAACCAATCTCAAAGGCTTCCCACAGATTAGGATCCACTCCATTGAGGTAGATCTCAAAACGTTGTTTCCAGTGGGGAAACTCATCTAAAGTCAAGAGCTTTGGTGGTTTATTGTGATTACCCACCTCACTCTCAAGCAACAGCAGGTTCTGTATCCTAGAGTCCTTCCCAGCAGTAAAGGCTGACATATGATCTTCCATGGTGAATAACTTTAAGTCTAATCAAACAAACTTTCACTGATGCGACTGAAGAATGCGTATGGTCTAGTCGTGCGTATGAACTCTGCGACTGGTTCAATCGTACGGCTGAACAGGGCGATTGGTTCAGTCGTGCGAATGAATCTGGTGCGTATGAGCTATGCGAACGAACGGTTCAGTCGGCCGAATGAAGGTGCGACTAGGTCCAATCGTGCAAATGGGCAATGCGAATGGAGTCCAGTCGTGCGAATGGGTCACTCGTGCGACTGAAGCTGCTGTTTTGCAAAATTTTCTAGGTTTGACGTGTTTCAGCCGTAAAAATTCGAAATTTCGTAATGTCTAATCACCTAAGTCCGTAGAAACCAAACTTTGATGAGCAGGGAACGTCCAAGATCACTTTTGACACCAAAGATTGCGTTTTTAGTGCAAAAACACAAACTTTTATGCAATCTTGATTGAATCAACATGTAATCAAGAGCCAAAGCTCTTATACCACTTGTTAGGACCTGGTATTTGAATGAAAATACCTAGTGATTAGCGTGTTAACCAAATCAAATAGTGCGGAATCCTATTTGATTGGCGATCCAATCAGTGAGAACACACGAAGAATCAATCAAGAATTGAATCTAACGTTAGAAGTCGATTAGGAATCGATCTAATGTGTTCTGTGAACTTGGAGAACGATTTGGGAGGCTTCTGGACGGCTAGGGTACGTCTGGAATCGTAATGGTATGAATGCTTACGTTTTTCCAGGATTTGGGTCTATTTATAGGTTAGTATTGTTCAATCGTACGACTGGGCCATAAGTATGGTTCAGTCGTGCGATTGAACCATGTGGTTGATTCATCCGCACGACTGAGTGTTCAGTCGTGCGACTGAGCCAATCTTATGTGTCAATCATACGACTGATCCAGTCTCCTGGTTCATTCGTGCGATTGAGTCAATCGTACGAAGTTATTCATGCGTATGGTCCATTCGCATGGGCCATTCGCATGAGAACTTCATTAAGTTAAGTTTGAATGTTTTAATTAATATAACATTATGTGTAACCATTCAAACACTCATAAACCCAATTAATCAACTCAATAACGACTCATTAATGAAATATTAGACATTACAAAACACAAACAATCCATATCATTTCATTAATCATTACATATTACATCATAATCAGACAGACAAGATCTATTACATTACAAATCATGATCTAGGGACATACATGCATCAACAAATGCATTCAGGAGCACAAAAATGTTCCAGTACCTTGGCTTCATCGTGGTCTGCCATGAGTGCTTGGTTTGGAGTTGCATCTTCCACCTGAAAGCTCCAGTCAAAGCCTCCTTCTTCAATAGCAACTGCAGCTTGCTGCTTTGGCTTCTCATTCTAGGGGCTCTATCAGTGTAGTTTGGTCTGGCTTGTGTTTGGCCACCATTTGTCCTTGGTGCCTTACACTCCCTTGCAAAGTGTCCCATCTGGTTACAGTTGTAACACTTCACTTTGCTTTTATCCAGCCCAAACTTTCAACTGGCTGCATTGCTTGAAAACTTCCTCCCTGTCCTCTTGTAGAACTTCTTGGCTCTGTGAGTGAGAAGAGCCATCTACTGAACTATCTCCATGTACTCCAGATCATCTGGTTGGATACAGTCCAGGTCTTCAAGGGTGAAGAGAAAGTTGCATGTGCTCTCATCAGCAGAGACAAAGGCATGAGAAGAACTTGTCTCTTGGAATGGACTTCCTTGAGTGTAGCTTTCTCTTGGAGTCTCTAGGAAGGTGATGAAAGGACCCTTTTGTGAGTTGTCTGGGTAGCATATGAGATGATGCTATGGTTCAATGCTTTCCCTTTCAACCACATGGAGGGCTGAACTCAGTTAATTGTTGGAGTTACCAAATGAGTTTTGCATGTTCATCTCCATCTGGTATCCACTAAGAATACCATACAACTCTGTAAGAGTAAGAGTCTTAAGGTTCTCAGTCCTCTTGATAACAACACAATAATGCGTCCATTGTCTAGGAAGAGAGGACATGAACTTCCTTACAATGTCCCTGTTCTCAAGAGTTACTCCAACATCCATTATAGTATCCATAATTTCAACATACCTGAAGTATTGTTGAGTCATGATTTCACCTACCTTAAAGGTGAAGTTTTCAAACTGCTTCTTCAGGAGGTTCTTCTTGTTCTCCTTAGCTTCATTGGACCCCTCATACATAAGCTTCAATGCTTCCCATAGTTGCTTGGCAATTTTGCACTTCTTGAAGCCTCTGTAGATGGAGTTTGAAAGAGCAGTTTAAAGGGCTGTCATGGCTTTTTGATCAATCTTTATTCTTTTTCTGTCTTCTTCAGAATAGGCAGCCACAACCTTTGGAATCATACCACCACCAATAGCTGAAGGGGTGCTTGGTATGTAAGGTCCTTGAACAACAGAGTCCCACATCCTGGAGTCTTGAGACTTGATAAAGCCTTCCATTCTTTGACACCAAGTATCAAAGTCTTTAGCAGTGATCAGTGGAGACTTTATCATAGTTCCAGCTTTCATATCAGCTTTAGTAATAGCTGCCATTTGAGTTGTTAAGTATTTTGTGTGTGTGAGGGATCTTAAGATGGTGAGATCTTGTAATCAAGAGTATGGAACGTTCTGATACCAAATGCAGGACCGTTTAAGGGTATGCACTTACAACACAACAACACAATGAGGAGAGTTCTTTAGAACAGTTAATAGATCAAATAGGGAACTGGTAACTTATAAGTAAGATGCTAAGAACACAAGTAAAATGTGAGACAGAACAAGATAGCAAATAACACAAGTGTATGGTTTTCAAGAATGCTATATATTGCTTCTCAAGTTCTTTTACAAGTATTACAAAGCATAGAAAGAAAGTTATAAGTACTTGAGATACTTTATACTACATCCTACAGCCAGTTGTACTTTGAAGGCTAGCTGGATACATAGGACTAGACAACTATAAAATCAAATGTAGAGTCAAAAGGCAGATTGCCTTTTGACTAGTAGTGATTATGACATGCCATAACTCACATCCTAATATATTACAAAAAGGATAAAAGTACATAAAGTAGAGCTCAGACTCAAGACCTCAATGTACAGTTACCAAAAGCATGGACCTTTTCACCAACTCATGTAATTGGTGACTGAACAGAGTTGTAGCGGAAAGGTTGTCCAGCTTTATGGTAAAGTACATCAGATAAAAGCATGTTCATAAAAGTCTTCGGAAGAAATATGTCTTCACTCTTTGGCTTCTGAAGACTTTGTCTTTGAAGCTACAAAAGACTTCACTTTTGGCTTCGGAAGATGTTGGTCTTGGCTTCAGAAGATTTTACACTTAGAATATTTTCTAATGCATGGTGTAAAACTTCCGAAGCATTTCTACTTCTGTACTTTAGTGCATGCATGCAGAGAGACTTTGGATGTTTTGATAGCATCAGACTTATAGGAATCCTTACATGATGCAATTAGATGAACTTCGATGTTTTAATTTTGTTAATACGACTCGTTCTTCGGGCACTTACTAATAATAGCAACTTTTTGGGCAAGTTAGTTCCTAGGTTGAGTTTTGAGCATGTTTTGGTGATGATGAAGGTTGATATGCATTGTATAACGTTAGAATGAAATAGGAATATTTGAATTGTGAAAAACGCTTTATATGCTCATAGTTGCTATATATGATAACTTTAGTGACATGATGATTTATATGATGAATGTGTCTCATGTAGAGATTTGTATAATGATTTGAATTATGTTAGAATGATAATAGGAAAATGTTAGGAGATTATGATGTGAATTGTTTTAGTGTTCTTACGTTTATATATATATGAGCTTTGCTCATGATGATGTTTTTAGTATTCTTAACATGATAGATTGAGCATTAGAAGAATTGCATATGAATTAGGATGTATGTTGTGATATGATACATGGTTTTGAAAATGGATTACATATGTGTTACAAAATCATACTTTCCAAAAATAAAACATTTTCATAAATAGAATTTCAATATAAAACTGTATGTGCAACCTTATTTGGACTATTTTAGTATGATTAAACATGCTTTTAATTACTTGAGTCATCAACGGGACTTCGGGTAAAATTGGTCAACTTTGGTCAATGAAAGTCCACTTTGGTCAAACTTGTCAAACATGTTAAGCTTTTCACGAACAAACCAATGGTTAATGTTGTGTGGATATAAATAGGTTCATATGGACCATTATGTACACATAGGCATGTACTTATGTTTGATATTTAGCGTTTAGTGTCCACCATTTACTTCATCATTTCATTACGCACTCTAAGGTGAGTTTTCATGACCCCACTTTTACTTACATTCCTTTTGAGTAAAAAGCATACACAAATTGTTAATTGTGTTGGATCTGTACAAGATAGGCTATATTATCAACATAGTCAAAGTCAACAAAAGTCAAAGTCTTAGTCAAGGTCAACAGAAAAGTCAAATGTCAAGTTCGAGACGAAGAACCGAGTGAAGATATTGAAGATATATTGTGTTTTGAGACTTTATTGTAATAAATATATTTTGTGTGAACAAAATATATTTTACTTTGTTTTAGTCATGTTTTAGTATAGTTGTATAGTCTAAGGGGTTAAGTGTAGATAATGAAAGTTAGTCTAGACTATAAATAGTCTAATTGTAATTAGGATAGGTTAATGGTTGAATGACCAATTGATTGGGGGATTACTTGTAAACACTATTCATTTGCAATCAATAGAGATCAAAGGGGGTTTTATTGTGTTTATCTTAGTTTTAAATCTTTATGTTATTTGATTCAAGTTTGTTGCCTGGGTTAACAATTTGGTATCAGAGCCATATTGGATCAAATTCATTGAAGATTTGAAGATTTTTGAACGTGTACATCAGATTTCTAGAGAGAGAAAGTGGGGGTTTAGAGAGAGAAAGTAGATCTGAGTTTAAATTTGTTCAAATTTAGTATCAAGAACATCAGATCTATTACTATTACAACATATATTGGATCTACATCGACTTTTATACAAGGAAAATCAAAGAAAAATTTCAGATCTAAGAATTTCTCTCACACACACTAGTGTGTGTTCTTGAGTTTTCATATCTTCATCCAACGAATTTAGCACATAACTGAACAAAAGTTTAAATTTTCGAGCAAAATTCCAGCGAAAATGCTGCCAAAATCATCAGCGAATCTAAGAACCAACCTGCGATTTTAATAAAATTTTCAGCGAAATTAAAATAAAAAAATTCTGCGAAATTAGAGCTTCAATCTACGAAATTAAGAATTGTTTCTGCGAAACTACTTCAAAACTGTGAAATTGCCACAGTCTGTAGCCGACACCATTCACATTTGGAAGTCCAACCGCCATCGAAGTCGGTGCACCAGCATACAAGCTGTGACCCGGTGCCTTGCGCGTTGACTGCACAATGCGGGCTGTAGTTATTAATGGATGAATCCGGTACAACCATATGAAAAACAACTTCAGCCCCTTCATAAGCTTTGAACACTTGAGATTTGTCACGGAGATCCATAGATACGTATTGCGCATGACCTAATCGTAAAGCTTGACCAAGGTTTCCCTTCTCCTCATAGGGTTCCAGCTTGATATCAGGACCCAAATAAGTGATCTTAACTGAGTATATTTCATACTTGATGAGCATATCAACTAAATGGCGTGCAGCAAAGCCTCTTCTCCCGGTGACAACACACCACCTCTCTTGCGGAATAGCCATTTCTTGATATTGATTTGTCCCTGAAAGTCGGAGATTCGCCGGGATTTGGGTGCCGGAGAAAAGCACCATATAAAGGAGCGTGTCTAGACATTTCTTTTTGGTGTGACGCCTCAAGACTACAGATATGTTGCTCGCAAGTCTGCAGCTTGGATTCCATCCCATCAATATATGCTTCGCATCAGCAATTTGTTCCTCTTTCTCACGCTTTTCTCCTTCTGTTTGACCGATAGTTTGAGTCAATCTTCTAATTTCATCCTCAAGTGACTGCCATCATCATCACCATCCACAACCATCCCCAACGCAACCCTACTTGTCATCGGAGACCCGCCGAAGTTCTTCCACCACCACAGTTACATTATCTTCGGGTTTTGGGGCATACCATCACCACCGCCGTGATCAGCTCACCAAGATCTATCTGGAGACATCTTTGACTCGCCGCTACGCGCCGCCAGAGGCTCGCCGGAAAGGCGGCCGTTCGCCAGAGTGGAGATTAGTCGCCGGAACCCTAGGGGTTCTTGTTCTTCATTCCCGTATTCTCCCTTTGTCATATGTGTGTGTTGTGTTTGAGTATGATAGGGTTAAATGGTCTTTGCGCTTCATGTGGGCTAGTTAAAGGATTAAAATTGGGTTAACAATTGGGTTGGGTTTTAAAATCTTTGTGTGGGCTAACAAATAACAATTTGATATATGGACTAATTTTTATTGGGCTGGCTATTTCAAAGGTGTTGTGTGGGCTTATTAATTTATTTTTTTAAAAAAATTTGGGCCTCAAATTGTGTAGGCTTTTTGGATCATTAAAACAAAAATAATTCTTAATAGTATAATATTTATGTTGTTTTGGGTGATCAAGTGAATTTAATATTCTGTTTGGGGTGATGATCTCAAATCAGACAATGCCACAATGGCACAAAGTTAGTTTGATTGAAAGAAAAACTGTCAGATTTGATTGATCGATTCTTAAAGGTGGTGAATAATCTAAAGAAGTATGTTACAGATCTCAGTAATCATAAACAAATTCAAAAGCTTCTTGACTTACTTCCATCCGAGTGGAGCCATCAAGTTAAAATGCTGAAGCAAGAAAGAGGTTATGTTGACACAAAACTTGTGGATATGATCAACAAGATAAAATCTCTCGAGCTGGAAATCAAAAGAGAAGAATTTCAGCAAGCTGTATTTCCACATCAAACCGACACGCTTAATACTGATCTTGTTTCTTCTGTAACAAACATACTTGATTACAAAGTCGAGCTTATTGAAAAGATGAAATTATTGAGAAACTGATTTGGATTTCAATGTTAAAATCACAAACAATTGTGAAGCTATAAAAGTTGACAATGAAGTAAACAGTAATTTGTAAGAACCGATGATAATAAAGCTAAAATAGATGATAACAGAAAGAATGAATCTGATGATAAAGAAATGCTAAAAGTCCAAGAAGAGGAACAACAAAGAATCATAAGGGTTTGTAACTGTGAGAAGAGTTTAGCTGCAGAAAGAACTATCATGGGTCTTTCTTATGAGACTGTTTAGGATATGTGTTCTTCTTTTTGCAAAATCCGGTTATTTGGGATTTATAAGGCAAACATATTGTTATTGGAAAATGAAAAAGAATTAAACATAATTAATCAGGAATTAAAGAAAAATGAAATTGCTTTTTCAAGGAAACTTAATGAAGCATTGGCTGAAATTGATCTTTTAAGAAGAACCATTTTGGAGCGTAATGTTGAAATTAATATTCTGAGATAAAGGGCTATTTTAGCTCAATTTTGAAATGACACAGCTTCAAACAAAGCTTGATAAATGGACCCTTTCACACATGAAAAAGGATGAGCTTATTGCTAAACAACAAGGGGCACGGGTAAAACATAGGATTGGATATCATTCAGACGGTGAAACTGTCTTTAATTCAGTTCCACCTCCATTTACTCTATGTAATTCTCCAATTCCCAAACTTCATCCAACAAATGATTTAATTGAAAAGAATACTAACAGTTTGCATGCAGGTTTAGATGGAGTGAATCTTAAAGAGGTGCGCGATGATTATGATTCTACAATTGGTATGGGATACAATAATCCGAATGCTGACAGTCAAGATACTGATTGTTCAGTCCCAGGTGTTTGTAATTCTGTATCTACTGTTTCTTCTAACTTCTTTGATAAGTTTAAAGCAGGTGAAAATCCTATCATTGAGCATATTAGAATTGTGAAAGAAGAGATGAATCGGGATTCACCGAATCGTCAAGCTCCAAAAACAGCACCACATCATATTTCTGTCAATCAATATCCATTGAAAGCAGATCTGTGTATACGAGACTGTACAAGCTCAGATGATGAATCACACACAGAGGACAGTGTCGGTTCCTCAAAGATCAAGATATCAACTGAAATTGTCAAGTCTTAAAAGCTTTCAAAAGTTGAATCAAGACCAATACGGATCTCTTCTCCAACTGCAAAACAAGCCAGTCAACCAGTGATGATCTCATTCATTGTTCAACATAGCAAACTTCAAAACAAGCAAGAATCTGCAACAACATCAAAGCAATCTCCAATTCCAAATGCTTCATACGGGTCAGTTAAGCATTAAAAGCCTTTCAAGGTTTGTTTTGAGTGTGGAAAAGAAGGTCATATGGTAAAGAAGTATCCTCAAAAACTTGCTACGGATGGTAAGAATTGCTTCTCCGGATGTCAGTCTACAAAGAATGTTCGAAACGATAAACGCAACACGGGTTGCTTCTCTCGTTCAAGGGGTGAAAAGCACACATCTTTGAATAGTTGGATGCAAAACACTTCATCCAAACCTTTTCTTGTGAAGCCGGTTTCACATGATTCAAAGATGATAATGACCAAAGTTTCAAAACTCAATTCTTTTTCTTCCGATCTTAAACAAAAATGATTTCAAAATTTAATTTCTTCAAATCAAAATTAATTAAACCGAAACAAATTTGGCAAATTGAAAAGAAGGATACAGAAATCCCCGATCTTTCCACAGATTGTGTGTTGAAGCATGTTACTTATACCAATGAAAAAGGACCACCCAGGACTATGATGGTCGGGGTTTCCCTTTCAAACTGATCTGTCTATGAGTGCAGGAACAATTCAGGAGGCCTGTTAGTAACCCGGTTCAGTGATAGAGATTGTTCTTAATTCAAATTTGAGGCGGAACAAACAAGTTAAGGTCATAGTATTTTATCCACAATCTGGATTTTTATCTACTCAATCATACTTCTCACTTCATAATCACTGCATATTTCTTGATACTTCATTTCTTATCTATATATCAGTGTAGTTTGGAAGACCTTCTTTGGTAAATTTCTATTTTTGTACAGTTTTATTAAAAAACAAATAAAAAATATATATAAAAAAATAAAAAACAAACAAACAAAAATAGATTTACAAAAATAAAAATTTAAAGGGAGAGTATAACAAACTTAAATAAAAAAATGAAAAGAGAACTGAGAACTTGATTCGAGATGACTGGGAAATGATTGTATATCATCTTGAAATGCTTGTTTTTGCATGACTTGCGTTTTAAATTGAGAAATGATAGTAACTGATGCTGTTATTTGATTCACATCTTATTTTTAATTGCAAATAAAAGAAAAACAAACAGATTCTTTAATGATATGCTTGGTAGACTCAGCCTAAAGAATAAAGTAGATAGCAACATAATGATATAAATTATTATCTATGCTTAAGGATGTCTGGATTTATGCAATCATTTTGGCCTGCACGAAAATTGAGTCCCGACAAAAATTGGATTGAGAATTGTTTATTCACCCATCCTGATACAAATCATATAAGCCATATCTTTTGAGCCATGTTTGGTGTATTTATGTGTCTTGTGTTTGTTCTAATCTCATCTGCTGTATGGAAGTACTGACCTGGAGTGATGATATCCCTTGCTGTACGATAGTACTAACCTGGAGCTCTCATTGGCACATACTAAATGGTCATCTCCTCTGCTGTATGTCAATACTGACCTGGAGCTCTCACCATTTTGGCCTAAGTTATGTCAAATCATCTAACGATGAATTCGTCACAAAATGCAGTATTCTGACGATTATCACTTGCACACTAATGCACAATCCTTGTTCCATAAATATCGTTACAAAATTTAAGAAATCCTGAGGTTGGGTGAGGTTTTTTTCCAATGATTTTGGGGTCCTAGCATTCTAAAGTATTTAATCGAACCTTAACAAATCATCTGCTGCTTGTTGAAAAAAATAAGGCATGGGTTTAAGTGGAAAAACATATCAGCAATCGTTATTGATCTGTTTGAAAATTTCAAAGTCATTCAAAGACTGTGATTATATTCAGTTATCAGTGTGATCTCATTGCTTGTCGATGTTTAAATTCATCTTTGTGATAAAGTATATCTTGAGGATGTGATCTCATGATCGATTCAGTTCTCAGTAATTAAAAAAATTATAATCATAATATAAACATAATAATAATAAAAAATATATAATAATAATAATAAAATAATAAAAAATATAAATTTAAAAAATTAATAAATTTCAAAATTGTTTTAGGTCTTCCATATTATGATGTTACAATGTTATCATTTTCATGCATTTCACGAAAATTACGCACAAATGAACACGGGTTCGCTTGTTTTCACACACACATAAACATGGGTTACTTTGTTAAAATGAAATGATCTAATTAGAAATGTCGAGATTGTGTTTGTGATTGTGTTTCAGACTTTTACTGTAAGTGCACGCCGTTCATCAGTTGAGCAGTGTACTTGATCAAGAGAACCTGTTCCTCAAGTTTGCAGAAGATACTGAGCTAGGAATCCTCCTTCTATATCTTCTAAAACACTCAATATTAGAGAGTTGGGAAAATTGTTCCAATATCCTCACAAATGATACACTCGAAAAGGGGGAGCATATAAATAGGGGTAGCTTATGAGATGAATAATCTTTCTCATCAGATTCAGAAAGCTTCAATTTGAAGATCTTTCTATGGGTGACTTCTCGGTGCTAATTCGTTTGAAGGCGTTGATAATGATAGAATAAGGGGGAGTATTGTTGGATCTGTACAAGATAGTCTATATTATCAACATAGTTAAAGTCAACAAAAGTCAACGTCTCAGTCAAGGTCAACAGAAAAGTCAAACGTCGAGTTCGAGACAAAGAACCGAGTGAAGATATTAAAGATATATTGTGTTTTGAGACTTTATTGTAATAAATATATTTTGTGTGAACAAAATATATTTTACTTTGTTTTAGTCATGTTTTAGTATAGTTGTATAGTCTAGGGGGTTAAGTGTAGATAATGAAAGTTAGTCTAGACTATAAATAGCCTAATTGTAATTAGGATAGGTTAATGGTTGAATGGTCAATTGATTGGGGGATTACTTGTAAACACTATTCATTTGCAATCAATAGAGATCAAAGGGGTTTTTATTGTGTTTATCTTAGTTTGATCATGAAATCTTCATGTTATTTGATTCAAGTTTGTTACCTGGGTTAATAATTTGGTTTTAGTATGATTGATAATCACCTGTTGTTGTAGTACAAACATTATCACAAAAGTCCTTACATTCTTAAACCGTTAATAACAAGCTAGCCAGGTAATTCTAAGTAAACTACTAGACAAACCCCAAATGCGTTAGTCACGCTAACTTGAATGGGGTCGAACGAGTGTTTAATTAATGTAACATTTGCCACTATCCGTGATAGACATGGTGGGAAGGCAAACAACTTACAAATAGTCAGCCTCGGTTTCGAAACTTTAAGTAACTTGGCACATAGGCTAGCTACCTACTCTTATACCTTTATTTACTTTACCATGCAAGCATTTCAAATATATAATTTATTATTTAAACATGTGAACTCACCAACCATATGTTGACACACTTTAACATATTTTCTCAGGACTTCGTCACGCCTAAGGATTAGGTTGCACTGCTAAGGTTTTCATGCTCATCAAACATTTACTTTTACGCTTTCGCATTGATTACTTGAAGACTATATTTTACTCTAATTTAAAAGCAAACATTTACTTTTAAATTCATATCATTTCATTTGATATGACCAATTTCTAAGATCCTGGTTTGTTACACGCATCGCGATAGAACCCCGTAGTTGGAATTTCAGGGTGTGATAGATTGGTATTAGAGCTGGCGGTTGTGGAGAACTATATTAGCATTCATACTAAAGTCTTAGACACAACACTAGGGTTGCACAAACTCTCTTATCTGTTTACTACTTTTGTGCATACATTTCATTTCATACCCGCATTATGTTACGAAATGTCCAAATCATCATCCATATCTGTTACTACTTTTGTGCATACATTTCATTTCATACCTGCATTATGTTATGGAATGTCCAAATCATCATCCATACCACCTAAGTTACCAACATCACCCCTGATCAATAGGGAGACTAAGGATTAAACTCTCTTACTTTCAACATATGCACCTATTTCACCACCACCTTAGCTGAGGATAAGTCGCTCATGTCTATTGATAGAACCAAATTGTACAGGAAGCCTGTTCATATAAGCATGTTAGCTTATACTGAGGACTGGGAGTGGCTTCCTGACTTGATCACATGTTGGATTCAAGAAGAGCATGTACCCCTTTCCCTCACACCTGACACACTTTCCACTACCTTTTCACAACCACCCATTCATCACCCGTCTACACACGCATTCACCGCCTTCATGGCAAAGATGGACCGAGAGATACGCAATATGGGTGAAGCAGCTGGTGAGCTTACATGAATATTAGAGTGTGGTGCTACAATTCCTTAGTGCATGGAGGCACCGGATGATGGTCTGGTAGAGATTGACCAGGTGTACAACTCACTTGTCGATGTAGTCAAGGGAGCAATGACTCAACATGACACACTTGTTGATGTAGTCGAGGGAGCAATGGCTAGGATAGATGCACTCGAGACAACACTTCAGGATACTCAGTAGAGACGTTTACTATTGAAGTTGAGAGTAATTAAGTTAGAGGCTCAGGTTGCAGCTGTTAATGCACTCGGGGTCAAGAAAGATCCAGAAGAATACCTTGAGGAGGACCCTAAAGAGGTCAAAAATAAGGACGGATCTGTTGTATCTTTAGCGAACAGTGCTAGTTCTTGCTGAGCAGTTTATTTTTCTCTTAACGTAGAGGCAGGGTTGTTCCCATCCAACTAATATACTTTGAATTTCTATGCTTTGATTTGATTGAGCTGTCCTCTTTAAAATTTATTTTATCAAGGATTATTATTTGAATATTAACTATTTTGGTTACGGGAAATGAATGATTATTTACCTTGTGCATTATGATGATTATATGTTGGATACTTTCTTATTTTTATATATTCTGAAAGAATTGAATCATGTTTGGAAGGAGAAGTGGATGCCAAGGTGGATGTGGCACTAATAACATGACTCAGACTAAGTTAGAATCTGCCATCAACGAATACAATAGTGAGGCACTTTTAGCGTATGAGCAAGCTCGAAACCACAACCGAAATAAGAACCAAAACCAAGGAGGTAATCTTAAGTCAAGAGGATTTGTTAATCCATTCATGTAACAAACTCAAATACTAAAATTTGAATTCTCAAGAATCGTATATTATTTTCAATTCAGGTCTTGGTGGAACTTTGGAAAGGCAATAACTAACTTGGTGGGACTCACAAGTGTAGACTTCGAGACTTGAAGCTACCAACAACATGCTCTAGGAAGATTTCAAGATACTGATGAAACAGGAGTAGTATCCTAGAAACAAGGTTTAGGAAATTAAAGGAGAATTCTAGAATCTCAAGATGATTTGGTTAGACATCGAGGAGTATTCGACTTGCTCATACGAGTTGGTTGCCTTATGACCACAGATAGTGTCGAGAAGTATATTGATGGATTGACACATCAGATTCAGGGGGATGTTAGTGCCACGGACCCTATAACCATACAACAAGCCATCCACTTGACACATAAGTTTACTAAAGCTTTCTTTTATCAATTATGTTTATTTTGTATTTTACAATTATTATTTGTAGACTTTAATATTTTTAAAACGTTTAATGCCTAACATAAATATTATTATTATGATATTTGTTATTTCAAGTTTATAAATTTTTAAATATTACAAATTAGCTCATACACTAAACTGTTGGTTTCTAACTTAATAAGTGAATAACACAAAATATTCTATATCTTGTATTGTCGAGCATCCCGCACAACTCATAATTATTTACATTATTGTTAGAAATCTTTAGTTGTTACACATTAACACACCACCTTTACGACTAACATAAATGTAGTCCTCAAAGTATAAAGTCATAAAGTATAAAATCATAAACCATAGCACGAGAAATAGAAATTTAATCTGTAAAGCATAAGAAAATACTACAATCCAAACATGTCTAGGCTTTTACAGAAAAGTCATAGATGGGAATTGCTATTCCTCTAAGAAGTCTGGTAGTTTTATCATCCAACGAAGACAACCTCGATTAATAGTCCATGTTAGACAATAAATAGGTTTGGAGAATTACATGAGGAAACCATCCACCTCGATTCTTTCTTTCTCTTCTTTCACACAATGACAACATGCAAAAGAAAATGAATAAAAGAGGGAGGTGTAGGTTTTTGTAACCCTACTACCACTTTTGAATCTCTTTCAGTCTGTATGATCTTGAATAACTTAGCCCCTTCCTTTTTCTTATACTTTTATTCAACCCTCAACATCCATTCAGCTTTCACCGCTTGTTCTGTTATGTATAATAGGAGCTATAAGTGAAAAATAAGGAACATGTGAAATTTTTAAAGGAAATGAAGGAAAGGTGGGCTTGGTTTTAAGACAAGTCCAAAGACCAAATATGTTAATTATGTAAGTTGTTGCCCTAAGAACTTGTAACATTTGTGGATTTTAAGGTAGCCTTTGAGTCCGATATATAATACTCATAACCTAATTCATGACAAAACCCTAATCTCATCGTTTCATTATGAAATTCTAGCTATTGTGCTTTAGACTTAGTTAAGATCTAGACTAAGTACGAAGTTGCAAAACTAGAAAATCATGCATCAATACCATTTATCTAATGATTAGCAATAATTATATGTGTTAGTTTCTAATGTGTTATTAGCATAAACAACAGTCAATGAATATATTGGTATGCTAGTCGTCCATCTTATATTTTTCATTAAGATAAATTTCATAAGTATACTTATCTAATAAACAGTCAAGCTTGTGAAACAATCACACCGATGCATTTGATCATGAATGAGGCCTACCACCTTTGTATAAAAGTTATGTAGTAATAAATATTTCTTACCGCCACAACATCCAAGGTGTCAAGCAATAGAACATTATTTAACCTTTCGCGTATAGAAACTATAAGACTAAGGTCCAATACACAAGTGTAATTATAGAGGTTCTAGTAACCAAATCACACATACTATTAGAAAAACATATGACAACAAATAAGTACAAAAATATTCATTACATTATACCAAACTAATACAATTCTCGAACTATATTCAACCTCTCTCCCCTGATTTATTGCATCTCAATGAAAACAAACACAAACAACTTAAGTCTAAAAGACTCTAACAACCAAGAAAACCAAGTTTTATCTAGTAAACACATAAGAAATTTAGTTAATCCTTACTACACTTAAGGACATTATCTGAAAACATTTTAGACTTGTTTCCTACTCCTATTTTGGTTTAATCTTGATTTAAATTTTTAGTTTATTTTTGGTGAGATGAAATTTAGAAGAAAAGCAGGTTATTACTTTAGTAGTTTGATTTGATTTGCTTAATTGATTGAGTCTGTTTTGATTTGATAGAGTTTCTGTTGGATCGAACAGGTTTAGACTAACAAGAACTTCCTCTTTAATTAGTAACTAAAAAATACAGAATTAAAGTTAGATACTTACTATCACAACACAAATAATTTAAGTAAATGTAAATGCACAAGTTGTTCTTTTAAAGTATTCGCTTGGTTAATCTGGTGTAACAAATTATTACAATCAGCAGATACAATCAAATGGCTAAAAAACTTACCTCTACTATACAAGTATGAGGACTTTTATACTAAGAAATCTAAAAAATAAGAATCAACTATTCTATGTTCATGGTCTACATCAATCAGATAATCTATGTATCAGTGTTGGTAGCTTCAGTGCTATGTTGTTTCAAAAAGATGAAACATAGCAGCCGTTGACACAGACAATCTATTCTAAGTAGAAGCCGATCAGCTAGGTCATGGAGTTCACTGATGATCCGCAGTTGAACAACATATGTTGATCAACGGACTTGCAACATATGTAGTTTGGTAGTTGATTAGGCATACACTGATCAACATTCATTCAGCATACGCACTTCGACAGTGGATTCAACACTAGGCCTGAATCGGCAGTTGGCAGCCAATGTTGAAATCCTGAGTTTTCGGTAGCTTCACCCTTTATGATTCAACAAATTACCTCTAGGAGGATGCTACCAAAACTCTATCCTTTAAGCGTTCTGATTAGCAGAAGTTCATACATATATCCTCTTCTATCTCTTGAAGGGTTGTCAAGAGATAGGTTTACCAACTCCTTCATGTTGTGCCGAGAGAGTCTGAAAAGATCATACTCTTTAACTTTAACTTTTTTAGCACCAGCATATGTCAAGGTGAAGGTACTGGATAAGGAATTGTAACTTCAATGGGTGATTGGATCATGAATGCTCAGTTGAGTCACATGTATAACTTTTTCTTCTTTTATTTGCTCAGCCTTGTTTCTAAACTTTATCTTCAGAATGGCAGCCATAGATTTTTACTTGTCTTGCATGCGTTCATATTCTAAAGCTAATTTACGCATCCTTTTCAAGTCTTTAAGACTTAGCTTCAAAACCTCCAACTTAAATAAAAAGAAATATTTGGACTTGTTCTTTTTTTTTCATGGAAAAGTTCTCAGCTTTTAAATCATAACACCATTTTATAATTGTTGCATCATCATTTTTTGAGTCTTCTTCATAGTCTTATGAGGGTTCTTCTTTTTCTTTAGGATGTTCAAATCTATGTCTCATCCTGTTAGCCACATCTGTGATTACTACCTTAACTGCTAAATCAGCAGCTATAGGAAGGGGAATTAGCTATATTAGGATCTTGTTGGACTTGCGGAGAACTATGCTCAGTGGTTTGAGCAGGTGGAGAAGTAGTAGCAGGTGATTGTGGTTGGTGGTTGGGTTTGACAGAAGGAGTGGTTTCGGCAGCTTTAGACTCTAGTTTCTTCTTTCTTTGTTATGTAGCTTGCCTTGTCCTTTCTAAACAAGAGTTGTAGATTCTTATTAGTAGTTTCTCCACTTCCATTGCCTTGGAATCACTGCTCATATTCCTTAGTCTCAGCCTAGTCTAGTCGGCTATCTCAAACCAGTTGAAGCACACCAGTTGGTTTCTTGAGTAAGCCACTCTTCCAGCTGCTGATCTAGATATGAAGTATGCATTCTTTTTCAGATCATATTCCTACTCCACTATTAGATCATGTACTGATAGTGGAGTTTCAGGAATCTCTTCACCAGCATCAGCTTTAACTAAGGCTAGTACTTAGTGCAACACCACTTTGGATTCTTCATTTTTGCAACCAAAAATGCTAAAGTACTCAGCAAACTGCTCTAGAATTTCAAGGGGAAAATTAAGTACCTCATTTTCATGATTGTAGTACATGATTTCTCTATTTGCCATCTTGACAAATATTTCTTCATTTGAGCAAGATACCCAGCAGCCACTACCTTTGTTCCTTTAAGTATCTTCACCTATACTTCCGAATCAACAATCCTTCCTTTTATAGCCTTTTTGGCGCTCTTTTCTTCTTTGCAAGGATTGTAGAGATGGGCTTTTTATCATCAGAGGTTGTTGATGCAGAGTCAGGAGATGCTAGAGACTCAGTCGGTAGATGGGAAGACCTTTGAGTAACTTTATTTGTTCTGACAGGTTGTCTTTCCCATTGTTTCCTAGCTTGTTCAAAATTAGGAGCTCTCCAGTAGCAATCTTCTTCCTAATTCCTCTTATATTCAGATCAAGAGTTACATACTCATTGGTCCTACTTGTTTACCAGAGAAACCATTGTATTTTAGAAATTGCTTCATCTATTGCTTATCCCTGAACTCTTGCTAAACTTTTTCTACTTTCTTCTTCTCTTATTCAACCCTCTTTCTTCTAGTTGACTCAGCTGTTTTCTCCATATCAACATGAGTTGTAACTGTTAGCTTAGATCTCAACAATGCTCCAATCCATGATCTAATCAAAGTTGTATCCTTTCAACTCAAGTTGAGCTGCTAGGAGACACTTTTTTTCGTCTTTCATTTCTTTCTTTTTAGAACAAATCACAGGTTTGGATTCGACAGGTGCAATTGTTGGAGCCTACTGAGTTATTGTTCTCTCGTTGCTTTCGGTAGATGGCCTTGATGACTTAGATTGCACCTTGACAAATTTGGCCTTTGGTTTAGGTGGAGCTTTTGATATTGTTGTGCTAGGTTCACCATCACGGTTGAATTTTCTTTTAGTAGTTCTTGCAGCTCTTGAATCCTTTGAACTTTTGATTAGTGTAATGATGTTCTTCTTCAAAGAGGATTCTTGAGTTCTGCCTGCCTTTAGAACTATGACTTCTTCTTCAACATTTCATGGGAACAACTCCACCTTCTTTGTTATCAGAAATCTTAATTTCTGTGATTCAACTTCAATTTCTTCTTCACCAAGCATAGGTCTCTTATCTTCATCAGAGGTAGAGACTTGAGTAAGTCTGACTGCTAAAGGTCTGAGAGTTACACCTATTGCCTCACCCGATGACTTGGGATCAATGAAAGTTTTCTGAGCTCTCTCAAAATCAATGGTGACTTCTGGGCCTTTAGTTTTCACATTCACCTCAGAGTTAATTTGGGTTTCAATTTCAATCTCCGGTTGACCAAATATCACCTCAGCTAATTTCCAGAGTTCAAACTCAGATGTATCCTTTTATTGTTTATAAAATGGGTTGATTCAGCCTTAAGAGTCACCCCATGTCTTTCCATGTAATCATCCATGGTCTGGGTACCTCTTGTGTAAACTACCATTTTGCCTGAGGATTCATCTACCAAAGGAGTCTCTTGTTTGGTACTTTTAGCAGTTGCATCAGTACCTGCTTTGTTCAGTACTTTAGCAGCTTCTAAGAATACTTTCAACAGTGGTGCTTCTTCTTTAGCAGATATCTTGGGAGAGGCTTCACGTCCTAGCACTAGCTCTCTCTTAGATGATTACTCATCAGTTCTCTTTCTTTTTAAAGAGAGTAGTGAAGAGTGTTGAAATTCTTTATAATTGCCATATTCCTCTTCCCCAAGTAGAACCTTTTGGTTCATCCTCTTCATCACTCTTCTAGCTTTCATCTCATTCTCCTCTGAGCTACATAGCCATATCTATTAAGAAGCTCATTTAATTTGGTCTCAGCTTTCGATAGAGGCTCATATTGATCATTTCATTTGGAGGAGAAAAAGATTGGCTATGCAAGATGTATAATTTGAGTAGCCAATCTCTGGAGAATGACATCAGCTTCTTTGGGCTCATCTTCCCCCTTTTTAGTAGCATCATCTAAGATTCCAGATGAAACTAGGCATGGAGAGGAAGGCACATCCAAAGGTTCTTGTGGTGCTGAGAGTTAAAGGCTAAGAATGATTGATTGTTGAAGGTCAATGGTCTCTTAAAGTTGCTCTACTTTATGTTCAAGATCCATTGCCTTTGTAGTAGCTTGCTAAAGAGTTGTGAGTTGTTCTTTAATGGTTCTGCCTCTTGCAGCTTACTATTGAAGAGTTCTGAGTTGTGCTTCCACCTCAGACACTCTATCTGTTGAAGATTTCAGCAGACAATTCTCAAGTTCAAGAAATATGGCACTTTCTACATAACCTTGAAGCCTTGCATTCTCAGCTTGTAGAACATTAAGTTGTTGAGTAAGCTCAAGGTTATGGGCCATCAATTCACTTATTTGTTTCATACTTCCCTCATCCATAGATGTGGAATACTTGGGAGATGAGGTACTTGGCTGATCCTCTGCACCCTCACCATTAGATATGGTTTCTTGGGCCCCTGGATTCCTCTCCTCAAGGAATGACTCTAAAGAGACATTCTCAAGGTGAGTTTTATGGTTGAGTTCTTATTGATGTTGTTTGTGTCCTGCTGATCAGTTGATGGATCAGTAGTAGAGACAACCTCTTCCATGTTGATCCTTTCCTCACTAGGATCAACCTCTTGGGATAAAGGATACGGGTCAAATGGTTTCACAAACACATCAATCTCCAATGTCTGTATTTTATGGGAAGGGGGAAATAGTGGTTCATGCTAATGTGTGGCAAGAACATCATTATCCTGGGTGATAGACATGTGTGTGGGGGAGAATGGAACTACATCTAATGGTCTGGGATGTGAACAAATTCCTAATGAGACTTCTTCTTCAAAAGTTTTCTGAGTTATGTGTGTATCCCATTTGGTTTCTGAATGGAGTGTTGGGACTCCGATTGAGGGCTTGCAGCTTGGGTTTGGGTCTGCTTAGAAGAAGGATGAGAAACCTTCTTTTTGTAGCCTTTTCTAGGTGTGGTTGACAGCTTTAACTTGACTAGGACCCGGGTTTCCAGTCGAATCTTTTTAAGGGGAGGTGATTTAGGGACCTCCATCCTCTCAGTAGAAGATACAAGGGTTCGCTTGTGCTGGTGAGATTTTGGCTTTGATATGGAGGGTGTGGGATCCATGATGCTCAGTGACCTCAAGCATATGCCCAAACGTAGGCGTTACCTTCCCTGAAAAATACTTTGGATTTGTTCTAAACTTTGAAAATATTGCATTGTTTAAAGTTCCTAGAGAATGAAAAACTCCACTAAGCTTTACTTTAGCCCCTACTTCTTCTTGTAAAATCACTTGTAAGAATCAAGGGTACATTAAAAACTTATATTTTGCAGCAACAGTTACATTTTTACACAAATGTTAAAAAATAAAGTTTGAAAAGTCATAACTATGTTGTTTGACCAGACCATGGATAGCCCCTGCTAAATCCAATGGTACTTGTCCCATCCTCCTAACATATTGGACATATAGTGTAGGAAGATATGAAGGATAATTCTCCTATTATGATATACTAGTGATTTGGAGAAGGTGGACGTCAGGAAGGGTCCTCCGTATCCCATCTCCTTAAAGGTGGCACTAACCACTTCTTTAGAGAAAGAAGATTCACCACTTGTATCGTTCAAATTCAAGTGTTGACATATTGTGGCGCACTATATGGTGACCTTCATCGCTTCTACTATCGCAGTGAGGACCTTCACTCCATGTTCCCTTTGTATGGAGCATGTGGTCCAGAATTACCTTATGTGAGACTCAAAGATCACCGAGTCTATTGTGACGGCAAAGGAATAACTGCTATTCCATAGGAATTGAAGAATAGGGTCATAGACCTCATCACCTATGGGTTGAAGTGATGCATTTAAGTTGTGGTTCGGACGGAATTCTAGGGTTTGACATTAAGCTGGCCATTGAAAGTTGGTTGATGTTGGTAGGACTTTGAGAGATTGAAGGTTCAAGGATTTTCTTTGTGAGAAAGATTGAAGATGATGTTGGTGGAATTCTTTGATTTTAAAAGTTATGCATAATATGTAAAAATATGAATTCTAAAATGTTTTACCATCGGTACTGTAAAATTGATGGCGTGTGATAATGAAACAATCTTTTTAGGTACCTTCTCTAGTGCTACTAGTTATCGGAAGATGAAAGTAGAACCTACCAGATCTTTTTCAAAAACATATACCGAATTCATCCTATCTGCCGAATCTTCCTATTCGACAGATACCACTTTTAATTTTCGGCAGATACCTTTCTATCTGCTGATATGTAATTTTCGGCAGATACACATTTTACCCATTTTAATAATAAAAGCATTTCTTAACAAAATATTCAAATATCATCATTATAAATCATTTAATTATTCAAAGTTCATCATCCTAATAACAAATACAAGATATTCAAAACATGATTCATTAAAAGCCTTTGTGAATAAATCTACCAATTGTTCATTTGAATAGACCTTAATTAATTTAATGATTTTCTTTTCTAAACAATCTCTAATGAAATGATACTTGACGTCAATGTGTTATGTCTTTGAATGCCGAACATATTTATTGGTGATTGATTTGGCACTGTTGTTATCAATGTGAATTGGAGTGTTCATGAAGCTTACTACATAATCTCTAAGTGGAGTTTGGATCCACAACACCTAACCACAACAACTTGATGTAACATTGTAATCTGATTCAACACTTGATGTGGAGACACATGTTTGCTTCTTGCATTGCCATGAAACCGGTCTTACTTCTAGAAATTAAATCCTCCCAAGGTGTATTTGTTGTTGATGTTGCATCCACCATAGTCACTATCTGTATATCCATAAAGATTGAAGTTAGCACTCTTAGGATACAATAATCCAAAAACTTAGGGTCTCTTTGAGATACTTAAAAATTCTATTGGCAGCCATTAATGTGACACCTTTGGGTAGCTTGGAATCTTGAACACAGGCATGTGGCAAACATGATATTTGGTCTGCTAGCTATAAGGTACATGAGAGATCCAATAATGGCCCTATACTACTGTTGATCAACTGCTTCGCTCTCAAGATCAAGAGTTAGTGAACATGTATTTGACATTGGGGTTTTAGAAGCCTTAGCATTAGTAGCTTGGAATCTTACTAAGATGTCATGAACATACTTAGATTGATTTATGAAGATGCCATCAGAGGTTTGTTTTACTTGCAACCCTAGAAAGAAAGTGAGCTCTCCCATTAAACTCATCTCAAATTTTGACTTCATGAGACTTTCAAAGGCTTTGCACAAGCTCTTATTTGTAGACTCAAAGATAATATAATCTACATACACTTGTACCAAAATGACATCCAAATTAATCTTCTTGATGAAGAGAGTTTTATCTATGGATCCTCTAGTGTATCCATTCTTCAGGAAAAAAGGTAGAGAGTGTCTCATACCTTTTTCTTGGTGCTTAATAAAGACCATAAAGGCCTTTATTAAATTTTAATATATGATCTGGATACTTATGATTTTCAAATCCTGGAGGTTGGCAAACATAAACTTCTTCATCAATATCACCATAGAGAAATACACTCTTGACATCCATCTAAAACACCTTGAAGTCTTTGGAGGTAGAAAATGCTAGAAAAATTCTGATTGCTTCAAGCCTGGCCACAGGAGCAAAGACTTTATCATAATCAATCCCTTCTTCTTGTGTGTACCCTTGTACCACAAGTCTCGCCTTGTTCTTGATAACAATACCTCTGTCATATTTCTTGTTTTTGAAAACCCATTTGGTCCCTATTGCAATCTTCCCCCTTGGAAGTGCACATAGTTTCCAAACCTTTTGTTAAGCGTATTGAAGAAGCTCCTCTTGCATGGCTTCTACCATGTTGTAATCTCTTAAGGCCACATCAACTTTCTTTGGATCCAATTGAGAAAGAAAGCATGAAAACAAACAGATGTTTTCTTCAATCACTCTTCTTCTTGTCTTGAAACATTGGTGAATCCATCAAGTTCAAACATCCAACTTTTGAGTGTTTCCAACAATAATTGAGGAATTTTCATTAAACGTGACATTTTCAAATTCCGCAATAGTATGATCAACTTTGTTATATACTCCGTAAGCCTTAGCCTATGATGAGTGTCCAACAAAAGACCCATCTATTGATTTCTTAGCAAATTTGGATAGATAATCTTTACTATTAGAAGGGTGCATGGACATCTAAAAGGTCTAAGGAACCCTATGAATGGTCTTCTCTTATCTTACAATACATAAGAGGTTTTTTCATATGTCTTAACTATCAACACTCTATTATGAACATAGCACACAATGCTTACTACTTCAGCCCAAAAATGTCATATGAAGTTTGGAGTCAGACAACATGGTCGTTGCAGCCTCAATAAGTGTACTATTTCTCCTTTAGAAACTCCGTTTTTTCTAAGGAGTTTGGGAGCACTATATTTCCTAACAATTCCTTGGGATTCACAAAAAGAATCAAGGTTGTTGTTATTGAATTCAGTGCCTATATCATGTCTAGTTATTTTATCCTTTTGATCAGCTTGGTTCTTCATTTTGATAATAAATGATTTTAAATCTTAACAGTTTCATCTTTAGTTTCTAAAAATAAAACCCAAGTTAATGTTGTAAAATCATCTATTATTACCAAGCAATATGATTTTCTACCCACATTCTTTACACCTGTTGGCCCAAACAAGTCCATGTCCAACAAGTGTAAATGAGTTATGGCTGAATTCATTTTGTTGGACTTATGAGAAGATTTGCATTGCTTTCTCTTTTGATAAGCAACACAATGGTTAGCACATGCAAACTCTTTGTTCGGAAGTCCTGTGGCTAACCCATTCCAAACTAGTTTATTCATGTTTTTGAGATTAGAATCTGCCAATCTTCTGCGCTAAAAGGATGATTCAATTAAGGAAGCTTTGGAAATGAAACAGAAAACCTTTCCTGAAGGTGATGCATTCTACATGTTAATCATATACATAGTTTCTTTCCTATGGCCTCATAAAAGTATTTTTTTTCATTTAGAATTTCAAACAAAAGGGGATAGAACAATACGTTCATGCTCTATGAAAAGAGTGTTATCTCTTTTATCAAACAACTAAGACACACTTAATTAGAATTTTAGTTTAACTCTTTCACATAGTTTACCTTCATAAAACTTACCTGGCCATTGCTAACTATCCCCCTGCAAGTAATGTATCCTTTTTTGTATCACTTTCAAAGGCAACTGATCCACCATCATATGGTTCTAGATTTAGCAGGCATGATCTTCCTATAATATGCTGGGAGCATCCACTATCTACAATCCACAAGTTTGTTTTGGCATGTGGATGATCCCGCACATAAACAAGTTGGTTAGTGATGAATGGTGTAAGGCCCCGTTTCTGGAACACTTACAGTCGGATAATCATTGCACGACACATTCAAATACATAAAACTTTATTTAAACAACACAATGAAATCATTTAAAAACCATTTCATATATTAATAATCACTTTTGCCAAATAATACAACATTGTTAATCGTTACAAAATATAGTTTTATTGCATTACAACGCAAAAACACCATTATAATATAAAATGGATGCCATCTAAAACTTTCCAAGTAGCTTCACCCCGTGCCATCCTCAGCAACCATTACCTACCAACTGGAAATGCATCAAAGTCAGCGTTGAGAAAGAGTTCTAGTTTTATAAAATATAATATACCTTACTTTAGTTAAAAACCTTTCCTTACTTTCATTTGTGATCATACGTCATACGTACATATAGATAATACTTATTATTATCTTCCATCATCTTTCATCATCGTACGCCATTTGTTATCATTCATTCATTCTCTTTCATATCGCACATTCCGTAGATTCATCATTATCTTTCACTTTTCATTTCGGACTAATGCCATGTGTTATACCCCGAACATTGTGAACGAAGCTGGTTACTGGGCCTGAGGTCTATAAATAGACCCTGGACATTATGCACGAAGCTGGCTCCATTACCCTGGGCAAGCGACAAGGGTCCCATACATTTGGTCAATAACAAGGATTAGACCCCTGTGTGCATCCTTCTGGGCTAGCTAAACCGCACACAGTTGAGCTAACACCCTTCATTGGGTGTGAACCTCCTTACATTTGCTTGCAAGACTTTTCATTCATTCTTTACATTCTACATTTCATTATCATTAACTTACACTTTCATTACATAATACTTTATGTTTATTAGCATAATCACACCACATAAAGCCACAAAATAATACTTAATAAGGAACATAAAGAAAACAAATCAAACACATGCATAACATCAACATACCTCATACAACATCATACAACATCCCCGGGAAAATTCCAAGTCGTAGCCTAAAAACCCTTCTTTCCCAAATTTTTCAGAATAAATTCTAAGTCTTTAGGCGCATGGGAACTAAGCAGGCGCATGGCCACTATGCGAGCGCATGGCTTCTCAGGCACATGGGAACACTCAGGCGCATGGGCAGGTTTTGAGCGCATGAGCAGTATATGGGCGCGCGGCCTAACACTTAGTCGTCTGGGTAACATCATAGGTGCATGGGAATTATGCTGGCGCATGGGCCTGACTTAGGCGCATGGGAACCTTTGGGTGTTCGGGCACTATTGGGGCACATGTCCCTTAGGCGTTTGGGGAACACTTAGGCATTTGAGCAGTTAGGCGCATGGACTACTGTTCAGGCGTATGAACAACTAACTTGTAACTAACATCATAATCAGTCCCCAAATCATCATTTTAACATGTTCTACGCCTAGTTTTAACATACTAAGCATCAAAATAAGCATATAACATGAACATCATCAAAAATCTACCCAAATCAAACACCCACCCAACATGCATACACATACATATACGGATACATACTCAACCATTTTAAAAACATTAAAGCATGCATTTCCAGCCCCTAAAACAAGTTAAAACATTTAAAAACGGGGATCTAGAACTCACCTCTTGCAACTTTCTAGTAGGACTTCTTCAAACCCGAATGCTCAGTGTATTCAAACACCTAGACATACCAAAAACATACAACCGAACACAAGCAAGCACATAAGCACATAACTGAGGCTGAAAACCAGCCAAGAACAAGCCAAAACACCAAAAACTAACCTTAAATCCGGATTCTTCTTCTTCTTCTCTCTAAAACCCGTAAGAATTTAGTTCTATCTCTCTAGAACCGGGAAAAGGTGATGGAACATGGGTGTGGGCGACCACACCCACTTTTGTACAAATTATTATAAAAGTTTGTCCCATGTACACTTTTAACCCCTTGACTTGGGTTTTATTGCTTTTTCTTTCTTTTATTCTTCTTTTCTTTAAAATTCCGGGTGTTACAAGTCCACCCCCCTTATATAGGTTTCGTCCCCAAAACCTGCTACTCCTCGAACAGCTGTGAGTAATGCTGTCTCATCTCCTGAATAATATGCTGACTTGTTCACCAAAGCTTTTGATGAACAAAGAGTTAAGTATCTCATTATAGCTATTGGGATGATAAACATTGATTAGTCTATCTCATTTGAAAAACCTTTTTAAATGTGTAAAGTCTTGTGTCAAAACAATCTAAGCCCTGTTACAAAAGGTCCTTCTCTAAAATTTTCACTAAGTATAAATTCTTCCGAAGAGGAATTAACCCTCGGAAGATGTTTTCATATCTTCTGAAGCAAATTCCTCCCCGGATAATTTTTTTCTCGAAAGAGTTTTTAGTCTCGGAAGAAGCGATTGATTACGTATCAAATCTACTTCCGAAGCTTATAACACTCTCCATTCGGAAAGCAATTTTTACTCTCAGAAGTAGGAACTTTACATTCGGAAGTAAAATTGTCTTCAGAAGAACATTATCTTTGGAAATGATTTATACACGGAAGAATGAATTTACTATGTAACGGAAATCTTTTGGGCCCCACTCTGTAAAAAGTAAAGAATTTGTTAATGATGTCGGATTATTTAAATGGACTAAACCTTACCGCCCCTGTCACATCATCCACTGAAACATCCTATCATCTTATCCAAACCCCCTAAACCATCATTTCACCCATTTAAATAACCCCAACTAATCACTTTCATATTTTTACCAAATTTACTGCCCTAAAAGCTTTCTTCATCTCCAATTCACCCGATTCCAAACTCATCTTCCTGCAACTTTCTCAAATGGCACTTAACCCTCAGCACAACCAAGTCGCACTCCTTGATTCTTCAAGGGATGCTGACTTCTCTGATATCATCTCCTTTCTTACCCAATCATCTTATTACACCGCTCTGACTGTTAACCCTACCATTTACTCAAATCACATGGCTTAATTTTGGGCTAATGGTTAGATTCAAACCCTAAATGGGGTTCGAGTAATAAGATCGAGCATTTGTTGCCAGGAGTTGGTCATTTCCGAACAACTCATCAGGGAGCCTCTCGAGCTTCATGATGAGGGCGCTCCTACAAAGTTCCCCAAGACAGATTTGGACAACACCTATATCCAAATGGGATATGGTGGAGATGTAAGCAGGTCTACCGTCTACAAGTTCAATTTTTCTTACAACTGGAAGTTCCTGCTGCATGTTGTTCTTCATTGCTTGTCCAACAAATCTGGGGGATGGGATCAAATCCCATATGAACTAGGGTGCCTAATTCATGGATTGGTGAGAAGCCCCCGCTTTAATTACTCAAGGTTTGTGCTGACTAATCTTAAGGGAAACCTCTAGCAGGACACATTCTTCGTGCATCCCAGGTTTCTTCAGCACATAATCAACTGTGAGCTGGACCAAAGTCAGCTTGTCTGTGCAGCTGCTCTAACTATCCCTCAAATGAGGTCGAGCATCTTCAAGACTTTGAAGAGAGTGTCCACCAATTTCACGAGAAGATATACTACCCTTTTTCCAGGTATGACTGAGCCAATGGCTCCTGGTGACATCCCTGCTAACCCCACAGGTGATGAACCCACACCAGCAACTACCCTCACATTGCCAAGTTTACCTTCCTACCCCATCACTATCACATATCAAAGACGTCCCAAACAAACCCATGTTCAATCTTCTTTGATTGAACAAGCTCCTCCTATTCAATCCAAAAAGACTAGAGTGGAACACTAGGCCCCCACTCAGTCTGAGGTCTCACCATCCTTCTTAATTGACCTCAATATGGGTATTGAGTCTCATCAGTCTCAAACCCATGTGCCCGACACCCAAGCTGAAAACCCTCAGGGTGAGTCTCTATACTCCCCTGAGCAGCCAAAAAGGGACAACCCCATAGGCTCAAAGCCACTAGACATTGACCAAGGTCCCAGGTCATTAGGCTTAACCTCTATATCCTTTACTTACTTATTAATAGGAACTGATGAAGAGATTATGTCTCTTCAGGGCAATAAAGTTGATCCACAACACCCTTTTAAGGATCTATAAAGCCTAGAGAGACCTCTTATCTCTAGCACCCATCAGCAAGCCTTTACTGAGGTGAGTCCCACTGATGTGGAGGGGACTCATGTAGATTCAGCTGCCACTACTGAAGGAGCCTCAATGGACCTTCAGGATAGTGGTAACATTACTAAGACTGAATATACGGCAACCATGCTCTTTGATGACTCTAAAAGAGACATCATTGAGCAAGGGAAACCAGGGTGCCAAGAAACCACATCTGGTGGTGAGGATGAACATACTAGGTATGTTACCTCATCTCCCCATTATTCTTCAAAAGAAGATGAGGCAAGACTGCAACTCACCATTAAAGACCTACTTTCTAAGTCTCAAACCTTGAATCTAAGGTTAGGACTTTAAAGGATAGGTCTGCCACTCAGCAACTTGAGATTGAAAATCTCAAGGCCAAACTAGCTGAGAAATAGATTGAGAGGTCTGTTACGCATGTACTAATTCAGGTCTCATTGACCTCTTCCTCTAGCTCATCAAGCTCTCAAGATGATGCTACCAAAAAGGGGGAGAGTGTTCAGGGACAAAGCCAAAGACAAGAGGAACCACAGAGTCAAGCTCTTACTTCCTTAAGTTCAAGATACCCCAAGCAACAAGCTTCAGTTTTTCCTCAGCCTCCTCCAGTTGTGATTCAAGTGGATCAAAGGATGCTCCAAGATCTCAACAGGTTCTTCAACAAGTTCCTGATGGAATCTCTCATTGAACAGCCAAGTCCTGACTTGTCTGTGATTTACTTTGGAGCTCAAGAGCTTCAGAAGCTTAATGCACCTTCTACTACTATCGAGGGAGTTGGTAGCTCAAAACAAAGAAAAGGTAGACTTCCAACTGGGAAGTTGCTAGTTGTTAGTAGCAAAGCAGCTACAGCCAACCAGGAGGCTGTCAACAACAAAAGAAGACTGGAAATCATTGACAAACTTGTCAATTTAGGAGCTGTAATTGAAGATGTACTCCTGCTACCATTAGAGGAGTTAGTTGAGTTGGAAAAGGCAACTTTGCTGCAAATACAACAAAAAGAAGAAGCAGCAAGGTTGGCCTTAAAGGAAGAAAGGGAGAAGAAGAAAAGAGAAGCTGATCAGTAGCTTAGGAGGGAAAGCATAACTTTCCTAACCTCCAAGGATTTCTCTCAAGAAGAACTATCTCCACATGACAATGATACGATCTTATGGCTCTTCAACAAAGAGCAATATCAAATAGAGAAGGAGAGAAAGCTGCGAAGGAAAAGCTGAGGTTGAAGAAGAAAAAGGAAGAGGAAGTAGGACTCATTACTGCCAGAAAGATAGGTGAAAAGGCCTGGATGCAAGACTATCTCCGGGCTCATGGCTTCTCTGGCAGGCAGGTGGGTCCTATGTCTGAGAAGACCCTCCAGCGACATGTCAGTGACATAAAAGTTGACATTCGCTTGGGGAAGAGGAAGGAGGTATAGAAGGGGACATGGGATGATCTTCAAACCAACCACTCAACCCCAACCTCAAAACCAACCACAACCTGAACCAATTCCTTTTCCATTCCCCATCAAAACTGAACCATCCTCTGAACCTTACACCCCAAAACCTACACCATCAACCTTACCAACTTCCTCACCTCAACCACCTAAACTACCCATCCTCCAACCCAAAACACTCGCCAGAACCCAAACACCACAACCTACCCAACAACCTCCCAAACCATCCTCTCAGCCTTCCAAACATCTCTCCTTAGAGGAATTTAAGGCAATCAAGACAAAGCTCATCAACTGTACATTCCTGAGCGACTTCTCTTGTGAGGAGGATTCTGTCAAACTGACTTATGTTGATGGATCCTCATGTTCCCTCACTAGAGATCAATTTCTTGATGTGCCCAGAGGAACATTGGACCAAGCTGCAAAGCTCCTTGGCCTCAACTCAGATACTCTGAATGAGAAAGAAAAGAAGCTAAGGATAAGGCTGGTGACTCTGCTTGATACGAAGAAAAGAGACAAGGTACCAAGTCAACCCCTTGTGCCTAGGAAGAAGATTATCCAGTGGAGGTTTGAAGACTCTTCTCACAACTTTGTTGTTGAGAGAGAGAGTGGAGAGCTAAATGCCTCATCTTGGCTAAATGCCTCATCTTTGCTACACTCAAGCAGATTTGATATTGCTGAGTTAGCAGAGAAGCCACTCTCCAACCCCTCCAACTCTGAAGTAGCTACTCACATAAGAAATCACATGGGTAGTCTTCATCTGGTCGAGCTAACTGCTAGGACCAAGATTGAAGAAGAGTTGAAACTAAGAGAGGAGGAGAAAAGGAAAGGATCAGCAACCAATGGCAAAGCCTTTCTTTAAATGGTTGAGGGTCCTAAACTTGAATCCATAGTTAGATGGGAGTATGACAATAACTCCCATCAACTAACTCTCTTCAAGGGGGCACAAGAAAGGGTACATGTCATTCAGAGTGATAGACTGGATCTCCTATCCACTAATGACTTGTACAAACTACTCAGCACCACTTCAGGAAAGAACAAGGAAACAGACAAACATCTTCTGTCCCTCGTGCTGAAGGTTATGAGAAGTAGAAATAAGTGAGGTTTTGGTAGCATCAGCCTAGGGGGAGTTTGTTGGATCTAGAGAGGCTGGTGTAACCAAAACCAAATCACTTCGACTATTTTGGTGCAACTAACAAAGGACTTCCGAATCTAAGTGTTGAACTTCCGAAGGAAATGGAGTTCTTCCGAAGACAAAGTGTAAGATCAACGTCAGAAGGAAAACTCAACTTCCAAAGACAAAGTATTCACTTCCGAAGATCAAGACTTAAAAGAAAAGATAAGAAGTCAACTTCCGAAGTATGAAGAAATGAAGAAGTCCTCAAGCCTCGAAAGAAGTAGCCTCTTCCGAAGTATAAGTGGCTTCGGAAGAATTTGTTCTTCCGAAGCCAACTAACCTTCGGAAGACACTACTATGAACCAGTGGACATAAGTATGGTGTCTCTGACACTCTGTTGGAGACCTTTGAGATACTACATGGCATTTTCTCAAAAGCCATGTAGTTGACCATACTTTATTCCACTGTTTACCTTTATCAGTTAGTATAGTTGCCAACTTTAGTTGGTGACAAAAGGTAAGTCATGGATATGTCATGACTACCATATCTTAGATAATACTATATCTAAGATACATTAACTTTAGCATTGTAGTATATGTTTTAGTTATAGGTTTCCAGCTGGTATCAAAGTATATCCGGCTGTAGGATCTAGTATATATAGGTTCTCATTTTAACTCTTGTAACATGCTTGTAAGAGTCTTGTAATACTTTGAGTTGAGAAGTAATATGTACAAGTGCCTTGAAAATTATTTTTATTTGTGTTCTTTGCTACTTATTATATTATTATCAACTCTTAGAAGAGATTCTACTTCATCTGATCCGAGTGTAGTATAAGTGAGTTTGAGAGAAATCCAAGTGTTACGTGACAAAACCCGATCCTGCAGGTCTCAAGGTTGGTTTGCTCGTGTTTTAATCGTGAAATAATCGTTTTAAGCTCTATTATATTTCCCTTTTAAGCTTGATCATTTTTCTTAATATTAGTTTTAAAAAGATTGATTGATTCAACATCCTTAATGAGGTACAACTTGTGATTTCTATACGAGTTCACCTTATTTATGCATTCAGGTGTAAAGTAGGGTTTAGAAGTTAGGTGAGGTGAAGAGGTTGAGCTTCCAGCCATTACTGCATTGTTGATGGGTGTAACATCTTCCACTTGGAAGCTCCAGTTAATGACCTCTTCTCTGAGGCTACAACTGTTGTATTCCTTTAACTGAATGAAGTGGAAGGACCTTGATGAGTTGATTGTTGTTATGAGTTAGATGAACTTGGAGGAGATGGGTTGACTGGAACTTTGCATTCCTTGGCAAAATGTCCTAGTTGGTTGAAGTTGAAGTATTTTACCTTGCTTTTATCAAACCCAAATCCTAATCTTCTTTGCTTTAGGAATTTTCTTCCGGTTCTTTATTGAAAATGCTTGGCCTTGAAAGATATCATAGTTATTTGGTAGTTGATATGTATTTCTCCAAGGTCATCTGGATGAATGCACTCCGGATCCTCTTCAGAGAGTTAAAGAAGTTGGTTTAGTCACTGACAAAGGAAGAGTTTGAGTGATATGATTGTGAAAAGGATGGTGAGGCTGGCTGATTCCATCTGCTGAATGATGGTGATGATTGAGATTCAACAGTTGGAGATTGAGTGATAGTGAACTGGCTCATGAATGGGGCCATGAGGGCTAATGACTTTGAGGGGTTTGATGATTTGCCCTGTGATTCTTCATTTGCATCTATCTCCATTTGATAAGTAGTTAAGATGCCATATATCTCCTCAAGAGTCATTGTCTTCAGATTTAAATCTTTTGATGGACATAATATAAACCATCCATGTCTTTGGCAAAGATCTTAAGAACATTTTGAGAACATCATAATTCTTCTTCTTTTCTCCAGCTTCATTTAGAGAGTCTAGAAGTTCAACATATCTAAGATATGTAGAAGTCATGGTTTCTCCCCTTGTGAAACCAAAAATTTCAAACTTCTATTTTAAGACATCTTTTTGTTTTCTTTCATATCCTCCTTTCCTTCAAGTATGTCCTTTAAAGCTTGTTGGACCAAAAGAACCAATGAGCCGGTCAGAAAAACCTTTAAGTCCCACAGACGTCACAACAACTACTGAAGTCCACAACAGCTGAAGAGAACATCTGAAGACAAAGTCTGAAGACAAGTGCTGAAGACAAAGTCTGAACACAAGTGCTGAAGACAAAGTCTGAACACAAGTGCTGAAGACAAAGTCTGAAGACAAGTGCTGAAGACCAAGTATCAGATGTTGTCATAACAGCTGAAGAGGACTTCATCAGTAGTTGTGACGGTTTACTTTCAGTAGTTTTATGTTTTCTCTTTTCAGTAGTTTTGTAAAACGACTGAAGAGCTTGTTCTTCACTCGTTGTAGTTTCAGTAGTTTCTTATCAGTAGTCTTATGTTTTATACTTAGCACTCTGACATGTTCTCAGTAGTTGTGAACATTTCAGTAGTTTGTTAAGTGTTAGTTATTTTTGTAATAGATCTGCCAGTTGTCACTATCCCGTGATAGCAGCAGTGATTGCACTCTATATAAGGAGTGTCAACCTTATTGTAATAGGTGAATGATTGAATAGAAATATTTGGTATAATTGAATCATTCCTTATCACAGAAATATATTCTCTCGTATTTGTTTACAAATATCAAACTCTTGCTATAATTTGTCTAATTCTTGATCTTATTCCGCTGCATTACTCACTAATCCATCGAACTTGTGATCACTGATCCTAACAAATGGTATCAGAGCTGGTTAATCATTGATCGATCTAATAATTGATCATTGAAACTGCTATTCAAGATCCAAGTTTGACTGAATTAGCATTTTTGCAAGAAACGGTTATAGAGATTGAACTCTCTGTGTTTTTGGTCATTCATCTTGAGATTTATTCTTGGTTTTCATTGAGTTTGTTGTGGTCTGTCTAAAATTTTTTAAAAGCTTGAACAAATTGTTTTTGGACCCAAAATGACTACTCCTTCCAATGATCCTCACAATACTGGTTCCTCAACCAAGCCTCCAATGCTGGTTAGGAATGAGTATAACATATGGCAACGACGTATGCTCCATCACCTGTCTGTTAACAGCTCAGGTTGTTGGACATCAGTGGTACATGGTCCACACAAGCCTATGGTGAATAACCCGAAACCAATCAAATGGTTCCGAAGAGGAAGGATCAATACTCAGATGAGGATAAGAAATTGTTTGAGATTGATGCAAAAGCCCATGGAATTCTGGCCATGGCACTACCCAATGAAATCTATTCTGGGCTAATGCATTATGAATCTGCCCATGACCTCTGGAATGCCTTGAAAGAACAATTTGGAGGAACAGATGAGGTCTTGGCAAATAATAGAGAGATCCTTGCCCAACAATATGAGACATTCTCTCATAGGAAGGGTGAGACACTGACTCAACAGTTTGAGCGGTTCTCTTGTTTGATCTCTGAATTAAAAATGGTCAAACATGAGTACACCAATATCCAGATGAATAACAGATTTCTCAGATCACTGCCTGAGAGATGGGACACATATACTATTGTCCTACGCTCCAGTGCAAATTTGGACAAACTATCTCTCACCCAACTCCATGGGAAATTGCTCACATTTGAGAGAGAGATAGAGCAAAAACGAAAACTGTCTTCATCTGGTAAGCTCACTGAAGACTTTGTACCAGGCAACACTGCCTTGGTTAGTCATGAGTCAGAATATGCTTCATCTGAATGCCAGTACGATGAGCATATTGATTTCTCCTCAAACATTTCTGATTCTGCATTTGTGAGTGTTGATAGTTAGTTTACTGGGTGTAATAATGACAATCTATGCTTCATCATGGATGATCTCAAGGAGATTGCTGATGACGACTTAGAAGAGATGGATATTTTGAGCCAAATGGCCTTGATAAATATCAGATCTCAGAAGTTCTACAAAAGAACTGGAAGAAAGTTCCCAGGACTCTCTGGTAAAACCAAAGTTGGTTTTGACAAGAGTAAGTTGAGGTGTCACAAATGCCAAAGGCTTGGACACTTTGCTAGAGAATGTAGATCATCTGGATCTAATTCCTCTGCACCTTTTGTGACTTTCCCTAGCAATAGTCAACAAAACAAAGGGCAACATCCTGTCAATTCTAGTCATCATTCTCAACCACAATCTCCTGCATATTTTGTTCCTCAGGGTCAAATGCCATACCCTTACCCTTGTTATTACATGCCACAACCAGTCAAGTTCAAGCTCGTATGGTATCACAACCTCATGCACTACCAGAACCTCAACCATCTCATCAACCTCCTCAACCTCAACAACATAGCTTCTTCACCCCTGAAGTTGTTGACTGGAGTAGTTTGCCAGATGACATGTCTGGTCATGAACAACTGTTCACAGGTGCTGGTCAACATGGTGGTGACAGTCCTTTTGGGAATCTAGCACTTATGGCTCCGGAGTCTACTGAGGGTTCCTGCTCAAATGCATCATCTTCACAGGTAACTCAGGTATCTTCAGAGGCTAAAGCCAAGTTATGTTCTGAATCATGCATAGCTGCCTTTGTCTCTATTAGAGAGGCAAATGTAGCATTAATAAATCAAAAACTTGAGTTTGAGAAAACTATTTCCAAAAGAAAAGCTGAGTATTAGTCTGCTCTCAATAATAAAAATGATGAGATTTATAAGCTTAAATGCCAATTAAATGATGAAAAGGTTAAGCTAGAGGTTATTCTGGAAGACCACAGAAGTCTCAAAGAAACCCTTGCAGTCACCCAAGTAGAGTGTGATCGATGGGTACAATCATGCAAAGGTTTTGAAATGCTTCTTAGCAAGCAATCAGCTTCCAATGTGAAGTTTGGCATTGGTTATAATCACACAGCTCCTCCTACAGATTTTGCTTCAAGAGCAGAAGTGAAATCTAATGGAGAAAGCAATAACCAATCCACCTCATCATGTGGTTTACTTTTTGATAGAGCATCATCAAAAGTAGAAGTCAGCAATAAGCCCTCTCAGAACCAATCAGCTGATGTTGATGGTTTCATTGCTGACACTCACATGATCAAAGAGTTGATCAACTCAGGAGTTATTTCTGAAAGTCCTGAAAGGACTGGAGAGCAAGATTTGACACCTGAAGTTCAAACTCCAACTACTGTCAGCACTGAAAAGAAGAAAACTGTCAGTAGAAAGAGTTTGAGGACTACTTCAAGAAAGCAATAATGCTTCCAAAGTACTGAAGAGCAAGTCTTCAGTAGTTTCATCTCTTTTATTGATGATCAACCTAAGATGAAAAAGAAACCATGTGAAGTATGTGGTTTGTTTAATCATCTTATAGATGATTGTTGGTAAATAAGAGGATCCAAACTCAAACATAAAGAGGAAATTAAAGAGAAAATGGTTAAAATGAAAAATGAGTTGAAGCCACATTTGTACCAGCAACATCAAATCTGTAACCCTTAAGTAACCCTTAAGTCCAAAAAGAAATCCAAAAAGGAAAGGTTTTTAAACAACGGTAACAGCTGAGATTGTCAAAAAGAAGAAGGTGCAACATAAGAACTTATCAAACTCCAATGCTAATGTGTCTGAAGAGCTGAAAGCTTATCACAAAATCATGAACAGCTGGTTATGATGGTTCAACATCTATAGGGAAGAGTTAACCAATTAGATGTTCCTATGTTGAAATCACAGAAAAGGAGGTCCAAGCCAAAGGATTCCTCTTCTTCACCATCTTCTTCCTCTCAGGCTGTTATTTCCAACAAACCTGTTAGTCTACCATCTGTTGATGTGAACAGGCCCAAAACCAAAAAGGTTTGGGTCTCAAAATCTAACTAATTTGTTTTGTTCTACAGGGTTCTTCAACATGCCACAGAGGCATCTGGTATGTAGACAGTGGAGGATCCATGCATATGACAGTAAACAGATCACTTCTTAATGACTACTCTCAAGGAAGAAGGGTTTGTGTCTTTTGGCAATGATGCAAAGGGTTACATCATCGGCAAAGGCTTTGTTTCCAATGGGGAAATAAAGTTTGATGATGTTAACCATGTGGAAAATCTCAAGTACAACCTCTTGAGTGTCAGTCAAATGTGTGACAAAGGCCATGTTGCTCTTTTCACCAGTCAGAACTGCCGGATTCTGTCATCCAAAGTTCTAAGTTTGATTGATAAGGTGTTGGATGAATACACTCTCCTAAAGGCCAACAGGATAGGAAGAGTGTATGCCTTAGATCTTTCCAAGAAAATAGATCTCAAAGGCCATCCTTGCCTATTTTCCAAGGCTTCCCCTCAAGAATCTACTCTATGGCATAGAAGGCTGGGTCATGTTAATCTCAAAAACATAAATCAGCTGATAACCATGGTTTAGTAAGGGGATTGCCTATGAAGGAGTTCAAATGTGAAGATGACTGTACTGCTTGTTTAAAAGGAAAACAGCACAAAGCTTCATTTCCCTCCATAGAAGAACCTATGTCCAATGCCTGCTTACAGTTCTTCACATGGATCTCTTTGGTCCTGTGAGAAATGGTGAGTAAACCTAAGAGAAGAAAAACTGTCTGTTAAGAAAAATGTTGGATGTTACTCAAGATTTGTATGGATTCTTCTTGCATTCAAATGGATGAGGCAGCTCAGAAGATTATCAACTTTGTTGGGTGGTATGTTGAGAAGCAGTATTCCCTCTAGTTCAAGTGTATTAGGAAGTGATAATGGCACAGAATTTAAAAACAATACCACTTGATGAGTTCTACTCTCAAAGGATAATCAAGAAGCATTTTTAGCATTCCAAGAACTAGCCGAACAAAAGGAAGTTGGAGTTTTAGGGGAGAGAGCAAGAAAAGGTACCCTTATTGAAGCTTTGCACAGTCAATCTTGGCTGACTCTGGACTGCCAATGAATTTGTGGGCGCTTGAAGCTCTCAATACAGCTTGATATGTACCAAAAAATAGAGCTCTAGTCATAAGAGGTTGATGAAAACTCCCATATGAAGTGTGCTTCATCATTTGGCCCCTTCGAATTTCATTCTCAGACTTTTGAACTGTCCTTGTTTCATTCTCAAACAACACGGGATCAACTCCAAAAATTTGATTATAAGGTGGATCCAGGGTACTTTGTTGAAGTTATCATCAACTTGCAAGAAACAGAGTCTTTCAAATGTAGAACAAGGATGGGTTGAGAACTATTACAGTTAAGTTTAATGAATCTCCAAAAGACAAGATTCCACAAGCCCTATGGGGATATTGATTTGGATATACTTGCCAATATGTTCTTATCAAAGCTCCTCTGTGCACCTGTCAACAGTTCACCACCTGGTGGTATGGTAGTGCTAGGTGCTAATGATGATGATGAGAGTAGTACTCACCTCTTCAATGTTGTAATGACTAAAAATGCCTGAGTCAGCTAGACTGATGTTCCTGTAGCTCCAGCAGCACAATAAACAACAAATGCTGATGAGATTTCTACAACTTCAACTTCCTTTGAATTACCATCTACTGATGGTTTCAAGGAAAGAAATGGCATGCACAATCACCATCTGTTGCTGCTGAGCATGCTACAAACACTTGCACTGATTCATTGTGTACAAAGATCTGAAGAATCACCCCTATGTCTCAAATCATTGGTGATTATCCACTGCTGGCGTATTCAACAGAAGTCAATTGTCAAACTTTCTGCTTCTATGCTCTCTTCATCAGCCAAGCAAGAGCCAAAAGAATTATCCCATTGCTTTATTTAAAGGACAATGGGGGGTTTTGATGAGGCAGCTGAGATTCTTCAGTTAAAGAAACAGCAAGTGTGGGAATGGGTCCTTACATCCAGGTAAGTTGGTGCAATAGGCACTCTCAATGGGTGTTTTAGGAACAAAACGATGAAAATGGGCTTATTGTAAGAACAAGGGCCAGACTGGTTGACAGGATCAGCGATCACAAGTTTGAGGTATAATAGTGTAATGCAGCGGAATGAAGAGATGAATTAGTCAAGTTATAGCAAGAAAGTGTTATTTGTAACAAATGCGAGAGAATATTTTCTGTGATTTGGAATGTTTCAATAATGCTCAATATTATTGCTCAATCATTCAAATGTTACAATAAGGTTGGCACTCCTTATATAGAGTGCAATTACTGCTGTAATCACGGGGTGGTGATTACTAGCAGATTTAGTACAAAAATAACTACTTCTTAACAAACTACTGAAATGTTCACAACTACTGAGAACATGTCAGAGTGTTAAGTATAAAACATGAAACTACTGAAAAAGAAAACTACTGATGCTACAACGACTGAAGAACAAACTCTTCAGTCGTTTTACAAAACTACTGAAAATAGAAAATAAAAACTACTGAAAGCAAACCGTCACAACTACTGAAGAAGTCCTCTTCAGCTGTTGTGACAACATCTTCAGACTTTGTCTTCAGCACTTGTGTCTTCAGACTTTGTCTTCAGCACTTGTGTCTTCAGACTTTGTCTTCAGCACTTGTGTCTTCAGACTTTGTCTTCAGCACTTGTGTCTTCAGACTTTGTCTTCAGCACTTGTGTCTTCAGACTTGTCTTCAGTTGTTGTCTTCAGCTGATGTGGACTTCAGTAGTTGTTGTGACGTCTGTGGGACTTAAAGGTTTTCTGATCCGGCTCATTGGTTCTTTTGGTCCAACAAACTCCCCTGAACCAATGCAGCCAAAACCTTTAACTTTATTGAGGTCCCACTTATTGTTGGCAAAATGGATGGTCTTTTTCCTTCTTGATCAGTTGAGAAGATGACCCATATAAGCACCGGCCTGGAAGTAAGTCCCTGATAATTTGGTTGGCAAAGTGTGGATGGGAGCTCTGTATTGGGGAATTGGACACTGAGCTGTTCCCCCATCCATGAAACTTACTTCCCATGTATGAGCCTGTAGGATTCTCTGGTGTATGCTCTGAGAAACATGATTTGTTCTTCCATAGTGAGATTCTCTGGTTCACCATCGAATAATCCTTCACGCCCATACAGCTCTGAGATGTATTTGGCCTGTTTGCCATTTTTGAGCTCAACCGTTGTGATCTGTCTGTAGGCAAACTCATCAGGATGATTACCTTCGAGTAACAGACTGAGCTCATTCTGTTTGAAGTTCTCAAGCTTCTTGTAGACTAACCCCTTCTTGATCACTCTGTTCTCTAACATCTTTTGGGGTGGCTGTTTAGTCTCATAAGCTTTCTTGAAGTCTTCAACAATCTCCCAGGGTGATACTACAAGGACCACTGTGATCTCTTCATCTACGATCCTCTTTATCTGGCCCTTGTATCGTGCAGGAATATCCTTCTTCACAATTCTGTGAGCCACCCTAGGATCAGGCCACATCCTCACCTTTTCTTTCTGATATTGAAATGTGTTGGCGAGGGTGTACAGTCTCAGAGCTTCTTTCTTCATACTTATTATTGATGAGGAGGCAGCATAAGTTTTATCTATACTTTTTAGCATCTCCTCATCATGAAGCCTTTGCATTTGCTCTTCTTCAATCTTTACCCTCACAGTTTCCATCTGTGAGGTGGGAGTGATGGGCATAGGTTTGGCTTTGGGTAAAGTTAGGACTGCAGAAAGAGGCAGCCTATCTTCCTCCTCATCATCCTCTTCTTCTTCTTCTTCTAGCCTCAACATCCTTCTCTTCTTCTTCTTGGATGCATCATCGGCTGTTGGTTTTGAGGGTAAAGGAGTTGGTTTAATGGGTTGTGGTAGTGGTGATTTTGAGTTGTGGGTTTTGCAGGTTGTTCTAGCATTTTTGTAATGAGTGAGGCTTTGGAGTATTTTGCTAGTTCATTTCTTTTTCCAGCCCCTGCTTCATTTAAGGCTTCAATCACTAATCCCTTTGTGTATGCTTCAGACGTACAGATCTTGGTGGTTATAGCCAAGATACTGTCCCTGGTCCATGACTTAATCTCTATCAATGATCTTCCAAGATACTTAGCAATAAATCTGATCATGATCTCCAGTCTTTCTCTTTCTAGCACATCATAGCTTGCCCATCTTGAGTTAATTTCTTCAACTTCAAGTCTTCTAATCTCTGAGTCAAGCTGTGCAGTGTCAAACCCTTGTCTGTATAGTTGGTCAATAATGGAGTCCATAGATTTGCTATGTGTAGCATCCGCCATTTTGACCATCTCATCAAGCTGGAGTTCTTTTTCTTTCCTTTCTATCTTCCTCTTCTTGTATGTGATGTGAAAGTCTTTGTGACTTTCACTCACTTGATCAGTGTCAGCTCCCTTCACATACTCTTTCTCCTTCTCAGTCTCTTTCTCAACAACCTCTTCTTCCTCCTGGTCTCTCTCTATCAGTATGCGCTTCCCTTTGTCTTTTACTGACTGACTCTCCCCCTTTTTGGTTGCATTGGTTGCAAGGGTTTGAGTAGTAGAAAGGCTTGTGCTCATAATCTCCTCCACTAGTGGCTGTAGAATTGAGGGAAGTTTGTCATCCAGGTTTTGATCACAATGTCAGTGATCATTGGGGTGATGAGAGGTAGGGATTTTTGGAATATAGCAGCTGTTTGCTCAGAGGGGTTCTGTCCCTGAGAAACAGTGCCAGAAGGAGAGGCTGGTGGATTGAATGTTTGTAGTGGCTGAGTGTTTAGGAGACCTTCAGGTGAAGGTGCCATCTGTGGGTGTATGGTGGTATCAGATGGACTTGCTTCTTGAGAGAATTGGTCAAGTAGTCTTTGTAGTCTACTGACTTCTTCCTCAAGAATTGTGTTCTGGGCTAGAACATCATAAAAGAAGCCCAGGTCATCATCAGCAGATGCTGAATCACCTGACCTCTTGCTAGTAGCAAGATGTACATGCTCTGGGTGTAGACCAGATGTAGCATGTGCCCCTTTTTCTTGGAACTGGGGACTTCCAGCCTCAGGACGATGTCCTTCATCAGCTGTTGCCTCTAATGAGGTCTTAGCCATGTTACCAGCCTCAGTCTGATCATGTGCTGATGCAGAAGAGGTGGCAGCCTCATAGATATTCTTGTCTCCGTATCTACACTAGGAGACTGAACATTTAAACCCCTGTGCTGTGGGTTGTCAGAAGCATGTTGATCCTCTTCCTCCATATCTGTGGTTTTCCCTTTAAGTGGTTGTCTGGGAGGAGGAGAGGCATGCAGCTGAGTCAGCACATTTGCAATTATAAGTGTTGGACTTTGGGGGGCATTTTCATTGGGAGATGGGGTATTATGCACCTGGGGAGAATGGTGAGTTTCAATGGCAATCTCCTCAAATGAGGAAGATTCCAGATTTGTGGGTACCCCTTTATTGGTTGCTTCAGGTTCCTTTTGAGAGGAATCCTGAGCGGCTGTGGCTGGTGAGTCTCTGATACTACTGGGGGGTTAACACCAGTGAGTATATCCTGTCTTTGTGGTACAGGAGCATCTTCAGGTGACTCATCTTCCTGAATAGCTGTTTTGGTTCGTTTTGTTTTTGGTTTGGTGGGGACTTTGGATTTTGTGGTGGTGGCTGTGGGTTCCAGCTGCGTGGGTTTGCGCAGCTTGGCAGCCATTTTGAGTGATTGGTCAGAGTTGTGCCGGGAGTATACTTCAGGCAATACAGCCATAGCAGGGACTCCCAGGCCAACAAGTCCCTCAGCTTGAAGCTGGTTTTCAATTATGGCCATTATAAACCGAGGATATAGTATCCAACGGTTAGAAAGTTGTTTTTGGGCCATATCCTTGAGCTCTAAGAATAATATTTCAGAAAAATTTAAAGGTTGTTGCTCAAGGATAGAGTACAATACCTGTTGCCACCTTGTGGACATTTGATCCCATGATGAAGTCTTTGGAGCCAGCAAACATTTACCATATGAAAGATAAGCCGTTCAGCATCCTGGAAATGTTTCTTCAATATGGTAGAGGCACTCAGATTGCCTTCATATCCATGGTGGGCAAAGGATAGATCAGTGGTGCCCTTTGGATAGCTGGTTGGGAAAGTGGCATCATCCAGGTTGAGGGTTTGGCGAAGAATCTCTGGATTGATAACCACCTTTTGGCTATGGACGAACGAATGAAGTGACTCTGTGTCATTCTCCTCAGAGACAAGAGTGACGTTCGTCCAGAATTGGCTAAGGGATTCGGCATATATGGTGGGGTTTATGAGGAAGGCTGTTTGGTAAGGTGACTGGACCATTAAATCAATGGCGTTATGAAACTTGGTCCAGAATGGTGATTTAGTGAGGTGAGCGACACAGTTGTGTCGAGGTTTTAGTTGCATGGTCGCCATGGATGAAGAGGGTACAGAGTTTTTGAACGTTAGGTTTGAGAGTGAAGGTAAGAAAAACTCTGGTGAGATAAGGGATTTATAGGGTAGGGTTATGAACCGACTGAAGGTTTTTGGTGAGTCATCATTTGCTGAAACTGATGACGTGGCATCAACTTTTTGAGGTTGAAATGACTGACCGTATTGGTGTGATCATCAGTTGTTATAAAACAACTGAAGACTTGGTTTTAACTGTCAGACATTGAAACAGCTGAAGTCTTTGATTTGTCTTCAGTAGTTATAAAACTACTGAGGACAATTTCGACTTCAGGTGGTGAAACAACTGAGGACATGGTGTTTGTCATCAGTAGTTGTGTAACTACTGAAGACAGTGGTTTTGTCATCAGTTGATGTAAACAGCTGAAGACGTAGCGGTAGTCTTCAGTAGTTGTAAACTACTGAAGACATAGCTGTGGCTTCAGTTGTTTAGAAACAGCAGTTGGAAAAACAACTGAAGAGGAATTGCTCATCAGCTGTTGTCGTCAATTCTTAGCTTTTCAGCTGTTTCAGTCTGACCTCTACATTAAAATGTTTCATTGGTCATCAGTACTTATCTGCATTTCTGACATCAGCAGTTGTAGTTACATCAGCTGTTGTGATTTCATCAGCTGTTATAACTACATCAGCTGTTTTAACAAATGAAGTACTTATATATGACATGGTTACCAATGATCATCAGTATTTATTACTGAGATTATCAGTAGTTGTCATTTATTCTAGCTGCAGCATACCAAGCCTTAACACCAGGTTATGGAAGGTTGAACTATCCAAAGGCTTAGTAAAAATGTCTGCAAGCTCATCAGCACTAGGAACAAATTTTGGATCAATCAGACCTTTTTCAAAACAATCTCTAATAAAGTGATGTCTGATTTCAATATGTTTAGTCCTAGAGTGCTGGACAGGATTCTTGACAATACAAAGAGCTGAAGAACTGTCCATTAACAATGGAGTCTTAGTCTCAGTTATGCCATAATCCAATAATTGGTTTTGAAGCCATAATACCTGAGATGTACAACTTGCAGCAGCTATGTACTCGGCTTCAGCAGTTGATGTAGCAACTGAAGTTTGTTTCTTACTCTGCCAAGAAATCAAACAGTTGCCTAGGAATTGGCATCCACCAGAAGTTGATTTCCTGGTCAATTTACACCCTGCATAGTCACTGTCAGAAAAAGCAACTAATTTACCAGAATGTCTAGTAGAATACCATAAACCTAGAGATGGAGTGCCTTGCAAATATCTAAAGATCCTCTTGACTGCAATCAAATGAGACTCCTTAGGTGCAGCCTGAAATCTAGCACAAACACATGTAGCAAACATAATATCTGGTCTAGAAGCTGTTAGGTACATCAAGGACCCAATCATACATCTGTAAAGTGTTTCATCAACCACTTTACCTTTCTGATCTGTATCCAGTTGTGTGGTGTTGCACATGGGAGTAGAACAGGGTTTACAATTTTGCAAATCAAATTTTTCCAAAAGATTTTTTGTATATTTGGACTGATGAATGAAAATTCCATCAGCCTTTTGTTTGATTTGCAAACCCAGAAAAAATTGTAATTCCCCCATTGCACTCATTTCAAACTTTTGTTGCATCAGCTTTGTAAAGTCATCACACAACTGTGGATCAGAGGATGCAAAAATAATATCATCTACATAAATTTGAACAAGTAGATTATGCTGCCCTGCTTTCTTAATGAACAAAGTTTTATCTATGGTGCCTCTAGTAAAATTATTTTCAAGAAGAAAGTTTGATAATGTCTCATACCAGGCCCTAGGAGCTTGTTTCAACCCATAAAGAGCCTTATCAAGCTTATACACCCAATTAGGATGTTTGTTGTCCTCAAAACCTGGTGGTTGACATACATAAACCTCTTCTTTAATTTTCCCATATAAAAATGCACTTTTGACATCCATTTGAAAAACTTTAAGATTTTGATAAGCAGCATAAGCTAAAAACAATCGAATTGCTTCCAGTCTGGCTACAGGAGCAAAGGTTTCATCATAATCAATACCTTCTTCTTGTGCAAACCCCTGAACCACCAGTCTGGCCTTGTTCTTAACAATAAGCCCATTTTCATCAGTCTTATTCCTAAACACCCATTTAGTGCCTATTGCACACTTACCTGGAGGTAGAGGAACAAGTTCCCACACTTGCTGTTTCTTGAACTGAAGAAGCTCAAGCTGCATGGCATCAACCCATCCATTGTCTTTTAATGCAATGTGATAATTCTTTGGCTCTTGCTGACTGATGAAGAGAGCATAGAAGCAGAAATTTGACAATTGACTTCTTGTTGATACACCAGCAGTGATATCACCAATGATTTGAGACATAGGGTGATTCTTCAGATCTTGATACACAATGAGATCAGTGCAAGTGTTTGTAGCAGGCTCAGCAGCAACAGATGGTGATGGTGAAGAATTTCCTTGAAACCAATCAGTTGATGGTAGTTCAAAGGAAGTTGAAGTTGTAGAAATCTCATCAGCATTTGTTGTGGATTGTGCTGCTGGAGCTACAGGAACATCAGGTCTAGCTGAATCAGGCAGTTGATCAGTAAATCTGAAGAGGTGAGTACTGCTATCATCATCATCAGCACTAGCAGTACCACCAGGTGGAGAACTGTTGACATGAGCAACAGCTGGAGTTTGATGAGGAGCATATTGCAGTATGTCCAAATCAAATATCTCCACAGGATTTTGTGGAATCTTGTCCTTTGGAGATTCATTAAACTTAACATGTAGAGTCTCTTCAACCATCTTTGTTCTACAGTTGAAGACTCTGTATGCTTTGCAAGTTGATGAATAACCAACAAAATATCCTGCATCCACCTTAGAATCAAATTTCTGGAGTTGATCCCTTGTGTTGAGAATGAAACAAGGACATCCAAAAGCTCTAAAGAATGAAATTAGAGGGGCCAAATGATGAAGAACTTCATATGGAGTTTTCATCAACCTCTTATTCACTAGAGCTCTATTTTGGACATAACAAGCGGTATTGATAGCTTCAGCCCAAAAAGTCATTGGCAATCCAGAGTCAGCCAACATGGACCTTGCAGCTTCAATAAGGGTCCTGTTCTTTCTCTCCACTACTCCATTTTGTTCAGGAGTTCTTGGAATGCTAAAATGCCTCTTGATTCCCTTTGAGAGGAAGAACTCATCAAGTGTATTGTTTCTAAACTCAGTTCCATTATCACTTCTAACACACTTGACTGAGAGGGAATACTGCTTCTCAACATACAACACAAAGTTGATAATCTTCTGAGGTGCTTCATCCTTTGAATGCAAGAAGAAAGTCCATACAAATCTAGAGTAATCATCCACAATTACTAGACAGTATTTCTTCTTAGCCATACTCATCACTCTCACAGGACCAAAGAGATCCATATGAAGAAGTTGTAAGCAGGCTGTGGACTTAGGTTCTTCTATGGAAGGAAATGAAACTTTGTGCTGTTTTCCTTTTAGACAAGCAGTGCAGTCATCTTCACATTTGAACTCCTTCATGGGCAATCCCCTTACTAAACCATGGGTAATCAGCTGATTTATGTTTTTGAGATTAACATGACCCAGCCTTCTATGCCATAGTGTAGATTCTTGAGGGGAAGCCTTGGAAAATAGGCAAGGATGGCCTTTTAGATCTATTTTCTTAGAAAGATCTAAGGCATACACTCTACCAGTCCTGTTGGCCTTAAGGAGAGTGTGTTTATCCAACACCTTGTCAATCAAACTCAGAACTTTGGATGACAGAATCCGGCAGTTCTGACTTGTGAAAAGAGCAACATGGCCTTTGTCACACATTTGACTGACACTCAAGAGGTTGTACTTGAGATTTTCCACATGGTTAACATCATCAAACTTTATTTCCCCATTGGAAACAAAGCCTTTGCCGATGATGTAACCCTTTGCATCATTGCCAAAAGATACAAATCCCTTCTTTCCTTGAGAGTAGTCATTAAGAAGTGATCTGTTTCCTGTCATATGCATGGATCCTCCACTGTCTACATACCAGATGCCTCTGTGGCATGTTGAAGAACCCTGCAGAACAAAGCAAATTAGTTAGATTTTGAGACCCAAACCTTTTTGGTTTTGGGCCTATTCACATCAACAGATGGTGGACTAACAAGTTTGCTAGAAATAACAGCTTGAGAGGAAGAAGATGGTGGAAAAGAGGAATCCTTTGGCTTGGACCTCCTTTTCTGTGGATTCAACATAGGAGCATCTAATTGGTTGACTCTTCCCAATAGATGTTGAACCATCATAACCAGCTGTGTCTGATTTTGTGATAGAGCTTTCAGCTCTTCAGACACATTAGGACTGGAGTTTGATAAGTTCTTATGTTGCACCTTCTTCTTTTGAGCAACCTCAGCTGTTACCTGTTTAACCCCTTCCTTTTGGATTTCTTTTTGGACTTGGGGATTACAGGATTTGATGTTGCTGGTACAAATGTGGCTTTAAACTCATTTTTCATTTTTACCATTTTCTCTTTAATTTCATCTTTATTTTTGAGTTTGGATCCTCTTTTGTACCAACAATCATCAGTGAGATGATTAAACAAACCACATACTTCACATGGTTTATTTTTCATCTTTTGTTGATCATCAACTAAAGAGGATGAAACTACTGAAGACTTGCTCTTCAGTACTTTGGAAGCACTATTTGCTTTCTTGGCTTCCTCTTTAGTAGTCTTCAAACTCTTTCTACTGACAGTTTTCTTCTTTTCAGTGCTGTCAGTAGTTGGAGCTTGAACTTCAGGAGTTAAATCTTGCTCTCCAGTCCTTTCAGGACTTTCTGACATAACTCCTGAGTTGACCAACTCTTTGATCATGTGAGTGTCAGCAATTGAACTATCAATATTAGCTGATAAGTTCTGAGGGGCTTATTGCTGACTTCAACTTTTGATGATGCTTTATCAGAAAGTGAATCACATGATGAGGTGGATTGGTTATTGCTTTCTCCATCAGATTTCACCTCTACTCTTGGAGTAAAATCTGTAGGAGGAGCAGTGTGATTATAACCAATGCCAAACTTCACATTGGAAGCTGATTGCTTACTAAGAAGCATCTCAAAACCTTTGCATGATTTCACCCATCGATCACACTCTACTTGGGTGACTGCAAGGGTTTCTTTAAGACTTTTCTGGTCCTCCAGAATAACCTCTAGCTTAGCCTTTTCATCATTTAATTGGCATTTAAGCTTATAAATCTCATCATTTTTATTATTAAGAACAGACTCATACTCAGCTTGTCTTTTGGAAATAGTTTTCTCAAACTCAAGTTTTTCATTTATTAATGCTACATTTGCCTCTCTAATAGAGACAAAAGCAGCAATGCAAGATTCAGAACATAACTTGGCTTTGGCCTCTGAAGATACCTGAGTTACCTGTGAAGATGATGCAGTTGAGCAGGAACCCTCAGTTGATTCCAGAGCCATAAGTGCCAGATTTCCAAAAGGACTATCACCACCATGTTGATCAGTACTTGTGAACAATTGTTCATGACCAGACATGTCATCTGGCAAGCTACTCCAATCAACAACTTCTGGGGTGAAAAAGCTGTGTTGTTGAGGCTGAGAGGGTTGATGAGATGGTTGAGGTTCTGGAAGTGCATGAGGTTGTGGTACCATAGGAGCTTGAACTTGACCGGTTTGTGGCATGTAATAACACGGGTAAGGATAAGGCATTTGACCCTGAGGAACAAAGTATGCAGGAGATTGTAGTTGAGACTGATGACCAGAGTTGACAGGATGTTGCCCTTTGTTTTGTTGACTATTGCTAGGAAAAGTCACAAAAGGTGCAGAGGAATTAGATCCAGATGATCTACATTCTCTAGCAAAGTGTCCAAGCCTTTGGCATCTGTGACACCTCAACTTACTCTTGTCAAAACCAACTTTGGTTTTGCCAGAGAGTCCTGGGAACTTTCTTCCAGTTCTTTTATAGAACTTCTGAGATCTGATATTTATCAAGGCCATTTGGCTCAAAATATCCATCTCTTCTAAGTCATCATCAGCAATCCCCTTGAGATCATCCATGATGAAACATAGATTGTCATTATTACACCCAGAAAATTGACTATCAACACTCACAAATGCTGAATCAGAAATATTTGAAGAGAAATCAATATGCTCATCATACTGGCATTCAGATGAAGCATATTCTGACTCATGACTAACCAGAGCAGTATTGCCTGGTACAAAGTCCTCAGTGAGCTTACCAGATGAAGACAGTTTTCTCTTTTGTTCTATCTCTCTCTCAAATGTGAGTAGTTTCCCATGAAGTTGGGTGAGAGATAGTTTGTCCAAATTTGCACTGGAGCGTAGGACAATGGTATATGTGTCCCATCTCTCAGGCAATGATCTGAGAAATCTGTTATTCATCTGAACATTAGTGTACTCATGTTTGACCATTTTCAATTCAGAGATCAAACAAGAGAACCGCTCAAACTGTTGAGTCAGTGTCTCACCCTTCCTATGAGAGAATGTCTCATATTGTTGGGCAAGGATCTCTCTATTATTTGCCAAGACCTCATCTGTTCCTCCAAATTGTTCTTTCAAGGCATTCTAGAGGTCATGGGCAGATTCATAGTGCATTAACCCAGAATAAATTTCATTTGGTAGCGCCATGGCTAGAATTCCATGAGCTTTTGCATCTATCTCAAATAATTTCTTATCTTCATCTGAGTATTGATCCTTCCTCTTCGGAACCATTTGATTGGTTTCCGGGTTATTCACCATAGGCTTATGTGGACCATGTACCACCGATGTCCAACAACCTGAACTGTTAACAGACAGGTGATGGAGCATACGACGTTGCCATATGTTATACTCATTCCTAACCAGCATTGGAGGCTTGGTTGAGGAACCAGTATTGTGAGGATCATTGGAAGGAGTAGTCATTTTGAAACCAAGAACAATTTTATTCAAGCAAAAATTTTGACACAACACAACAAACTCAATGAAAACCGAGAATAAGTCTCAGATGAATGATTAAAACACAGAAAATTCACTCTCTTTAACAGTTTCTTGCAAAAGGATACTAATTCGCTCAAACTTGGATCTTGAAGAACAGTTTCAATGATCAATTATTAGATCGATCAATGATTAACCAGCTCTGATACCATTTGACAGGATCAGCGATCACAAGTTTGAGGTATAATAGTGTAATGCAGCGGAATGAAGAGATGAATTGGTCAAGTTATAGCAAGAAAGTGTTATTTGTAACAAATGCGAGAGAATATTTTCTGTGATTTGGAATGTTTCAATAATGCTCAATATTATTGCTCAATCATTCAAATGTTTACAATAAGGTTGGCACTCCTTATATAGAGTGCAATTACTGCTGTAATCACGGGGTGGTGATTACTAGCAGATTTAGTACAAAAATAACTAATTCTTAACAAACTACTGAAATGTTCACAACTACTGAGAACATATCAGAGTGTTAAGTGTAAAACATGTAACTACTGAAAAAGAAAACTACTGATGCTACAACGACTGAAGAACAAACTCTTAAGTCGTTTTACAAAACTACTGAAAATAGAAAATAAAAACTACTGAAAGCAAACCGTCACAACTACTGAAGAAGTCCTCTTCAGCTGTTGTGACAACATCTTCAGACTTTGTCTTCAGCACTTGTGTCTTCAGACTTTGTCTTCAGCACTTGTGTCTTCAGACTTTGTCTTCAGCACTTGTGTCTTCAGACTTTGTCTTCAGCACTTGTGTCTTCAGACTTTGTCTTCAGCACTTGTGTCTTCAGACCTTGTCTTCAGTTGTTGTCTTCAGCTGATGTGGACTTCAGTAGTTGTTGTGACGTCTGTGGGACTTAAAGGTTTTCTGATCCGGCTCATTGGTTCTTTTGGTCCAACACTGGTTGTTCAGGGGTTTACACAAGAAGAAGGTATTGATTATGATGAAACCTTTGCCCCTGTAGCCAGACTGGAAGCAATTAGATTGTCTTTAGCTTATGCTGCTTATCAAAATCTTAAGGTTTTTCAAATGGATGTCAAAAGTGCATTTTTGTATGGGAAAATTAAAGAAGAGGTTTATGTATGTCAACCACCAGGTTTTGAGGACAATAAACATCCCAATTGGGTGTATAAGCTTGATAAGGCTCTTTATGGGTTGAAACAAGCTCCTAGAGCCTGGTATGAGACATTATCAAACTTTCTTCTGGAAAATAATTTCACTAGAGGCTCCATAGATAAAACTTTATTCATTAAGAAAGCTGGGCAGCATAATCTACTTGTTCAAATTTATGTAGATGATATAATTTTTTCATCCTCTGATCCACAGTTGTGTGATGCCTTTACAAAGTTGATGCAACAAAAGTTTGAAATGAGTGCCATGGGAGAATTACAATTGTTTCTGGGTTTGCAAATCAAACAAAAGGCTGATGGAATTTTCATTCATCAGTCCAAATACACAAAAAATCTTTTGGAAAAATTTGATTTACAAAACTTTAAGCACTGTTCTACTCCCATGTGCAACACCACACAACTGGATACAGATCAGAAAGGTAAAGTGGTTGATGAAACACTTTACAGATGTATGATTGGGTCCTTGATGTACTTAACAGCTTCTAGACCAGATATTATGTTTGCTACATGTGTTTGTGCTAGATTTCAGGCTGCATCTAAGGAGTCTCATTTGATTGCAGTCAAGAGGATCTTTAGATATCTGCAAGGCACTCAATCTCTAGGTTTATGGTATTCTACTAGACATTCTGGTAAATTAGTTGCTTTTTCTGACAGTGACTATGCAGGTTGTAAGTTGACCAGGAAATCAACTTCTGGTGGATGTCAATTCCTAGGCAACTGTTTGATTTCTTGGCAGAGTAAGAAACAAACATCTGTTGCTACATCAACTGCTGAAGCCGAGTACATTGCTGCTGCAAGCTGTACATCTCAGGTACTATGGCTTCAAAACCAATTATTGGATTATGGCATAACAGAGACTAAGACCCCATTGTTAATGGATAGCTCTTCAGTTCTTTGTATTGTCAAGAATCCTGTCCAGCACTCTAGGACTAAACATATTGAAATTAGACACCATTTTATTAGAGATTGTTTTGAAAAAGGTCTAATTGATCCAAAGTTTGTTCCTAGTGCTGATGAGCTTCCAGACATTTTTACTAAGCCTTTGGATAGTTCAACTTTCCACAACCTGGTGTTAAGGCTTGGTATGCTGCAGCTAGAATAAGTGACAACTACTGATGATCTCAGTAATAAATACTGATGATCATTGGTAACCATGTCATATATAAGTACTGATGAGTTCCTTTCCCCTCAGTGGTTTTTATAACTACTGAAGGCTACATTCCTCACAAGTACTGAAGTACTTTATATGTTAAAACAGCTGATGTAGTTACAACAGCTGATGAAATCACAACAGCTGATGTAGCTACAACTACTGATGTCAGAGATGCAGATAAGTACTGATGACCAATAAAACCTCTGAAATTCAGAATTAAGTTTGATGAGTAAGTGTGGAGGTCAGACTGAAACAGCTGAAAAGCTATGAATTGACGAAAACAGCTGATGAGTAATTTCTCTTCAGTTGTTTCTACAACTGCTCTTTCTAAACAACTGAAGCCAAACCTATGTCTTCAGTAGTTTACAACTACTGAAGACTAACACCAAGTCTTCAGCTGTTTACACCAACTGATGACAAAACCAATGTCTTCAGTAGTTTCACAACTACTGATGACAAACACCATGTCCTCTGTTGTTTCACCACTTGAAGTCAAAACTGTCTTCAGTAGTTTTATAACTACTGATGAGTGTTTCAACGTCTGACGGCTAAAACCAAGTCTTCAGTTGTTTTATAACAACTGATGATCACACCAATACGGTCAGTCATTTCAAACCTCTGAAAGTTAATGCCACGTCATCAGTAGTTTCAACAAATGATGACTAACACCAAAACCCTTCAGTTGTTTCATAACCCTACCCTTTAAATACCTTATCCCACCTTCATAGTTTTTCCTCACTTCTCCTCTCAAACCTAACGTTCAAAAACTATGTACCCTCTCTTCATCAATGGCGACCATGCAACTAAAACCACGACACAACTGTGTCGCTCATCTCACAAAATCGCCATACTGGACCAAGTTTCACAACGCCATTGATTTAATGGTCCAGTCACCTTACCAAACAGCTTTTCTGTTAAACCCTACCATATATGCCGAATCTCTTAGCCAATTCTGGACAAACGTCACTCTTGTCTCTGAGGAGAATGTCATAGAGTCTCTTCAATCGTTTGTCCATAGCCAAAAAGTGGTCATTACTCCAGACATTCTTTGTCAAACCCTCAATCTGGATGATGCCGCTTTCCCAACTGGTTATCCAAAGGGCACAACAGATCTATCATTTGCCCACCATGGATACGAAGGTAACCTGAGTGCCTCTACCATATTGAAGAAACATTTCCAAGATGCCGAACGTCTCATCTTTCATATGGTAAACATCTGCCTTGCCCCCAAAACTTCATCATGGGATCAAATGTCCACAAGGTGGCAACTGTACTCCATCCTTGAGCAACAACCTTTAAATTTTTCTTAAATACTATTTTTAGAGCTCAAGGATATGGCCCAAAAACAACTTGCCAACCGTTGGATATTATATCCTCGGTTCATAATGGCCATAATTGAAAACCAGCTTCAAGCTGAGGGACTTGTTGGCATGGGAGTCCCTGCTATGGCTGTATTGCCTGAAGTATACTCCCGGCACAACTCTGACCAATCACTGAAAATGGCTGCCAAGCTGCGCAAACCCACGCAGCTGGAACCCACAGCCACCACCACCAAATCCAGAGTCCCCACCAAACCAAAAACAAAACGACCCAAAACAGCTATTCAGGGAGATGAGTCCCCTAAAGATGCTCCTGTACCACCAAGGCAGGATATACTTGCTGGTGTAAACCCCCCAGCAGTATTAAAGACTCTACCAGCCACAGCCGCTCAGGATTCCTCTCAAAAGGAGCCTGAAGCAACCAAAGAAGGGGTACCCACTAATCTGGAATCTTCTTCATTTGAGGAGATTGCCATTGAAAAGCACCATTCTCCCCAGGTGCATACTATTTTTACCCTATCTCCCCATGAAAATGCCCCCCAAAGTCCAACCATTATAATTGCAAATGTGCTGACTCAGCTGCATGCCTCTCCTCCTCCCCAACAACCACCAAAAGGGAAAACCACAGCCATTGAGGAAGAGGATCAACATGCTTCTGACAACACACTGCACGGGGGTTTAAATGTTTTGTCTCCAGGTGTAGATAAGGAGATCAGAATATCTGGTGAGGCTGCCACCTCTTCTGACTCAGCACATGATCAGACTGAGGCTGGTAACATTGCTAAGACCTCATCAGAGGCAACAGCTGATGAAGGACATCGTCCTGAGGCTGGAAGTCCCCAGTTCCAAGAAAAAGGGGCACATGCTACAACTGGTCTACACCCAGGGCATGTACATCCTGCTACAAGCAGGAGGTCAGGTGATTCAGCATCTGCTGATGATGACCTGGGCTTCTTTTATGATGTTCTATCCCAGAACACAATTCTTGAGGAAGAAGTCAGTAGACTACAAAGACTACTTGACCAATTCTCTCAAGAAGCAAGTCCATCTAACACCAACATACACCCACAGATGGCACCTTCACCTGAAGGTCTCCCAAACACTCAGCCAATCAAAACTTACAACCCACCAGCCTCTTCTTCTGGCGCTGCTTCTCAGGGACAGAACCCCTCTGAGCAAACAGCTGCTATCTTCCAGCAATCCCTACCTCTTATCACCCCAATGATCACAGACATTGTGATCAAAACCATGGATGAGAGGCTTCCCTCAATCATACAACCCCTGGTGGAGGAGTTTGTGACCACAAGGCTTTCTACAACTCAAACCCTTGCAACCAATGCAACCAAAAAGGGGGAGAGTCAGTTAGTGAAAGCAAAGGGGAAGAGCATACTGAAAGAACAGGAGACTGAGAAGGAAGAGGAGGTTGTGAAGGAGACTGAGAAGGAAGAAGAGTGTGTGAAGGGAGCTGACATTGATCAAGTGGGTGAAAGTCACAAAGACTTTCATATCACATATAAGAAGAGGAAGATTGAAAGAAAAGAAAAAGAACTCCAAAAAGAACTCCAACTTGATGAGATGAACAAAATGGCGGATGATACACATAGTAGATCAATGGACTCCATTATTGATCAACTGTATAGACAAGGGTTCGATACTGCACAGCTTGACTCAGAGATTAGAAGACTTGAAGTTGAAGAAATTAACTCAAGATGGGCAAGTTATGATGCATTAGAAAGAGAAAGACTAGAGATCATGATCAGATTCATTGCAAAGTATCTTGGGAGATCATTAATCGAGATTAAGTCATGGACCAGGGGCAGTATCTTGGCAATAACCACCAAGATCTGTACGTCTGAAGCATACACTAAGGGACTGTGATTGAAGCACTAAATAAGGCAGGTGCTGGGAACAGAAATGAACTAGCAAAACACTCCAAAGCCTCACTCACTACAAGAATGCTAGAACAACCTGGAAAACCTACCACTTCAAAATCACCACTACCACAACCCATTAAACCAACTCCTTTACCCTCAAAACCAATAGCCGATGATGCATCCAAGAAGAAGAAGAGAAGGATGTTGAGGCTAGAAGAAGAAGAAGAAGAGGATGATGAGGAAGAAGATAGGCTGCCTCTTTCCGCATTCCTAACTTTGCCTAAAGCCAAACCTATGCCAATCACTCCCACCTCACAGATGGAAATAGTGAGAGTAAAGATAGAAGAAGAACAACAGCAAAGGCTTCATGATGAGGAGATGCTGAAAAGCATAGACAAAACTTATGCTGCTTCTTCATCAATAATAAGTATGAAGAAAGAGGCTCTGAGATTGTACACCCTTGCTAACACATTTCAATATCAAAAGGAAAAGGTGAGAATATGGCCTGATCCTAGGGTGGCTCACAGAATTGTGAAGAAAGACATTCCTACGAGATACAAGGGCCAGGTAAAAAGGATCGTAGATGAAGAGATCACAGTGGTCCTTGTAGTATCAACCTGGGAAATTGTAGAAGAGTTCTAGAAGGCTTATGAGACTAAACAGCCACCCCAAAAGATGTTAGAGAATATAGTTATTAAAAAGGGGTTAGTCTACAAGAAGCTTGAGAACTTCAAACAAAATGAGCTCAGTCTGTTACTTGAAGGTACTCACCCAGATGAGTTTGCATACAGACAGATTACAACAGTTGAGCTCAAAAATGGCAAACAGGCCAAGTACATCTCAGAGCTGTATGGGTGTGAAGGATTGTTTGATGGTGAACCAGAGAATCTTACGATGGAAGAACAAATCATGTTTCTCAGAGCATACACCAGAGAATCCTACAGGCTTATACATGGGAAGTGAGTCTCATGGATGGGGGAACAGCTCAGTGTCCAATTCCCTAATACAGAGCTCCCATCCATACTTTGCCAATCAAATCATCAGAGACTTATTTCCAGGCCAGTGCTTATATGGGTCATCTTCTCAACTGATCAAGAAGGAAAAAGACCAACCATTTTGCCAACAATAAGTGGGACCTCAATAAAGTTAAAGGTTTTGGCTGCATTGGTTCAGGGGGAGTTTGTTGGACCAAAAGAACCAATGAGCCGGATCAGGAAAACCTTTAAGTCCCACAGACGTCACAACAACTACTGAAGTCCACAACAGCTGAAGAGAACATCTGAAGACAAAGTCTGAAGACAAGTGCTGAAGACAAAGTCTGAACATAAGTGCTGAAGACAAAGTCTGAACACAAGTGCTGAAGACAAAGTCTGAAGACAAGTGCTGAAGACCAAGTATCAGATGTTGTCATAACAGCTGAAGAGGACTTCTTCAGTAGTTGTGACGGTTTACTTTCAGTAGTTTTATGTTTTCTCTTTTTAGTAGTTTTGTAAAACGACTGAAGAGCTTGTTCTTCTGTCGTTGTAGTTTCAGTAGTTTCTTATCTGTAGTCTTATGTTTTATACTTAGCACTCTGACATGTTCTCAGTAGTTGTGAACATTTCAGTAGTTTGTTAAGTGTTAGTTATTTTTGTAATAGATTTGCCAGTTGTCACTATCCCGTGATAGCAGCAGTGATTGCACTCTATATAAGGAGTGTCAACCTTATTGTAATAGGTGAATGATTGAATAGAAATATTTGGTATAATTGAATCATTCCTTATCACAGAAATATATTCTCTCGTATTTGTTTACAAATATCAAACTCTTGCTATAATTTGTCTAATTCTTGATCTTATTCCGCTGCATTACTCACTAATCCATCGAACTTGTGATCACTGATCCTAACAAAGCTTCCCATAACGTTTGAGCAGTTTTACATTTCTTGAAGCCGTGCATGATGATGTTGGGTATGCTCATTTTGATTAGCCATAAAAACTTTGAATCCACATCTATTTTCTCCAGATCTTCTTCTGAATACTTTGTAGGATCATTTGGGATCATGACTCCACCTTCACAAGCAGCTTGGACCATGGGGACATCCATATCCATTTTCTTCAGATCTTCTTCATGTCTTGATTCCTTATGAAATCCTCCATTTGAATTTTCCAGTTATCATAATCATATGTTGTAAACATGGGAGGTTTGGTTTGAGTTCCATTCTCCAAGTCATGCTTACTATAAATGGTTACAACATTCATTTTGAGAAAGGGAATGGGATATGAAGAAAGGCGATGTTTGATAGTGCGATAAAAAGAAGAAACAAGTGACTTATTGAAAGGTAATCTTCAAGCAAATCAAGAGCCAAAGCTCTAATACCAATTGTCAGACAGGATAAGTTTAAACTAACAAGAACTTCCTCTTTGATTAGTAATTAACAAATATGGGATCTAAGTTAGATACTTACTATCACAACTCAAATAATTTGAGTAAATGTAAATGCAAAAGTTGTTCTTTCAAAGTATTCACTTGATTAATCTGGTGTAAACAAACTGTTACAATTGGCAGCTACAATCAAATGACTAAAAAACTTGCCTCTACTATACAAGTACAAAGGCTATTATACTAAAAAATCTATACATTAAGAATAAACTATTCTATGTTTAGCATCTACATCAAGCAGATAACTTGTGCATCGGAGTTGGCAGCTTCAGTACTATGTTGTCTACAATAGGCGAAACACAATAGCCTTCGGCACATACAATCTTGTTTTGGGTAGCAGTTGATCACCAGGTTATGGAGTTTACTGCTAATCGACAGTTGATCTGCATATGCTGATCAACAGACTTTCAACATATCTAGTTCGGCAGTTGTTTCGGCATATGCTGATGAGTAGTCATTCAGCATACGCACTTTGGTAGTGGAGTTAGCACTTGCCTTGATTCGGCAGTTGGCAGCTAATGCTGAAATCCTGATTTTTAGGTACCTTCATCCTTTTTTATTCAACAGTTTCCCAAGGAGTAGATTATAACTTGTTTTCTTGGTGAAGCTTTTATTATATATAGAAGGGTCTAGGGTTCATTATAAGGTGTGATTTTTGGTTTAATAATATTACAATTAAAAATTCATGGAGTTCAATAAAGATCATAGGTGTTTCTGTCTTTTTGTGCTTGTTTTATAAAGTTATGGGCCAACAATTGGTATTAGAGGTTGGTGAAGCTCATACCAGGGATCAAGAACAATAGCAGCAAATCAACGCCAATGAATAACATCAGTAGCAAGTTTGAGAATAAAGGAAAGCAGAAGTAGCAGATCTTACATCAAAGAACAAAAGCAAAAGCCGATCGACGTAAAAGACAAACCTATGTGAATTGCAAGTAGAGGAGTGAGAGAACACCTATGTGGTTCAAAGGAAACCTGTGCGGAGCGGGGAAACCTGTGTGGTAACAACTAAAGACGATCGAGAGTACTTGTGTGGTACAAGAAGAAAATACAAAGAACTTGTGTGGTAGAGGCTAATTAGGTAACGAGGAAATTGATTACCCTGTTGGACTGATCAGGTTAGAAGAGACGAAAAAAGAGCGCAACCTGTTTTTGATCCGTATAATCAAAGTAGAATGACCGAATGAGCAATTACTTTTAGAGAGCAGAAACAAAACATGCCACAACAGTCTCCAAAGTTGACAGAAACAAACTATTCGAGTTGGTTCATTATGGTAGAAGTAATCCAACAAGCCTAGGGTTTATGAGAAGCTGTTGACCAGGCTACGAAAGGGCCTGCCAAGGCCAAGAAGAATCTGATGGCAAGAGCATTTATGTTTCAAACCTTCCCTCAAGATGTACTATTATAAGTGGCAAGATACAAGGATGGAAAGGAAGTTTGGAAGGCACTCAAAGTCCAATATTTAGGAGTCGAAAGAGTGCAAAAAGAAAGATTACAAACTCTTAGATCCGAACTTGAGAAGTTATAGATGAAGGAAGGTGAGTTCATTGATGAGTTTTCAAAAAAACTTGGTGAAATTCTTACAAAGTTTAAAAGTCATAGGTCAAGTTTAGAAGATGAAGTGGTAGTGAGAAAAGTCCTAAACTCAGTTCCAAGGAAGAATTTACAAATTATGGCATCCATATAGCAATATTCAGATTTAGAAAAAATGTCACTTGAAGAAGTTGTTGGAAGACTAAAGGCTTATGAAGAAAGAATTAAAGATCTTGAAAAAGAGGAGGAAGATCAAGACAAGTTACTGCTGTCAGGAGGAGAAGAAAAGGAAAGACAAAAACAAGGTGATCTTGGTTATGATGGGTATGGGTAAGGACGTGGGCTTGGCAATCATGATCGTTGTATGGGTCGTGGAAGGGTGAATGGTAGAGAAGAGAATGGACATGACAGATGTTTTGGGCATGAGAATTTTAGAGGCAAAAGTGAATTGAAGTGCTAGGAGTGTGGGAAGATGGACATTTCACATATGAGTGTCCCAATTGGTACGGAAAAGAGGAGGCCAACTTGGCTCTAGCTAAGAGGACGATTAAACAAAATTGCTTAAAAAGGGTGGGATCCGTATCAAGCTTAAGGAGGAAAATATTGGTTTAATCTTTATTTGAATTTTTAATTTATTTTTGGTGGGTTGAAATTTAGGAGAAATGCAGGTTATTATTGTAGTAGTTTGATTTGATTTGTTTAATTGATTGAATCTGTTTTCATTTGATAGAGTTTCCTAATAAGTAGATTAGGATTTACTTGTTTTTTTGGTGAAGCTTTTAGTATATATAGAAGGGTCTAGGGTTCATTGTAAGGTGTGAGTTTTGGTTTATTAGTATCACAAGTAAAGAGCCGTGGAGTTCCACAAATATTGGTATTTCTGTGTTTTGTGCTTGTTTTATAAAGTTCTTGGCCAGCATCCTATAGCTGCTCGAAACAAGGCTGCCAACAGCCATATTTTAATCTCAATATCATCCAAATCTTGATTTAAAAGGGCAAGAACTAACCAAGCAAACAATGGTGAAACTTTAGGCAAGGAATTAAAGGTCTTTGCTACAACCAAGATCCCAAGACATGAAAGGTCTTGACTAGGGCAAGTTCATCATGATACCCACCTCAAACTTACCCCTCAATCTGCTAAATAATCCATACATAATAGAGGGATTTCCACACCAAAACATCTCAAGCACTTCCGTTTTCTTTCCCAAAACAACCCTCAAAGGGCTTCTGTTGCTATTGTTCAATCACAAACAAAAGGAGAAAGAAAAATCCCTAGTTCGTGCTTTCTATATCACGATCTCTTTCGTCCTTGCACCTACCAGTTGTTATGACCTTAGAACTATATTTTTTAGCCTTTTTCAAGTGACACAAGTCATTTTGATGCCCCTATTTCTTTACCACAAATCAAATAGAAGATCAACTACAAACTTGACAAAGTAAGGGTTTTTGTAACGCTTAGATAATGTCAGGATCAGTGATCACAAGTTCGATGGATTAGAGTGTAATGCAGCGGAATAAGATCAAGAATTAGACAATTTGTAGCAAGAATTTGATATTTGTAAACAAATACGAGAGAATATATTTCTGTGATAAGGAATGTTTCAATTATACCAAATATTTCTGCTCAATCATTCACATATTACAATAAGGTTGACACTCCTTATATAGAGTGCAATCACTGCTGTTATCACGGGATAGTGACAACTGGCAGATCTATTACAAAAATAACTAACACTTAACAAACTACTGAAATGTTCACAACTACTGAGAACATATCAGAGTGCTAAGTATAAAATATAAAACTACTGATAAGAAACTACTGAAACTACAACGACTGAAGAACAAACTCTTCAGTCTTTTACAAAACTACTGAAAAGAGAAAACATAAAACTACTGAAAGTAAACCGTCACAACTACTGAAGAAGTCCTCTTCAGCTGTTATGACAACGTCTGATACTTGGTCTTCAGCACTTGTCTTCAGACTTTGTCTTCAGCACTTGTCTTCAGACTTTGTCTTCAGCACTTGTGTTCAGACTTTGTCTTCAGCACTTGTCTTCAGACTTTGTCTTCAGCACTTGTCTTCAGACTTTGTCTTCAGCTGTTGTCTTCAGCTGTTGTGGACTTCAGCGGTTGTTGTGACGTCTGTGGGACTTAAAGGTTTTTCTGATCCGGCTCATTGGTTCTTTTGGTCCAACAAACTCCCCCTGAACCAATGCAGCCAAAACCTTTAACTTTATTGAGGTCCCACTTATTGTTGGCAAAATGGTTGGTCTTTTTCCTTCTTGATCAGTTGAGAAGATGACCCATATAAGCACTGGCCTGGAAATGAGTCTCTGATGATTTAGTTGGCAATGTATGGATGGGAGCTCTGTATTGGGGAATTGGACACTGAGCTGTTCCCCCATCCATGAGACTCACTTCCATGTATAAGCCTGTAGGATTCTCTGGTGTATGCTCTGAGAAACATAATTTGTTCTTCCATGGTAAGATTTTCTGGTTCACCATCAAACAATCCTTCACGCCCATACAGCTCTGAGATGTACTTCGCCTGTTTGCCATTTTTGAGCTCAACTGTTGTAATCTGTCTGTATGCAAACCCATCTGGGTGAGTACCTTCAAGTAACAGACTGAGCTCATTTTGTTTGAAGTTCTCAAGCTTCTTATAGACTAACCCCTTTTTAATTACTATGTTCTCTAACATCTTTTGGGGTGGCTGTTTAGCCTCATAAGCCTTCTTGAAATCTTCTACAATTTCCCAGGGTGATACTACCAGGACCACTGTGATCTCTTCATCTACGATCCTTTTTACTTGGCCCTTGTATCTCGCAGGAATGTCTTTCTTCACAATTCTGTGAGCCACCCAAGGATCAGGCCATATTCTCACCTTTTCCTTTTGATATTAAAATGTGTTAGCAAGGGTGTACAATCTCAGAGCTTCTTTCTTCATACTGATTATTGATGAAGAAGCAGCATAAGTTTTGTCTATGCTTTTCAGCATCTCCTCATCATGAAGCCTTTGCTGCTGTTCTTCTTCTATCTTTACTCTCACCGTTTCCATCTGTGAGGTGGGAGTGATGGGCATAGGTTTGGCTTTAGGCAAAGTTAGGACTGCGGAAAGAGGCAGCCTATCTTCTTCCTCATCATCCTCTTCTTCTTCTTCTTCTAGCCTCAGCATCCTTCTCTTCTTCTTCTTGGGTGCATCATCGGCTGTTGGTTTTGAGGGTAAAGGAGTTGGTTTAATGGGTTGTGGTAGTGGTGATTTTGAAGTGAGAAGTCTTGCAGGTTGTTCTAGCATTCTTGTAGTGAGTGAGGCTTTTGACTGTTTTGCTAGTTCATTTCTGTTCCCAGCACCTGCCTCATTTAGTGCTTCAATCACCAATCCCTTAGTATATGCTTCAGACGTACAGATCTTGGTGGTTATTGCCAAGATACTGTCCCTGGTCCATGACTTAATCTCGATCAATGATCTCCCAAGGTACTTTGCAATGAATCTGATCATGATCTCTAGTCTTTCTCTTTCTAATGCATCATAACTTGCCCATCTTGAGTTAATTTCTTCAACTTCAAGTCTTCTAATCTCTGAGTCAAGTTGTGCAGTATCGAACCCTTGTCTATACAGTTGATCAATAATGGAGTCCATTGATTTACTATGTGTAGCATCCGCCATTTTGATCATCTCATCAAGTTGGAGTTCTTTTTCTTTTCCTTCAATCTTCCTCTTCTTATATGTGATATGAAAGTCTTTGTGACTTTCACCCACTTGATCAATGTCGGCTCCCTTCACAAACTCCTCTTCCTTCTCAGTCACCTTCACAAACTCCTTTTCCTTCTCAGTCTCCTTCACAAACTCCTTTTCCTTCTCAGTCTCCTTCACAAACTCCTCTTTCTTCTCAGTCTCTTTTTCTTTCGGTATGCTCTTCCTCTTTGCTTTCACTAACTGACTCTCCCCCTTTTTGGTTGCATTGGTGGCAAGGGTTTGAGTAGTAGAAAGCCTTGTGCTCACAATCTCCTCCACCAGGGGTTGTATGATTGAGGGAAGCCTCTCATCCATGGTTTTGATCACAATGTCTGTGATCATTGGGGTGATGAGAGGTAGGGATTGCTGAAAGATAGCAGTTGTTTGCTCAGAGGGGTTCTGTCCTGAGAAGCAGTGCCAGAAGTAGAGGCTGGTGGCTTGGAAGTTTTGAGTGGCTGAGTGTTTGGGAGACCTTCAGGTGAAGGTGCCATCTGTGGGTTTATGTTGGTGTCAGATGGACTTGCTTCTTGAGAGAATTGGTCAAGTAGGCTTTGTAGTCTACAGACTTCTTCCTCAAGAATTGTGTTCTGGGCCAGAACATCATAAAAGAAGCCCAGGTCATCATCACAAATGCTGAATCACCTGACCTCCTGCTTGTAGCAGGATGTACATGCACTGGGTGTAGACCAGTTTTAGCATGTGCCCCTTTTTCTTGGAACTGGGGACTTCCAGCCTCAGGACGATGTCCTTCATCAGCTGTTGCCTCTGATGAGGTCTTAGCAATGTTACCAGCCTCAGTCTGATCATGTGCTGATTCAGAAGAGGTGGCAGCCTCACCAGATATTCTGATCTCCATATCTACACCAGGAGACAGAACATTTAAACCCCGGTGCTGTGGGTTGTCAGAAGCATGTTGATCCTCTTCCTCAATGGCTGTGGTTTTCCCCTTTGGTGGTTGTTGGGGAGGAGGAGAGGCATGCAGCTGAGTCAGCACGTTTGCAATTATAATGGTTGGACTTTGGGGGGCATTTTCATGGGGAGATAGGGTAAAATCAGTATGCACCTGGGGAGAATGGTGCTTTTCAATGGCAATCTCCTCAAATGAGGAAGATTCCAGATTAGTGGGTACCCCTTCTTTGGTTGCTGCAGGCTCCTTTGAGAGGAATCCTGAGCGGCTGTGGCTGGTAGAGTCTCTGATACTACTGGGGGGTTTACACCAGCAAGTATATCCTGTCTTGGTGGTACAGGAGCATCTTCAGGGGACTCATCTCCCTGAATAGCTGTTTTGGGGCGTTTGGTTTTTGGTTTGGTGGGGACTCTGGATCTTGTGGTGGTGGCTGTGGGTTCCAGCTGCGTGGGTTTGCGCAGCTTGGCAGCCATTTTTAGTGATTGGTCAGAGTTGTGCCGGGAGTATACTTCAGGCAATACACCATAGCAGGGACTCCCAGGCCAACAAGTCCCTCAGCTTGAAGCTGGTTTTCAATTATGGCCATTATGAACCGAGGATATAATATCCAACGGTTAGCAAGTTGTTTTTGGGCCATATCCTTGAGCTCCAAAATAGTATTTCAGAAAAATTTAAAGGTTGTTGCTCAAGGATGGAGTACATTACCTGTTGCCACCTTGTGGACATTTGATCCCATGATGAAGTCTTGGGGGCAAGGCAGACATTTACCATATGAAAGATGAGACGTTCGGCATCCTGGAAATGTTTCTTCAATATGGTAGAGGCACTCAGGTTACCTTGGTATCCATGGTGGGCAAATGAAGATCTGTTGTGCCCTTTGGATAACCAGTCGGGAAAGTGGCATCATCCAGATTGAGGGTTTGGCGAAGAATGTCTGGAGTAATGACCACCTTTTGACGATTGACAAACGATTGAAGAGACTCTGTGTCATTCTCCTCAGAGACAAGAGTGACGTTTGTCCAGAATTGGCTAAGAGATTCGGCATATATGGTGGGGTTTAACAGAAAAGCCGTTTGGTAAGGTGACTGGACCATTAAATCAATGGCGTTGTGAAACTTGGTCCAGTATGGCGATTTTGTGAGATGAGCGACACAGTTGTGTCGTGGTTTTAGTTGCATGGTCGCCATTGATGAAGAGAGGTTACAGAGTTTTTGAACGTTAGGTTTGAGAAGAGAGGTGAGAAAAACTCTGAAGGTGGATAAGGTATTTAAAGGGTAGGGTTAGAAAACGACTGAAGGTTTTGGTGTTAGTCATCATTGTTGAAACTACTGATGACGTGGCATTATCTTTCAGAGGTTTGGAATGACTGACCTTATTGGTGTGATCAGCAGTTGTTATAAAACAACTGAAGACTTGGTTTTAACCGGCAGACGTTGAAACAGCTGAAGTCTCTGATTTAGTCATCAGTAGTTATAAAACTACTGAAGACAGTTTTGACTTCAGGTGGTGAAACAACTGAGGACATGGTTTTTGTCATCAGTAGTTGTGAAACTACTGAAGACAGTGGTTTTGTCATCAGTTGGTTGTAAACAGCTGAAGACTTGGTGTTAGTCTTCAGTAGTTGTAAACTACTGAAGACATAGGTTTGGCTTCAGTTGTTTAGAAACAGCAGTTGTAGAAACAACTGAAGAGAAATTACTCATCAGCTGTTTTCGTCAATTCATAGCTTTTCAGCTGTTTCAGTCTGACCTCCACACTCATCAGACTTAAATCTGAGTTTCAGAGGTTTCATTGGTCATCAGTACTTATCTGCATTTCTGACATCAGTAGTTGTAACTACATCAGCTGTTTTAACAAATAAAGTACTTCAGTACTTGTGAGGCATGTAGCCTTCAGTAGTTATAAAAACTACGAGGGTAAAGGAACTCATCAGTACTTATTGTGACATGGTTACCAATGATCATCAGTACTTATTACTGAGATCATCAGTAGTTGTCACTTATTCTAGCTGCAGCATACCAAGCCTTAACACCAGGTTGTGGAAAGTTGAACTATCCAAAGGCTTAGTAAAAATGTCTGCAAGCTCATCAGCACTAGGAACAAATTTTGGATCAATCAGACCTTTTTCAAAACAATCTCTAATAAAATGGTGTCTGATTTCAATATGTTTAGTCCTAGAGTGCTGGACAGGATTCTTGACAATACAAAGAGCTGAAGAGCTATCCATTAACAATGGGGTCTTAGTCTCTGTTATGCCATAATCCAATAATTGGTTTTGAAGCCAGAGTACCTGAGATGTACAGCTTGCAGCAGCAATGTACTCAGCTTCAGCAGTTGATGTAGCAACTGAGGTTTGTTTCTTACTCTGCCAAGAAATCAAACAGTTGCCTAGGAATTGACATCCACCAGAAGTTGATTTCCTGGTCAACTTACACCCTGCATAGTCACTGTCAAAAAAGCAACTAATTTACCAGAATGTCTAGTAGAATACCATAAACCTAGAGATGGAGTGCCTTGCAGATATCTAAAGATCCTCTTGACTGCAATCAAATGAGACTCCTTAGGTGCAGCCTGAAATCTAGCACAAACACATGTAGCAAACATAATATCTGGTCTAGAAGCTGTTAAATACATCAGGGACCCAATCATACATCTGTAAAGTGTTTCATCAACCACTTTACCTTTCTGATCTGTATCCAGTTGTGTGGTGTTGCACATGGGAGTAGAACAGGGCTTACAGTTTTGTAAATCAAATTTTTCCAAAAGATTTTTTGTGTATTTGGACTGATGAATGAAAATTCCATCAGCCTTTTGTTTGATTTGCAAACCCAGAAAGAATTGTAATTCTCCCATGGCACTCATTTCAAACTTTTGTTGCATCAACTTTGTAAAGGCATCACACAACTGTGGATCAGAGGATGCAAAAATAATATCATCTACATAAATTTGAACAAGTAGATTATGCTGCCCAGCTTTCTTAATGAATAAAGTTTTATCTATGGAGCCTCTAGTGAAATTATTTTCTAGAAGAAAGTTTGATAATGTCTCATACCAGGCTCTAGGAGCTTGTTTCAACCCATAAAGAGCCTTATCAAGCTTATACACCCAATTAGGATGTTTATTGTCCTCAAAACCTGGTGGTTGACATACATAAACTTCTTCTTTAATTTTCCCATACAAAAATGCACTTTTGACATCCATTTGAAAAACTTTAAGATTTTGATAAGCAGCATAAGCTAAAAACAATCGAATTGCTTCCAGTCTGGCTACAGGGCAAAGGTTTCATCATAATCAATACCTTCTTCTTGTGCAAACCCCTGAACAACCAGTCTGGCCTTGTTCTTAACAATAAGCCCATTTTCATCAGTTTTGTTCCTAAACACCCATTTAGTGCCTATTGCACACTTACCTGGAGGTAGAGGAACCAGTTCCCACACTTGCTGTTTCTTGAACTGAAGAAGCTCAAGCTGCATGGCATCAACCCATCCATTGTCCTTTAAAGCAATGTGATAATTCTTTGGCTCTTGCTGGCTGATGAAGAGAGCATAGAAGCAGAAATTTGACAATTGACTTCTTGTTGATACGCCAGCAGTGATATCACCAATGATTTGAGACATAGGGTGATTCTTCAGATCTTGGTACACAATGAGATCAGTGCAAGTGTTTGTAGCAGGCTCAGCAGCAACAGATGGTGATGGTGAAGCATTTCCTTGAAACCAATCAGTAGATGGTATTCAAAGGAAGTTGAAGTTGTAGAAATCTCATCAGCATTTGTTGTGGATTGTGCTGCTGGAGCTACAGGAACATCAGGTCTAGCTGAATCAGGCAGTTGATCACTAAACTTGAAGAGGTGAGTACTACTATCATCATCATCATCAGCACCAGCAGTACCACCAGGTGGTGAACTGTTGACAGGAGCAACAGCAGGAGTTTGATGAGGAACATATTGCAGTATGTCCAAATCAAATATCTCCACAGGGCTTTGTGGAATCTTGTCCTTTGGAGATTCATTAAACTTAACATGTAGAGTCTCTTCAACCATCTTTGTTCTACAGTTGAAGACTCTGTATGCTTTGCAAGTTGATGAATAACCAACAAAGTACCCTGCATCCACCTTAGAATCAAATTTTTGGAGTTGATCCCGTGTGTTGAGAATGAAACAAGGACATCCAAAAGCTCTGAAGAATGAAATTAGAGGGGCCAAATGATGAAGAACTTCATATGGAGTTTTCATCAACCTCTTATTTACTAGAGCTCTATTTTGTACATAGCAAGCTGTATTGACAGCTTCAGCCCAAAAAGTCATTGGCAGTCCAGAGTCAGCCAACATGGACCTTGCAGCTTCAATAAGGTCCTGTTCTTTCTCTCCACTACTCCATTTTGTTCAGGAGTTCTTGGAATGCTAAAATGCCTCTTGATTCCCTTTGAGAGGTAGAACTCATCAAGTGTATTGTTTCTAAATTATGTTCCATTTCACTTCTAATACACTTGACTGAGAGGGAATACTGCTTCTCAACATACAACACAAAGTTGATAATCTTCTGAGCTGCTTCATCCTTTGAATGCAAGAAGAAAGTCCATACAAATCTGGAGTAATCATCCACAATTACCAGACAATATTTCTTCTTAGCCATACTCATCACTCTCACAGGACCAAAGAGATCCATGTGAAGAAGCTGTAAGCAGGCATTGGACTTAGGTTCTTCTATGGAGGGAAATGAAGCTTTGTGTTGTTTTCCTTTTAAACAAGCAGTGCAATTATCTTCACATTTGAACTCCTTCATAGGCAATCCCCTTACTAAACCATGGTTTATCAGCTGATTTATGTTTTTGAGATTAACATGACCCAGCCTTCTATGCCATAGAGTAGATTCTTGAGGGGAAGCCTTGGAAAATAGGCAAGGATGGCCTTTGAGATCTATTTTCTTGGAAAGATCTAAGGCATACACTCTTCCTGTCCTGTTGGCCTTTAGGAGAGTGTATTCATCCAACACCTTATCAATCAAACTTAGAACTTTGGATGACAGAATCCGGCAGTTCTGACTGGTGAAAAGAGCAACATGGCCTTTGTCACACATTTGACTGTTCACATCAACAGATGGTAGACTAACTGGTTTGTTGGAAATAACAGCCTGAGAGGAAGAAGATGGTGAAGAAGAGGAATCCTTTGGCTTGGACCTCCTTTTCTGTGGTTTCAACATAGGAACATCTAATTGGTTAACTCTTCCTAATAGATGTTGAACCATCATAACCAGCTGTGTCTGATTTTGTGATAAAGCTTTCAGCTCTTCAGACACATTGGCATTGGAGTTTGATAAGTTCCTATGTTGCACCTTCTTCTTTTGAGCAATCTCAGCTGTTACCTGTTTAACCCCTTCCTTTTTGGATTTCTTTTTGGACTTAAGGGTTACAGGATTTGATGTTGCTCGTACAAATGTGGCTTCAAACTCAGTTTTCATTTTAACCATTTTCTCTTTAATTTCCTCTTTATGTTTGAGTTTGGATCCTCTTTTGTACCAACAGTCATCTGTAAGATGATTGAACAAACCACATACTTCACATGGTTTCTTCTTCATCTTATGTTGATCATCAACTAAAGAGAATGAAACTACTGGCTTGCTCTTCAGTACTTTGAAAGCATTATTTGCTTTCTTGACTTCCTCTTTAGTAGTCTTCAAACTCTTTCTACTGACAGTTTTCTTCTCTTCAGTGCTGACAGTAGTTGGAGTTTGAACTTCAGGTGTTAAATCTTGCTCTCCAGTCCTTTCAGGACTTCCAGAAGTAACTCCTGAGTTGATCAACTCTTTGATCATGTGAGTGTCAGCAATGGAACCATCAACATCAGCTGATTGGTTCTGAGAGGGCTTAGTGCTGACTTCAACTTTTGATGATGCTCTATCAAAAAGTGAATCACATGATGAGGTGGATTGGTTATTGCTTTCTCCATCAGATTTCACTTCTGCTGTTGAAGCAAAATCTGTAGGAGGAGCAGTGTGATTATAACCGATGCCAAACTTCACATTGGAAGCTGATTGCTTGCTAAGAAGCATTTCGAAACCTTTGCATGATTGTACCCATCGATCACACTCTACTTGGGTGACTGCAAGGGTTTCTTTGAGACTTCTCTGGTCTTCCAGAATAACCTCTAGCTTAGCCTTTTCATCATTTAATTGGCATTTAAGCTTATAAATCTCATCACTTTTACTATTAAGAGCAGACTCATACTCAGCTTTTCTTTTGGAAATGGTTTTCTCAAACTCAAGTTTTTGATTTATTAATGCTACATTTGCCTCTCTAATAGAGACAAAGGCAGCTATGCATGATTCAGAACATAACTTGGCTTTAGCCTCTGAAGATACCTGAGTTACCTGTGAAGATGATGCGTTTGAGCAGGAACCCTCAGTAGACTCCAGAGCCATAAGTGCTAAATTCCGAAAAGGACTATCACCACCATGTTGATCAGCACCTGTGAACAGTTGTTCATGACTAGACATGTCATCTGGCAAACTGCTCCAGTCAACAACTGCAGGGGTGAAGAAGCTATGTTGTTGAGGTTGAGGAGGTTGATGAGATGGTTGAGGTTCTGGTAGTGCATGAGGTTGTGATACCATAGGAGCTTGAACTTGACTGGTTTGTGGCATGTAATAACAGGGGTAAGGGTATGGCATTTGACCCTGAGGAACAAAATATGCAGGAGATTGTGGTTGAGAATGATGACTAGAATTGACAGGATGTTGCCCTTTGTTTTGTTGACCATTGCCAGGGAAAGTTACAAAAGGTGCAGAGGAATTAGATCCAGATGATCTACATTCTCTAGCAAAGTGTCCAAGCCTTTGGCATTTGTGACACCTCAACTTACTCTTGTCTTTGGTTTTGCCAGAGAGTCCTGCGAACTTTCTTCCAGTTCTTTTGTAGAACTTCTGAGATCTGATATTTATCGAGGCCATTTGGCTCAAAATATCCATCTCTTCTAAGTGATCATCAGCGATCCCCTTGAGATCATCCATGATGAAGCATAGATTGTCATTATTACACCCAGTAAACTGACTATCAACACTCATAAATGCAGAATCAGAAATGTTAGAAGAGAAATCAATATGCTCATCATACTGGCATTCAGATGAAGCATATTCTGACTCATGACTAACCAAGGCAGTGTTGCCTGGTACAAAGTCTTCAGTGAGCTTACCAGATGAAGACAGTTTTTGTTTTTGTTCTATCTCTCTCTCAAATGTGAGCAATTTCCCATGAAGTTGGGTGAGAGATAGTTTGTCCAAATTTGCACTGGAGCGTAGGACAATAGTATATGTGTCCCATCTCTCAGGTAGTGATCTGAGAAATCTGTTATTCATCTGGATATTGGTGTACTCATGTTTGACCATTTTTAATTCAGAGATCAAACAAGAGAACCGCTCAAACTGTTGAGTCAGTGTCTCACCCTTCCTATGAGAGAATGTCTCATATTGTTGGGCAAGGATCTCTCTATTATTTGCCAAGACCTCATCTGTTCCTCCAAATTGTTCTTCCAAGGCATTCCAGAGGTCATGCGCAGATTCATAATGCATTAGCCCAGAGTAGATTTCATTGGGTAGTGCCATGGCCAGAATTCCATGGGCTTTTGCATCAATCTCAAACAATTTCTTATCCTCATCTGAGTATTGATCCTTCCTCTTCGGAACCATTTGATTGGTTTCCAGGTTATTCACCATAGGCTTGTGTGGACCATGTACCACTGATGTCCAACAACCTGAGCTGTTAACAGACAGGTGATGGAGCATACGTCGTTGCCATATGTTATACTCATTCCTAACCAGCATTGGAGGCTTGGTTGAGGAACCAGTATTGTGAGGATCATTTGGAAGGAGTAGTCATTTTAGGTCCAAATACAATTTAATTCAAGCTTTTACAAAAATTTTACACAAACCATAACAGACTCAATGAAAAACCAAGAATAAATCTCAGGATGAATGACCAAAAACACAGAAAATTCAATCTCTATAACCGTTTCTTGCAAAAATGCTAGTTCAATCAAACTTGGATCTTGAATAGCAGTTTCAATGATCAATTATTAGATTGATCAATGATTAACCTGCTCTGATACCATTTGTCAGGATCAGTGATCACAAGTTCGATGGATTAGAGTGTAATGCAGCGGAATAAGATCAAGAATTAGACAATTTGTAGCAAGAATTTGATATTTGTAAACAAATACGAGAGAATATATTTCTGTGATAAGGAATGTTTCAATTATACCAAATATTTCTGCTCAATCATTCACATATTACAATAAGGTTGACACTCCTTATATAGAGTGCAATCACTGCTGTTATCACGGGATAGTGACAACTGGCAGATCTATTACAAAAATAACTAACACTTAACAAACTACTGAAATGTTCACAACTACTGAGAACATATCAGAGTGCTAAGTATAAAATATAAAACTACTGATAAGAAACTACTGAAACTACAACGACTGAAGAACAAACTCTTCAGTTGTTTTACAAAACTACTGAAAAGAGAAAACATAAAACTACTGAAAATAAACCGTCACAACTACTGAAGAAGTCCTCTTCAGCTGTTATGAGAACATCTGATACTTGGTCTACAGCACTTGTCTTCAGACTTTGTCTTCAGCACTTGTCTTCAGACTTTGTCTTCAGCACTTGTCTTCAGACTTTGTCTTCAGCACTTGTCTTCAGACTTTGTCTTCAGCACTTGTCTTCAGACTTTGTCTTCAGTTGTTGTCTTCAGCTGTTGTGGACTTCAGCGGTTGTTGTGACGTCTGTGGGACTTAAAGGTTTTTCTGATCCGGCTCATTGGTTCTTTTGGTCCAACAGATAACATGAAGTTATTCACTCAAAAAACTATACGTAAATCATTATTTGGAATTTGTATTAAATACATATCATATTTAATTTTGATGTTTTAACAAGTGGTGCACATATAACTAAGGCATACATCTCAAAACATCATAAAGGAACCATGCCGCATTAATGAACTATAGCCAAACAGAAACATTAGTTCGACTTTGGGAAGTCAATATCAGCCAAACTTAAAAAAATAACATGATTCTTGAGTCTAAAGATATGTCTAAAGTGGCAGCTTTCCAACCCAAGTGAAGTTGTTTTCGAACATAATAATTGGTTCGACTTTGTAAGGTCATAACTTCCTCAATACGTAATCGATAATAGGATTTTGGTGTCCAAAGTTAGCTTAATGTGTTAGCTTTCAAACACGTCTAGGCAGACCTATTAACACCAGCGGACCTACAATAAGTTGAGGGGTAGCCTCCGCTACCCCTTAACTTTTTATGGGTAGTGTAAAAAAATACAATTTTATGTAAAAAAATTTTTTTACTGTTTTACTTTACCCTTGAGAAAATATTACGTTACCCCTAAATTTTTCTTAAACTCAACACTTAATAGAAAGTTTTAAATTTTATAAAAAATAATCTTATGTTTTATTAAAAAACATTACATTTTATAAAAACATAAATAATTAATAAGCTCCGAAATGCCTAATAATCAAATACAATAATAATTAACAAAGCCCAAAATAAAAATAAGCACAAAAACACTAAACAACTTAAAAGCCTAACTAATTTGCCCAAATACTCATAACTCAATTAAACATAAAACTTAATATAATTAAAACCATCCATCACCCCATGACCCCATCGACCCTTCGTCCCTTCCCACAGGCCACAACCAGTCAGCCACATCCACCCAAACCGAGGATCAACAACGTCTCCACCACCGGCCATCCGACCAACCACTGCCGAACTGCCGCCTACTGCACGGCCCTTGCCACAGCCACATGTGAACTTTTACCAATTCACCGCCCACTTCAAGGCTACATTTCTAGGTTTTTTTAAATGACAATTTCAAGAGTAGAATATTGTTTCTAATAATGATGATGATATTGGGTCAACAATTCCTTTGATTTGAATTCATTTTGGTTCAATTCCTTCGATCCCAAGTGGATTTGATTCGAATGATCTTCCTTCGGACCCATTTATTAATATAAATGTACGGTAAAAGAAAATTTTACGCTACCCCTGAACTTTCTTCTAGATCCGCCACTGCCTATTAATATTAAGACATGGACCCTTAACTTACCAAAATACATCTATTTGTCTAGAATGTAGTTGTTGCACAGTGGCCTTCCAAAGGTCAAATTGTCTTTTTTTCTTTCTCATTCACACAATCAAATTCAGGAACAATGAACAAGAGAATGAAATTTACAATCGATTCTTGCAAGTGAGATTAAACATACATACAAGAACCAGTTGCTTGTTTCTGACCACTTACTTTGATATATATATATATATATATATATATATATATATATATATATATAATATATATATATATATATACATATATATATATATATATATGTATATATATATGTATATATATATATATATATATATATATATATATATGTATATATATATATATATATGTATATATATCAACATCAGAATCCAGTCTCGTTTCTTAGAAAATTACAACACCGGGCCAGCCAAAAAGTGGGATATGAATCCAGAAAATGATTACTTGGAACGGCCTGGTACGAGGTACGAAGATATGCAATGGGAAAATCTAGAAGGAATAGAAAATGATAAACCAGACGGGAAAAAAAGAGGCTAGATTAGCTTTATAAATTTTTTGTTATGATTATGAAATGCTTTTGGTATGACTATCGAATGTGTCCTTTGAAATTAGAATATTTATGAAAGTTTATTTTATACTATTTTGTATATGATACGACGTACCGGACTATATGGTACACCGTACCACATACCGAATCGGCGTTCCAAATAAACCTACCCTCCCTCATACCGAATTTTTGAAATGCACGAACCACGTACCAGTTTTGGTACCGCGTACCGGAACGTACCACGATCCATGTGACTCTGGTCTTTTGTTGATATGTTGGATGATCATAACTACATAATTGAATTCAAGGAACCACTTAAGAAAATTCCCAAACATGTTACAATGCTTTTTTGAAGAATACTTAAAAACTCCAAAAGAATTACCACCAAAATTTGTTAAATGAAGATGAGATTGAATTATTTGATCTCTATTTATTTGTAAAAGAAGAAATCAATTGGCTTCAAAGAAAGATCAATGGGAAAATATTGCTCATATACTTGTTTTATTAAAAGTCTATGAAATAACCTAATGATTATGTATACAAGTTTCATAGATTTTCTTGTTTGGCGCTACACTATGGCAAAGGAGGAAGAAAAGATCGAAGGAAAAGAAGGTGTCACTTTGGAACACAAGATGGATGAAGACGTGCCTAAAGAAGTTGAACTGAAAGAAGAAAATAATTAAGAATGTGAACCAATTAACGAAGCAAAATTGATAGATGAAAGCTTAAAAGATGAAGCCTTGATTTAGATGACTTAGAAGACTTTGAAGATTTGGATGACTTTATCCTTATTGAGGAAAATTTTCTATCCATTGAAGAATAAAGATCAAAGCTGCTTCCAACTTAAAAGCATTTGAGAATGCTAAAATTAATAATCCTTTAAGTTGACTACTATAGGTTATATTGTTATATTAAGTTAGTGCTCAAAACAATTAATATGTATATAAATATTGGAATATATTAAAGCCTAAGGATATGTCCAGTAGGTATGATGTAAAATGGTTCAAAGAGATTGTTAGACCAGAAAAGTCAATAGCTAGGTCTGGTTTAACAAAAAGAGAAAAGCCTCACTTGACATAGTTATCATGATAGATCTGGATGAAATCGCCACAATGGTTCCTGCAATCTCTCTCTCTCTCTCTCTTGTGTGTGTATATATATATATATACACACACACACAAGAGAGAGAGAGATTGGAGGAACCATTGCGGCGGTTTCCATCCAGAACTATCATGATAACTATGCCAAGTGATGCTTTTCTCTTTTTGTTAAACAAGACCTAGCTATTGACTTTTCTGGTCTAACAATCTCTTTGAACCATTTTACATCAATTTTAGCATTCTCAAATGCTTTTAAGTTGGAAGCAGCTTTGATCTTTATTCTTCAATGGATAGAAAATTTTTCGCAATAAGGATAAAGTCATCCAAATCTTCAAAGTCTTCTAAGTCATCTAAATCAATGCTTCATCTTTTAAGCTTTCATCTATCAAATTTGCTTCGTTAATTGGTTCACATTCCTAATTATATTCTTCTTTCAGTTCAACTTCTTTAGGCATGTCTTCATCCAACTTGGGTTCCAAAGTGACACCTTCTTTTCCTTCGATCTTTTCTTCCTCCTTTGCCATAGTGTAGCGCCAAACAAGAAAATCTATGAAACTTGTATACACAATCATTAGGTTATTTCATAGACTTTTAATAAAACAAGTATATGAGCAATATTTTCCCACTGATCTTTCTTTGAAGCCAATTGATTTCTTCTTTTACAAATAAATAGAGATCAAATAATTCAATCTCATCTTCATTTAACAAATTTTGGTGGTAATTCTTTTGGAGTTTTTAAGTATTCTTCAAAAAAGCTTTGTAACATGTTTGGGAATTTTTCTTAAGTGGTTCCTTGAATTCAATTATGTAGTTATGATCATCCAACATATCAACAAAAGACCATAGTCACATGGATCGTGGTACGTTCCGGTACGCGGTACGAAAACTGGTACGTGGTTCGTGCATTTCAAAAATTCGGTACGAGGGGGGTAGGTTCATTTGGAACGCCAATTCGGTATGTGGTACGGTGTACCATATAGTCCGGTACGTCGTATCATATACAAAATAGTATAAAATAAACTTTCATAAATATTCTAATTTCAAAGGACACATTCCATAATCATATCAAAATCATTTCATAATCATAACAAAATATTTATAAAGCCAATCTAGCCTCTGTTTTTTCTTGCCTGGTTTATCATTTTCTGTTCCTTCTAGGTTTTCCCATTGCATATCTTCGTACCTCGTACTAGGCCGTTCCAAGTAATCATTTTCTGGATTCATATCCCACTTTTTGGCTGGCCCGGTGTTGTAATTTTCTAAGAAACGAGACTGGATTCTGATGTTGGAATGTATAAAGACTAATTTGTCTGCCCGCTTGGAATTTGAACGATTTCTCTTTGCACTGTGTATATAGGACTAAGTGCTCCAGTTTCGTTCTGCCGATGAGATGCTAATAGGCTGTGAAAGAACCTTTTTAGCAACTTCAGCCAACTATGGTGTTTCTGATCCATAGCTGGACCACCAATCAATCGTGTCCATGGTGACCGCATCCACTTGAGCCGCTTCCATAGAATATAGCCCCTTCTTCATATGAAATGTTGCGAATTGCTCTCGTAACATTCGCTCTTCTTCCGAACTTTCAGTTATTCTTTTGAAAGCTTCCATAACCTCGACAACCACTTCTCTGTCGAAATTCGGAGCTTTCCTTGGAATTCCACCTGCGGCTAACGTACGAAGGTACCTTGTGTCATAGAATCTTGGTGACAAAGAGAAGCCCAAAGAATGTAAAAGTATCGTCATCTTCTCCCATCTAGCAAGCACGATTGATTCTACTTGAGGCCAATAAGATTGATACTTACTTTGCAACATTACATCTTTAATTTCTCCTAACATACTATCATCTTTTCATAAATCTCTCCCATCATTGATCCTTCACCATCATAAAACTTGATCATCAAGAAATAGTTTTAGTAATAGATAACATATTTTTAACGTCCTCCCTAAGCTCATCATTTCTAATTGTTTCAACAACCGTTGAACTGGTGATTCATGTGTTTTCATCACCTTGTTTGACCCAATCCCTCCAAGAATTTAAGGAAATGGTTGTAGCAAGTGATTCTCTACAATCCATTACCCTTTTTAATAGAATATAATGAGATGCAAATCTTGTTTTTGCCACTTTTAATAACTCAAGCTTTGAATTATCTCTAAAAATTGACAACGCTTGACTATGATTAAGAAAGTACTTCATAATCACTTTCCCTCTCCTATATGTGTTCATCAACAAATAAAATTCTTTTCCAAGATCTTTAAAAGCCCGATTTAAGGTGTGAACACAGCATGGAGACCAAAAAAAGTGTTTGTGTACCTTTTCAATCTCCTTTCCAGCTGCCTTGCAATTTTGCTGCATTATCAATGACTACTTGTAGGACATTGCTTGGTCCTATAGTTTCAATAGCAGTAAGCAAGTAGTTAGCTATTGCTACCCTTGTTTTTTCCAAACCACAAAAATCCTCAGCATACATAAACATTGCTCTTCGGTTGTTCACTGCAATAACATTAATTAATGGTTTGTGCTTCACATTACACCACCTATCAGAGACTATGAAAACACCTTATGTATACCATATGTCCTTGACAGGAGTCAAGTCTTTCTTAATGTCTCTAACACACTCGTTTAGCAATACGGTTCTTAACCCGATGGTGCTTTGTTGACTGCACTAATCATCTCCAAAAAGTGTGGATTACGTAATACATTGAATGGAATGCCATTCACACATAACCCTCTCATAATCTTCAAATCTACTTGATTTCTTTCCATTACACCAAAACATTGTTCAATTGGCCTTTTAGAAGAATAATAAGAAGATTTATGTTTTGAAGAACTAATAACTGAAATTTTTAAAGACCGGAAAACGCCTACCTTTTCCATGTCCTTTACTTTCTTCAAGAGTCTTTCGTATTTCTCACGATCTTGAAGTAAAGTTGGACAATGTTTTACATCAGCTTTCTTCCCCGCAGGAGCACCAAAAAAGTGAACATGAATATGCGTATATGAGCTTGTAAACTGTTGTTTGCAGTTTTTGCAAATCCAAACTTTTGAACCTTGCATTTTTGCTACTCCTAGCGCTTACAAAGTCCACTTCTTGCATCAATGGTTTATTATCCTTTGGTTTACTATGAACAGAAGCTTCATGGGTCGAATCTGACCTCAACTTCATTGTCACTTAGAACAATATTCCGGAATATTGAGTTTCTTGTCTCGAGCTCAATCCTCTATCGCCAAAAGCCATGGCTAACAACTCACTGTTTAGGTTAGGAACTTGTAATCTATTGAAGAATTTTGTTTATGGTAGAAGGTTTTGTAAGCGTATATTTATACTATAAAGTAGCTATTCATGTTTATGTGTGAAAATGAGTGGGAAAATGACTATTAACATTCATAATTTCATGTGAAAAGAACTGTTGACATTCAAATAGCAAGGCAAACATTCAGTTTATTCAAAAATGACTGTTTGACATAAAATTTATTCAAAAATGAATGTTTAACATTCAATTCATTCAAAAATAAGTGGGAAAATGATTGTTGGGATCTGGAACGAGTACCATAGGCAATCCAAAACACGTACCATACGCCATCCAATCACCGAATTATACAATCGTTTTCATGTGAAAAGAACTGTTGACATTCAAATAGCAAGGCAAACATTCAATTCATTCAAAAATGACTGTTTAACATTCAATTCATTCAAAAATAAGTGGGAAAATGACTGATGGGATCTGGAACGAGTACCATAGGCAATCCAAAATACGTACCGTACGCCATCCAATCACCAAATTATACAATCGGATTCGCAAATTCGATTAATATAGTTCGAAAATTATTTCAATCGGGAACGCTCAATTTATCGATCCGGATCGCGTACCAATTATGAGTGGCACGATTTTGTACCGCGAATGGGTTCGATCGAATTGGTACGCGATTCGCAGGGGGTTGACCGAATCTTGTGTCTTTTGAAAAGACACACACTCTTCAAGGGATGTGAAATCTTTGATGTAAAATATTTAGCTGTTCATAAGTTTCTTGTTTTTCAATTGATTCATTTAGTGATCCAACTAACCTTCAAGATAAGCCTATGATATTCCCTTTAAAATTTCATATACACCCTTCGTCTAAGGTTTCCTAATACAATCCCCTTGAATTTTCTTTATTTTCACAAAGAAAAATTTCCTTTATCAAACAAGTTCTTTATGTAACAAACATCACCTTCTAATGTTACATCTTATCCTGATCAATTACTTGATCCATACTTAGGACATTTCTAGTTAAATGTAAGTCCTCGTTCTTGGAAGTCTTTACAATTGGTCATTATAGCATAGAACATTCGTAAACATCACTATATTGGGGAAATCATATTTAACTATTTCTAAAGACTTGTCATAAAGGAACTTTAAATTATATTTGAACATCAAAAAATATAATCAGTTATTCATACTTTCAAAATGTTTGATGCTTGACATGAACATTCCTTGTAGCTTTCATATCCATGCATGCATCTCCTCAGCCATATTATTATTTTTCAACTGTTATGCATACAAAGTAAACAACACTGAGTGAGTTCTAGTTTTATAGTAAAATATACTTTTAAAACCTTTTATTTATCATACATGATCACACATTAATACATACATATCAACATGTTTATTTCTTTCATTAGCTTTCATCATTAGTTCATTTTATCATCTCTTTCATTGTAATGGATCAACATCATATACTAGACCCTCAACAGAAGACATGAAGCTGGATTTGTGCCGAGGCCTATAAATAGACCCCCAACATTAGACCCCTGTGAGTATCCTCATGGGCCAGCTAAGCCACCCATAGATGACCTAACCATAACATGGTTGTGCACCTCCATTCACTATCCTTGCACGACTTTTTTTTCATTCATTATGTTTCATTTTTCATTTACTTTATCATTCAGTTTCATTACATAATAATTTAGTTATAATAGTACATAAACGTACCGAGTAAAGTTCACCTTAAAATCTTTATCATCTTAAAAACAATTCGGATCGCATAAGATAACACATTACACAACACTTACCCAAGCAAGAACTTACTTAGCAAAACATACATATGCGAAAACATCTATGTAAGTGAGAACTTCTATATACACTAGAACATTTAAGCATACAAGAACTTAGGCATGCGAAAACATCACTATGCGAGAACATCCTAATGCGAAACATCTAATCAATCAAGACCCTTGCATATCAAGTTACCTAATCACGCAAGAACCTCTAGGGGGAAAACATCACATGCTATCATGCAAAAACATGGCTAATCCACATATTCATCAACTTAATCATAGCCAGTTCATTCATAATGTGTTAATTTCAATCAAAATCATCATAATGTGCATAGAAAAACATAATAGTATGCATAACAGCCATAAAATTTATTAAACTTGTAAAAAAGGGGCTAGAACTTGGCTTCTCAAAGATTACAACCAAAACACCCTTTCTCAAGAGCTTTTCAATCCAAAAACAACATATTTTTGAATCGTAATCATTACTAATTATTCTTTGGAACATAAACGAATAAAAGGATTGAAATATTTATCTTCAACACCACTTTGCCTTAATATTTCATTAGTGCATATAGGCTTCATGAAAAAACATCCAAGCGCGAGAACTTCCTTGTGCAAAAACTTAAAGTATGTTTGATATTTTCTAGAAATTTTAGGGTGTTAAATTAAAGTAGGCAAAGTTTACACTAGGACTTGTTCTTGTTTTCCCACTAATAAAAACTTCAACTTCTCCAATCCATATAAATAACATGTCCCGTTCGTATGTTCTAGTCTTATTACCAAAACATTTTTCATGTTTGTTAAAATGTTTTTATCTCGAGTCATGTGTTTTTCTTTTGTAAGGCATATTTACAACCCAAATCTTATCCAAACTCCTAAATTTGGTACCCTTTCCAAGTTGATCTTTGGGATTTGGGTTTCAAGTTAGGAGATTTTACAAGACTTACCTAGGCAATTCATTACAACATGATTATGGCAAGCACAACACCTTATCTACTACTTTTTCATAACCAGCAGTGACAGCCCCATGATTACAAGTACACCCTCGCTTAAATATCTTTGCTTTATATATGATCTTTTAGGCTGCCATCAGTCTTTGATACGGGATAACATATTGCCCCTTTGGTTTTGCATTGCCATTTCCCATAATCTAGAACCAAGTTCTAATTTTAAAAAGCCCCTCGTGATTCCATTTTTCCATGCCTTGGATGAGAACCAATATCCATAGAACCGAGTTCTAGTTATCACACAATACATCTGATCCGCTGGTATTTAAAACAGACGGCCCAGATTGCTTTGTACACTTGTAATGTGTTCCACGCTTTGTATAGTAACTGGCCCCTATGTGTGTATGTGTGTGTATAAGGTAAGAATCAAATGTTACCCCTCTATTATTGTAAAAATCGTGTTAAATTTTCAATATTAATCAAAATCATTAATTTTTTTTGAAGTAACATCATTACACATATACAAAAATATATTATTTTATGTACCTGTATGAGTTTATATGTGATAATTTACATGTATTCGTATATTTTAAAAGTTTTACACATATGTATATGGTAAAAACTTACAGATGCATAAATAGTAAGCTTACACATGTTTAAAAATTTTAAAATATATAAATACATGTCAATTACCATATATAAGTTCATTTAATGATGTTAAATTTTATCACACAAAAATATCTTCCCGTGTGATAATCCCACCTTTACATGATAATTTTTTCTTTATATGATAAACTATAACACGTGCGTTATAATTTCACATATAGTGTCTCTTCTTGTGTGATCACTTTGTAGCCACCCTAAATCTCACAACTCAATAATCTAATCTTAGACATTTGATGGTACAGTGACAAACACTTCATAGTAATTGACATAAAAAATCATTTTAATACTACATTTATTCACAAGGAATGGTATTCTAGTAATATTACCTTTGTCCTTGCACATCAAGTCAACTGCACTTCACTGCAAAATTATTGAAAAATAGATATTGCTAATATTTTACTTTAAAGTTTCAATATATCTTCATTAATCTTATGTCTGAGATTTTATTTTTAATATAATATTTATATAAGCTTAGGTTTCATTCATAAAACATCAATTATTAATATGGTCATCTTTTTAGGTTTAGTTTTAAATTATAGATTGAATTATCGTTTTCTTCCCTATGGTTTGGTCATATTTGTCATTTCTATCCAAAAAAGCTTTTTACATCTAGCAAACTTTTGCATTTTAGGCGATGCAGACGATAGAGATATTTTGTCTTGGATGTAGCACCAAGCACATCATCAATATGAAACTCGACTTGACGGACATAAGAAAGATGTTTGAGACACTTTTAGACGACAGAGAAATCCAAATGAGCTTCTCAATGCTGACAACTTCAGCATGATTCTTAGATAACCAATTCATAAGAATGATGTTTGAGACACTTACTATGACATCAAGGTTTTCCAAGTACATCAGTGTAAGATCAATAGGAAAATCTTGCTTGTTAAGATTAATGATACAGTCTAGAATAACAAAATCAGATGTAATGGGTTTTCTTGAATGAGAGTGATTTTGACAGGAAAACATTCAGAAAGATTTTAGAACCTTATGAGAATTGAATAATGAATTTTATAATCTCAGAAAACAAAATCAAGGATAGGATGATACAAAATAATAATGAAATGTTCCGAGTGTAAATGTTCGGTTAACAAACCAAATCGAATACGTTGACTTATCAAAGCATTAGGTCAACCATAACCTTAATGAATACGTGCATACCTATAAGCGTATACTCACCCCAAGGATTCCCAGATAAGATTAACGGATGGGATCGGTTGATTTGGTTTTATATAAATACCTTGCCTAGACAGAACACCTCAAGATATAGGTATCCTACTCTTCCAACATTGCACGTTTTCAGTCATGTGACACATACTTTAACGGGCTTTGAAATTTATGAATAATAATCCAAACTTTTAAATTTAAAAACCATTTGATTTAGGCACAATGCCTTAGATTATAAATTGAGAATTTGTGTGTGTATTGATTGAAATCAAGGTGTAAGGATTAAATTAATAAAGTATATGAAGATCAAGTATAGGTTGGACTCACATTAGATTAGATTGTTGATATTTCTTTGTAATAGGTCTAATGTTAGTATACTTTTATATGTATTTAGTTTTTATCTTGTTTTGTAGTACAACGAAACTGTGTGCGAATCGCTCACAATCAGCTGTTTAGTTCTCCCGGCGAAACTGCTGTTTCTGCCGGACGAAACTATAGTTTCGGCAGAACAGTTTCACTGACAACGAAACTGTCTGCGAAACTAAGACTGGTATATATAGTTTTGATCATTTTCATTATTGTTAAGCTTGCAAAAGCCCTAATCATTCTTGTTGCAAGTGCGTATTGTAAGCAGTTTATTCATTGATATATCATTGTGCTTTGTTATTATTGATTATGTTGATCATCATTGCTTTATTTTGAATCATTTGTGGTTGCTCTCAATCTTCATCATCTTTGTTTCTTATTGTTTGTATTTGATATTGAATAATCTAACATCTCATCTGTACTGCAAACCGATTAAATGGACCAACAATATGGTATTAGAGCCTTAATGCTCATGATTTGTTGAGGTTTTGGTTGTTTCTATTCAATATCAAGTTTTCATCAATTTCAGATCAAATTTTTGTGTATTTGATATGGAATTTGATTGAATTTTGTTGGCTGTTGGTTGGGAAAGCTCTGTTAATCATTAGATCTCAAATCCATTGAGTTTTTGATGATTTCAGCTTGATTTCGTGTTGAAAAAGCTTTTCAGCTTCATTCAGCGAAATTACAAGTTCATTTTGCAAAACTACAAGTTCTTCCAGCGAAACTATATGAATCAAGGATTGCAATCTGGAATTATCAGCGTTGGTTGAAATCAAGTCAACGTTTGCGGAAACAACGTTGGCTTGGTTTAATTGTTTGTAATAAATTTCAATATCAATAAAAATTCAAAAACACAGTGAAAGAAACATAATTAATGAATGAACAAAGTTTAAGTTCAAATGTATTTCATTAAAACAAGTTAATGATTACAAATAATGAACGAATGATATTAAATTTTGCGATGAATGATGTGACGACTGCTGGGGTTTGGGTGTGTGATTTGATGTGATGTTTTCTGTTGTGGAATTGTCGTATTGCCGTTGTCATCTTTGATTTGAAACCTAGGATTCATTTATATAGACAATGATGTTTCTGTTAAGGAAACACCAGATCTCTTGGGATTTGAATTGTTTATGTTAAGGAATCATCGGATTTCTTGGGATTCGCGTAACTGCCTTGTTGACTTGTAACACTTGTATTATACAAGTGTCTGGACTCCGCAGGAATATTGTCTTCCGTAGATGTTTGTTCTTCCGCAATAGTCTTGTTCTTCCAAGGGTACATTATTCTTCCGAAGCAATCTTGTTCTTCCATCCTCAGAGCTGGTTGTTCATCCGCAGAAGATCTTTGGATGCATTTTACTTCTAAGAAACATATCTACGGAAAAACAAAATGTTCATCCGTAGATGTTTCTTACACTTAGTCAATTTCTGAAATTGACTAAGTATAATGTTTGTACCTGCAAACATATATAAATCAACTCACATATATATGGGTTAACCTATACATATAATGCATACACAATAATGAATTACAATCATTCATTACAGATATTAATTCAAGTACTAAGCCTATACAATATGGACTAAATCTACTGATCCTAGACCTAACAGTACTCCCCCTTAGGCTTAGATACTTGAAATCATTTCTTCAAAACTAAAAGCTCCTTTAATCTTGAAACCATTTTCTTGTTGAAATATGATACTGCATCCTTTTGATCATCGTATTTGTACTTGATCTCCATTCTGCATATCCTTTGGAATGTCTCAAAAGTCAACCCCAATACATCTTCTTCAGTGGTGAGGGTTTCCACAACACATTGATTGTTAATAATCTCTAGCTCATCTTCTTCTGAGATTCTCAGTTCTGATATATCTTCAATGTTGGCTCCCTTCAGCATCCCAGCATTATACCTTCTTCTCTTGTATGCTTTGGCATGCAGCTTATCCACAACTTGAATCATGTGCACATATAGACACAAGTCATTCTGAGCCCTTTCATCAGTTAGCTTTGGGAAGAATTTGTCGTGAAGGTATGAAGTATAGCTAGGGTGGAGCAGTTTGATCTCCAGTGGGTCAAATATTCTGATTCTTTCAGCTTTCTTTCCTTTTGCATTCCTTAGCAGCACTAATTCTTTGGTCTTCTCAACATATCCCCATTCTGTTATGGGATATGTATATTGATTCCCATCTATGCATTTAACATTAGCTGACTTACTGCTTTGACATCCAACCCTCTTCAAGAACTCATCATCCACCATTGTAGAGGAGTTAGATTTTGGTCTTTTCATTCTTTGTAACCTTCTTCTGTGCTCATCATCCTCTCTCTTTGCTTCCTTAAGCACATCATCTCTGAATTTTGTTTTTAGCTTTCCCACTAACACAGAGAAGTCTCTTCCTCTTGGGTGAACAGGATAGTTAGAGATAATCAAGCTTTGCAAATCTTTGAGATCATATTCAGGTAGGCACATGTTTGATGCTATATCTTAGAAGTATTGAATCCTTCCAGATGTTCTCTTGATGATAGCACAGTCTCATTGTTGATCATACTTCCATGCCATGATTCTGTTATCTTCCATAGTGGATGGACTAGTAATGTGGTCAAACAATTCTATCAATGTAGACTTCTTCTCTGTGATTTCCCTGACTGTTGTCCCCAATGGCCACACTTTGCCAGGAATGACTGCTCTTGGTTCTCTGATAAGTTTGTCTTTTTCTTTGTGTTATGCTTTGCTTTCAACTGTTAGTGGTTCAGCTAGAGATTTGTTGTAAGGACCAGGCTATGGAGCTTCAGTTCTAAATCTGACTCCAGTATCAAGTTCAACAGACATTACATGTCCCATCATTCTTCTCAGCTCAGCAACACTTCTTCCTTTAAGCTCATGAGCCTTATAGTTGTGACCCTTTAGCCAACATACCATATTGTACTTGCTCAGTTTTGTGGTATCACAGTGACCTAGATCTTTCTTGATTTTCTGAATGGCTTAAAAAGTGGTGAATGCTTCATAGTCACAATTTGGAATTATGAATCTAGCAAACTTAAACTCTTGCAGCATATCTTTCATCTCAGTCAAGTTCATTCTTTCAACCATGTCAAATGGGAACCCATGATTGATCAGGATCATAAACACAGATGACTCGAGCCTCTCTTCCATAATGTCTTTTGTGGTTAGAAGAACATCAGCAGTTGATTCTTTTTTATCTTTGTTGTTTTCTTCTTTAGTCAACTCTTTCCACTCATCATCACTCTCAGATTCATCATGAACAACTTGCTTTGATGTTGAAACATTCATTGAAGGAGTGTGCTTCGAAGATGTATGCCTTGACCTCTTGGGTGTCTCTTCAATATTGTTTGTTTGTTTATTTGTTGAACCCAAATACTTCCTTTTCCTTGAGTATTGAATAAGTTGCTTTGAAGATTTAACAGGTATCTTTAGTTGATCTTATTTAAGAGCACATATCTTCATCTTCAGCTGATCAATCTCTTCTTCTTTTCTTCTCAACAGCGCTGATTGATCATAGAGAGACTCATTCATTTTATCAACCTTCAGCCTTAGATTCTCATTTTCATTCTTCTCACCCTCTACTGATTCTTTGAGCTCAGACTCTTGTTGAAGTAATGCATCAATCACTTCCTTATTGCTCTGAGCATCTTCTCTTAGTCTTTTGATTCTTCATTCTTGCTTTATTAGCAGGTCATCCTTTTCTTTGATTGCCCCTTTCAGTTCTTGAATTCTTTCCTTTCTCTTGTTGGACTTTACAACTAGCTTGTTGTATTCAGCTACTAGATAGCTTTTGCTCAATGGAATGTCAGCATCACTGATGTCATCTTCATCATAGGCAATCACATCCTCATACTTATCTTCTTCTTCCTTATGTTGAGCAGCAATCTCATCATCATTTACTTCTTCAGGGGCTACACTTGCTGAGCATGAACTGGACTCAATGGCTTGATCTGCCAGTTCTTGATGTGGTTGTTGTTGTTGCTGATGGTTAGTGATAGGAGAGACTGGTTTAGTTTCATTTGAGATAACAGGGGATTCAGTTTTGGTTATAGACAGTTGAACTGTACTTGCTTGTGAGGCTAACTCTGTCTCCCCAGTGTAAATGCTCTTAGTGGATGGATTTTCTGGAGTTGGAGGCTGTTGAAAAAGTTGTATTTGGAGCTGATTTGGTGATGGGGGTGAATTGGAGAGATTGGTTGAGTGTTTTGGCTGGCTGGTGATTGTGGTTGGGGTGTTTATGGTTGATGGTGTATGGGTGATAGATCTGGTGAGTGAGTGGCTTGTACAGAGTTGGTTGGTGAAGCCTCCTGTTGATCTTCCCACACAAGCTCTTAAAGAATGTTTACATGAGCATCTACCACATGATCAAACATGGCATGTCTCCTCCTTCATACTTCCCGGATATTTTATTTACTACGGATCTACCTAGGTGAGCTTGAACAAACACATCACCATCTACAGTAGTCTCAGGCAGATCAACATTGATGATTAGTTGCAGAAACCTTGGAAACATATACATCTTGTCAGCCTTCTGTACTTTGATATGATCACATAAGCAGTTGAAGATGTACTTTGAGTAATTGTAGGTTCTTCCCTCAAAGACACCAATAATGCCTGAAGAGATATGCCTTGAAAATCTATCAAGTCCAGATTTCCTGTTTGAGATGCACTTAAGATAAGTGTGGCAGAGAAATCTGTATGGCTTGAAGAGTCTTCCTTTCTTTATTTCTTGCTTCTCGAAGACACCATCATACCCCATTAGAAGAAAGACTTTCTCTATGTATTCATTCTCGAACATATCATGGGGACCAGCTTCTACATCTCCCAACTCAACAACCCTTCTTATTGTCTGTTCATCCACTCTCGGTCTTTGATTCTTCACATCAGCCACAATAACGTGACCATCTTCTTCTATTTGGGCGGAGTTCCAGAAATCAGTGGTGTGCGATTGATGAATCACAGGCTCTGCTGATAAGGCATAGAACAGCCTGGATCTTCTTAGAAATCGGATAATGTCCTGACACCCTTCTGAGACAGGGTCGTCTGGGTTTAAGAAATCATATACATTGTGCTCTTTCGCAAATCGATTATCCATCTGTTCATAAGAAGAAGATTTCGTTAGAATCACATTATTGATATGAGAATACGAACAGTTGTGAGATTAACCAAGAATCAAAAGGTTCATTATTGAACATTACGACATGTTTTACCTTGAACACAATGATCTGAGAGCAGAGATATATGTTTGTTTGATGTTTTAATTTGGCCATATTTGAATGTTATGGAAGGGGGAAAAGTTTGTTGAGTGTGTGTTTTTCTAGGTCTGAAAAAGTGAACTGAAAAAGCAAATAATGAATTTTGAAGTCAAAAAACATCATTTATACTTTCTCAGACACATTAATTTTATTTATTTAATGAAGTAGGACCCTCAACAATTTTTCTTTGTTCTAAGTTCTTCCGCAGATCATCTACGGATTCCATAAATCATCTCCTGATGTCTTAACGACAACTGCTGATGAAGTATAACTTAAATCATTTCATAGGTTACCAAACTATGAAATTAAATTATATTTGTTGATCTTTGCTCATCCGTAGTTTACCAATCTACGGATACACATTTAAATTTTCCACACTGTAGCTTCTGCTGATGCTTAAGATGGAACAATGCAGAGAAACTTATTTTGTTGTATGGTCCAAGTCCATTGCTTAGAACCATTTATTGCTTTTGGACCTTGTTGACTTTGTATTCATGGCAATTGAGCACAAGAAAGTTTAAATGATTTTAAAGAAAACTTCATGTATCAAGGAGCTTAGTTGGTGCTCAGATTGCAATTCCTTCAAATTGATAATGAAATAGACAAAGCTGCTGATTGATAAACTTATCTTCATGAATTCTACTCCCCCTAAATTTGTGATTAATGATGACAGAATGCATTTATCATAAAATTTCTAAGAAGAATATCATGAGAGTTATTTAACTTTATGATGATGCACAAACATATATACACATATGATGGGATCATCCTATAATACTAAGCCTCTTCCTGATGTGTTATTTTGTTGAATTGATACCTGAACATAGTTCTGATTGCAAGTATATTGACCACTTAAATCCATACTAGAGCTAATGTATCAACTAAGCATGCCGTTTATCATGTTTTCATATTGATTAGGAAATAACTGTTATGGGCTTCCAATTCAATTCACGAAGATTTTGTCCTCCCTTTGCAAATCAAATCATCATTTTTTCAAACTTAATAACTATGTACTTTAAGTTATAAGTTCTATCTTGAGATGCATTGGGCATCTCATTAATGCATTGATGTAAAAGCTCTAGATTAATATACAATTGATCACATAGGATTCTTTTGAGAGCTTAGATATGATCATCATCAGGTCACCAGGTCTTTACTCACGTAAAACAGAGGTGCCTTTAACCCAGGTCTTTGCTTACACAAAACAGAGGGATGATGAGGATCATGATCTTTTCACCTTTGATAACTGATTTACAGTATGGTGATCATACACGCAGGTCTTTGTTTACACAAAACAGAGGGAGTATGATTTTCAAAGATAGATATTATAAAGTATCGGTACATAGTGTGCTTAGATGAGTCATTTGTTCACATCAGAATAAGACTCACTTTGTATCCTCAAAATGAAGTTTCCCACAAACAATCACTTTGCATTATGTTTGGCATGCACTAAGTGTAGTTTCCACTCAAGATGAACCTACTCACATATCAAGAAACTTGCTCAGATTTAATGATATTTAAGAATTCAGGAATAAGCAAAGATATAGTGTACTATCATTTCCCAAGCATATGTCATGCTGAAGCAGCATTACACACAGTATTTTGTTTGTTCAAATTGATTAATCTAAGTTAATCATACCTAGAGACTGAATTAGAAAATTAAATCTGACTGAATCAAAGGCTTTAATTGAATAAATCAACAAGCTGGTTTGTTGTATCTACTTTGACTAACTTAATCTAACCCTTTTCTGAGCAATCTCTCAGGAAATGATATCTTATCTCAATATGTTTTGTTTTACTATGTTGCACAGGATTAGAAACATAGCAGTAGAATTGTCTGTGTAAATTGAAGTTTGAAGGAAGTTGTAACCATATTCAAGCAATTGGTTTTGCGACCAATGGACTTGAGAGGAACCAGTTGAAGCAGCTATGTACTCAGCCTCAGCTGTGGATACAGATACATTGGTATGTTTCTTGCACTGTCATGATACTAGTCTTGTTCCGATGAATTGACATCCACCAGTTGTGGATTTTCTGTTACTGTTACATCCACCATAGTCACTGTCTGAGTATGAGTAGAGTGTAAAGTCACCATCCTTTGGATACCAAAAACCAAGTCCAGGTTTTCCTTTAAGATATCTGAAAATCCTTTTCACAGCATTCAGATGAGACTCCTTTGGATCAGATTGGTACCTAGCACACACACACATAGCAAACATAATGTCACGTCTACTAGCAGTTAGATACATAAGTGATCCTATCATTGATCTATATAATTTTTTATCAATAGATTTTCCTGAAGGATCAGGTACAATCTTATCAATTGTTGATACTGGTGTTTTGCATGAGGATACATCAGCAAGAATGTATTTCTTCAAAATTTGATGTATGTATTTTTCTTGATTGATGAATATCCCATCTGGTTTTTGATGAACTTGAAGACCAAGAAAGAAAGTTAAATCACCCATTGAACTCATCTGAAATTCAGATTTCATCAGCTATTTGAATTTTACACACAATCTCTTATTAGTTGATCCAAATATAATATAATCAACATATATTTAAACAACTAATAGATCTTGATGTTCTTGTTTGCGAAAGAGTGTCTGATCAATGGTTCCTCTTTCGTAGCCCTACTTGAGCAAGAAAGATGATAGTGTTTCATACCACTTTCTTGGTGCTTGGTGAAGACCATATAAGGCTTTATCTAGCTTGTATACCCTATGTGGATAATGAGGATCTTCAAAACCAGGGGGTTGTGACACAAACTTCCTCATCAATTTTCCCATATAGGAATGCACACTTGACATCCATTTGATACACAATGAACTTCTTATATGATGCATAAGCTAGGAACACTCTTATGGCTTCAATTCTTGCAATTGGTGCGAAAATTTCATCATAGTCTATCCCCTCTTCTTGTGTGTATCCTTATGCAATCAACCTTGCTTTATTTCTTACAATAATCCCTCTATCATCCAGTTTGTTTTTGTATAGCCACCTTGTTCCAATAGCATGTTGGCCTTCAGGTAAATCAACTAGAGACCATACTTTTTGCTTTCTAAATTGTTGAAGCTCTTCTTGCATAGCTTCAATCTAACTATTGTCTTTTAAAGTATCAGTGATGTTTGGAGGATCCACTTGTGAAAGAAAACAACTGAAGAGACAAAGGTTGGTAGTACCACTTTGGCTTCTTGTAGTTCTCTTTGTAAGATCTCAAATGATGTTGTTGACTGGATGAGTCTTATGATGTTGTTGACTGGACGAGTCTTATGGATTCTAATTGATGGAGTTGATTCAACTCGAATAGATGATTCCGGGTTAGTCATTTCCATTTGCTCGGACTGATCCAACCAAGGTTGAGAGTTTAGAAAGTAGTCGAAATGTTCAACATGTGGTGTAGGATCATGAGTGTCTTCTGTATGAGCTATAGGGGCATCTCCAGAATCAGTTTGCTCTTCTGTGGGACTTATAGGAACTTCTTCGGAATTAGTTTGCTCTTCTGCAGGAGTTATAGGAACTTCTCCGGAATCAGTTTGCTCTTCCTAGGATTTATAGGAACTCCGGAATCATTTGACTCTTCCGTAGGAGTTACAGCAACTTCTCCGGATGATAAGTGGGGAATTGAAACATTTCCAATGTTTGTTGTATTCACTTGAGAGCATGGATCTATTGTAAGGACAACATTCACATCTCCGGATGCACAGTGTTCATTTCCATATGCAGTGTCAGCAGCTGCTGCTGAAATGTTTCCATTCGAGGATGTGTGTATCCTTGGAGGATCAGCAGATAATGTTACTTCATTCATATGTGGTAAAACAAATGGATAACATACTTCACCAGATCCTTTAGTGTTCAAATAATCATAGTTAAATGATTCAGTTAGAGCATCTATGTCAAACAACCATGACGAACCTTTAACTGACTTAGTGAATACAGATTCATCAAGGGTTACATTAGGAGTTTCTTCCATAATGTTATGTTGTGGAATATAGATCCTATATGATTTAGATGTTGAAGAATATCCAACAAAGAAACCATCATATGCTTTTTTTGAAAGTTTTCCCAATGTATGGTTTTCTTATGTATGGTTTTCTTTTAAACAAGAGCTCATAAGGAGTTTTGTTGTGTTCTTTGACAATTAATGTTCTGTTTTTAACATTGCATGCAGTATTCGATGCCTCAGCCCAAAAGGTGATGAGCAATTGTGAATCAGCTAGCATTGTTCTGGCTGCTTCAATGAGAGTTCTGTTTCTTCTTTCAGCAACTCCATTTTGTTGTGGAGTTCTTGGTGCACTGAATTGCCTTGCAATACCTTTGCTCCTGCAAAAGGAATCCAGTTCAAAATTGACAAATTCAGTACCATTGTCACTCCTAAAAATATTAACTTTTGCATCAAGTTGATTCTCAATCTTGATCACAAAGTCCATTAATGTTTCTGATGTTTCACTCTTTTGTTTTAAGAAAAATACCCATGTAAATCTTGTGAAATCATCAACTATCACAAAACAATATTGCCTTTTTCCAATGCTCATCACATTGGTAGGACCAAACAGATCCATATGAAGCAATTTGAGTGGTGTAGTATTAGTATGATAACTTTGGATTTATGTGACACTCTATGTTGTTTTCCTTTGTAACAAGAAGAACACTGAGTTGAGCAATGAAACTCTTTGTTTGGCAATCCAATGACTAAGTCATTTTTCACTAATTTGTTCATGTTCTTCATGTTAGAATGGACAAGCCTTTTGTGCCACAATTGAGATACATCTTCTAATAACTTAGATAGAAGGCATGTTTCATGTTTTGTGAGTGAGGTGTTGTTCATGTCCAAAACATAAGTGTTTCCTTTTCTTGCTGCCTTGAGGAGGACCCAATCTTCTATAACAAAAAAACCTGGCTTAAGAATGTAACAGTTAGTATTATCAAACAATGTGGTATAATTTTGATCACAAATTTGAGACACACTTAGTAAATTATACTGTAAATTTTCACAATAATTTACTTTCTCAAATTTGAGCACACCATTTGTTATCATTCCTTCACCAACAATTTTACCTCCCTTTTTATCCCCATTAAATGCCACATAAGAAGCTTTTTATGTTTCAAATCATGGAGAAGTGAACAGTTTCCTGTCATATGCCTGGAACAACCACTGTCAACATACCACTTGTTGTCAGCTCTCCAATATTGTTCCTGCTTTTAGAAATAAATCAGTTAGAATTGACAACCCAAGTCTTAATGATCTTGGGATTGTCAGAAGTGTCTAAAATAGTTACTCCTTCATGAACAAATCTTGAAGTTTCAGTTTTAGTTTTGCTTGATTCATTTTGAGTTGTTTCAGATGAGGATGATTCTGTTGAAGGGGATGTTGATGAACTAGGTTCTTGTTTCCCAATTTCTTCTTGATTCAACTTAATTTTGTTCATTTGAGGCTTTGGTTTTGATATTGAAACTTTATGATTAAATTTCTCACAATCTTTTGTTTTTGAATGAGATATATGAATTCCCTTTTAAAAATTATCAAAGAATACATCATCATCCTTTGTTTCCTTATCAGTCAATTTACCCTTTTGTGAGGTGTTTTGATTGCTGGAAAGTTGATCTTTTCTTTGATGGATGAGCACTTGAGGATGTTTTGTCCTTTGATTTTGACTTTGACTTTAGTTCAGACTTCTTCAGTTCTGAACCTTTTCACAATCAGTAGATTGAGTGTCTGATTCAGACTTATCTGATTCTTTCTTCTTTGTGCCTTTTGTGTTGTTCTTTTTGTTGAAATAACATTCCTAAGTGGAATAGTTATTTTTGTTGCAGATAGCACAATGTTTGTTGAATTAGCAGTCAGCAGTCATGTGGTTGTTCATGTTGTAAATAGAGCAGTAGCCACTGAAGTAATAATCTTCAGTATTGTGATTTTTCATGTCACACCATTTGTAATACTTCTCATCTGATTCTTTCTCAGAATCATTCTTATAGTTTGCTAACTTTTGAAGTTGTTCATTCTTCTTTAGCTTTGGAGTAGATTCTTTCTTTTCCATTTTATGCAGCTTTTGATTGTTTGTTGCTGAATTCCTCTTCCCCAGATCATCTACTGAATCAATATTAACTTCTACTGAAGTTTTTTTTCCGCAGATCTGGTACTGGAAAGAGGTTCTTCTTCCGCTGATGATCTGCTGATGTCTTTTTCCTTCATTTTTCCATGGATTTGTGTCTTTCCTCAGTAGAGGCAAATTTCTCATTTACTTTATTGGAGGAAGTTTGTTGCTGATTTAGCTCTTGAAGACCTTTATTTAACTGAGCTATTCTCTTGCAAATGGTTTTCAGCATGTTTCTTTGTTTAGGAGGGTATGGCAGCTTTGTTTCTTCAAGTACTTTTGGATATATTTGTTTCAAAAACAACATTCTTACCCTTATTGAGAAGATCGTCATCATGTTCATCAGAATCATCCAAGTCATCCCACTCATCAAAGTCAAATTCTAAATTCAACTGATTAATCTTTTCTGATTCAGAAGACTTAGTTTCATTCAACTCAGATTTATTATCAATGTTTTGTTGATTAGAGCTAGTTCCTATATTAGTGCTAGGCACAAAATGTTTTAAAAGATTATTTGTCATTGATTTAGGCAAAGGAACATAGTTATTGTTAACAGGAGGTGCCACAGCATTATAACCCAACCAAGATCTGTTCTTTGATTCAATATGAGAATTTGGTAATTTCTTATATTGCTAAGATGAGAGCTGAAACTTCTGAAGTTTCACTTTAGTTGATGCATGATCAGCCATGGATTTGGTTAAGGAAGTGGTCAGATGCTCAACTTGTGCTTTCAAACTGTAATTTTTAGAAACAATTTTGTCTAAATCCTTTTGTAAAGAGTTAATTTTAATTTGATATAATTTATGTTCTCTTACATGAGATTAATTTAAAATCATTGTTTCTTTAACTTTATTAGCTAATTGTTGAACATGCACTCTATATCTTTCTACTTCCTCAACACATATTGATGAACATAACCTGTCTCTTACCTCACTTGCCATGGGTGGAACTTTGTTTTCCATGTGAGCCATTAGAGCTTGATTTTCTTCTAAGACTTCCTTCTCATACAAACTCCAGTCACAGGTTCCATCTTGAAGAATGATCAGCCCAGATTCTTTAGAGTTGCTAGTTCCTGGTGGTGAATTGGTGGCTAGTGGGGATGAGTTGGTCAGTTGTGGCTGTCTAAAAAATCTTTGAGTTGATGAGGGAGGTTTGGCCTGATGATTCTAATGTTGTGTTATGTTGGAATTTTGTTGATTGCATTCTCTAGAAAAGTGTCCATAGAGATTGCACTTGAAGCATCTTACCTTTGACTTATCGACTCCAATACGTGATGATTTACTTGTAGCAGCTAAATTCTTTTTTCTTCTTAGATATTGTTTGGCTCTATAAGCAATCATTGCCATTTGCCATTGTAGATCCATCTCCTCCACTACATCCGGAGGCAGTTCTTCTAAATCGTGTTGGCACATGTTAGCAGTGGGCAATGCACTTCCTAGGTAAGCTTGAAAGCTTGAACTGAAAGCTGCAAAAGCTGCCTTTTGTTCTTCAGAGTCTAGAATGACAGTGATAAACTCTGATTGATTGTTGGATGATGGTTTTTCGGATGATTTTTTCTCTTTGATCATCTGTTCTTTCTTTCTCTTTTCTTGACTTACTTTGAGAAGATTTCTTAGGAGGTTTTGAAGCATAGAAACTTATTTCCTCTTCGTCTTCACTCAAAGTACAAGAGTTATCACCATCATTACTGGACATGAAAGCATTTCCAGCACTCCTTGTTTCTTTAAAGTGATATGGTGATACATGAGTTCTTACACTCTTGTTTCTTGATTTCTCATCCATTTCAAGAGCCTCAACTTTAGCAACTAGAGTGTCTAGTCCGACTGCTTTGAGATCTGTGGTATTCGTGAACATGAATACAGGTTGCCTTTAACTTTCTGGCAAAGTATGGAGCATTTTCTTGTTCAGTTCCTCATTTGTGAATTTCAACTCCAGAATGTCATTTCTGTAACAAGTTGCATAAACCTGTGGAGTCGTTGAGGAATTGATTCACCCTCAATATGATGAAATGTTTCATATTGTGAACGCAGGGTGTCCTTCCTAATGCTTCGGATTTCATCACTCCCTTCACAGAGTGTATGAAGAATCTTCCACAAGGAATTTTATGTTTTATAATTTTCACATAGCAAAGCCATACTAAGCAAGCTATATGCTTTGATATCAACTTTAACCTTCTTAATATCATCAGGTGAAAGATCTTTCGTGCTTATAGGTTGATTGTTATCATTATAATCCGGCCCGAGGGTGGCGGAATATAAAGACCTTCTGTTATAGAGACCCATAAGTCAGAATCTGTATAATTTACATGATTCCTGAACTTGATTTTCCATAATTTGAAGTCTGCTTTTGTTTCCAACTTTGGCGGTTGGTAAGATCATCCACTAAAGTTGCTCATGATTAGTTAATATCTGAGATGTTAACTAATGAATTTGTTTAAAGGATATGAACAAGATAGTGATGCTGGTCAATAACTAAGATCTGCTATTCAATCGATTTGAATATAGATCCAAGTTAATCTAACAGTGTACTGCTGAACGACAAATCAAGTTTCACACAAACTCTTTTGTTTAGGAAAACAATAGATCTAATCAGTAAAAACTAACAGATATATAGAATTCAAAAAACAATTAAACACAACTAACACTGATAGATCAATCGATCTAAATCAATGAGCACTTGGCTCTGATACCACCTGTGAATCCAAGGATCGCAATCAGGAATTATCAGCGTTGGTTGAAATCAAGTCAATGTTTGCGGAAACAACGTTGGCTTGGTTTAATTGTTTGTAATAAATTTCAATATCAATAAAAATTCAAGAACACAGTGAAAGAAACACAATTAATGAATGAACAAAGTTTAAATTCAAATGTATTTCATTAAAACAAGTTAATGATTACAAATAATGAACGAATGATATTAAGTTTTGTGATGAATGATGTGACGGCTGTTGGGGTTTGGTTGTGTGATTTGATGTGATGTTTTCTGTTGTGGAATTGTCGTATTGCAGTCGTCATCTTTGATTTGAAACCTAGGATCCATTTATATAGATAATGATGTTTTTGTTAAGGAAACACCGGATCTCTTGGGATTTGAATTGTTTATGTTAAGGAATCAACGGATTTCTTGGGATTCGCATAACTGCCTTGTTGACTTGTTGATTTGTAACACTTGTATTATACAAGTGTTTTGACTCCGCATGAATATTGTCTTCCGTAAATGTTTGTTCTTTCGCAGGAGTCTTGTTCTTCCAAGTGTACATTGTTCTTTCGAAGCAATCTTGTTCTTCCATCCGCAGAGTTGGTTGTTCATCCCAAGAAGATCTTTGGATGCATTTTACTTGTAAGAAACATATCTACGAAAGAACAAAATGTTCATCCGTAGATGTTTCTTACACTTAGTCAATTTCTGAAATTGACTAAGTATAATGTTTGTACCTGCAAACATACATAAATCAACATACATATATATGGGTTAACCTATACATAAAATGCATACACAATAATGAATTAAAACCATTCATTACAAATATTAATTCAAGTACTAAGCCTTTACAAAATGGAGTAGATCTACTGATCCTAGACCTAACAAACTACATTGGTTATCTTCATTGAAGTTTTTTACTTGTGTCCTGCGAAACTAGTTTCATTGAACGAAAGTTCAACAGTGCTTGTGAGTGATTTACAAGCGAAATTGTTGTCGAAAGTATCATTGAACGAAAGTTCAAGCTTGTTTCATGCGAAACTATCGGCGAAACTAAGGTTTTTCTGGCATTTCGCTAGAAAAACTGCTGTCGAAATTGCCTGCGAAATTATAGCAGTTCAGCGAAACTAGTTTTCCCCTGCGAAATTGTCTGCGAACTTACCAATTTTCAGCGAAACTAGTATGTCAAAGATGACTTCTCTCACTCTTGCTGATCTTGAAAGTGTAGCTCCCAATAGACCTTCGACACTCATTAACGAGGATAATTTCGAGGATTGGAAGAGATGTCTCAAAGCCTTTTCTTCTACACTGACCACAATCAATGGGAATCTATCATTTATGGTCCTCACATACCAACTGTCACTGTTGGTGATGTTATATCTCAAAACAAGGACTCGTCTACATTCATTGAGAAGGATCTGAAGCTCATCGATCATGACCAGAAAGCTTTTGGAGCATTAACTCTCTGTCTCGCACCAGACATCTACAACCGATTTGCTGAGCATAAAAATGCTAAGTCCCTCTTCGATGCTTTATGTGAGTTCTATGATGGTAATGATGAGTTGGTGAAGGATAAGAGCATTCAAGCCGAGAAGGAATTCAACTCCTTTGTGGGATACAAGAACGAGAGTCTCACAGATCTAACAAATCATTTTCTAACAGTCTCAAGCACATTAAAGAAATATGATGAAAAACTTTCCAACAGTGTGCAAGTAAACAAATTGCTAGACTCTCTCTCCCACCTCAGTGGAGCCTTCAGGTGAGAATGCTTAAGCAGGAAAGAGGTTTCACTGATTACAAGCTGATGGACATCATCAATAAACTTAAATCCTTTGAGTTCGACATGAAGAGGATGGAATTTAACTAGACCATGATGCCTACATCTGGTTTCACTCAAAATGCTGCATTACTGTCTTCCGCTGCTAGCTCTCATATGCAGACATCTATTCAAGGAGGAGCGAATACTGGTATATTCAGGAGGTAGTGGTAGTGTTGGGAGAGATCAGTCTACTTCAAAAGCAAGTGTTGGAGCTTCAGTTCCATCCGAGATAATGGCTCGTTTTGGTATGTTTGTTCAGAGCTATGAAGCGTTAGTGGCAGGGGAGTTGAAAGGCAAGGGGATGGAGGATATGTATCAGGTGGACCCTGATGATCTTGAAGAGACTAATATTCAATGGCAAATGGCAATGTTGACACTGAGAGCTCGGAGATTCATGGAACGCACTGGAAGAAAGAACTTCGGAGGTCAAAGCTCTAACTCCAAACTGGGATTTGATAAATCTAAGCTAAGGTGTTTTAACTGCAAACAATTGAGACATTTCAAACGTAAATGTCCATTGCCAATTATCACTGACCCGAGTAACTTTGGAGTTCCACGACTGGCATCTAGCGGGAGTAAAGAGGATATGAGTCATAAGAAAGAGACAGCTTTGATTTCTAATTTTGATTGGAGTGTTGAGGTTGAAGAGACGAGAAATGAGATTAATCAAACACTAGTGGATGAAATTGTTAAACGAAAGGGGAAGGTAAACTGTGAGGATGAATTTGACCCATTCAAGGAACTTAAAGTTGAAGCTGAGATATCTGTGAAGGAAAAAGGAAAGGAGGATGAGAGGGTGAAAGAAGGTAAATCTGAAGAACTGAGGAAGGAAGGAAGTACATCCACTGAGCAAGGAAAGAAAAAGGATGATGCTGCTATCACTGTTGAGGAAAGCAAGTCAAGTACTCCGGTTTGCCAATGTGAAAAGGCCTTAGCAGCAGAAAAGGTGGTGATGGGGCTTCCGTATGAGGTAATTCAGGATATGTGTTCTTCTGCATGTAAAATCAAATTATTTGGGGTTTATAAAGCTAATCGTCTATTAATTGATAATGAGAAAGATTTAAAAGAATTAATGAGGAACTTAAAATAAATTAATCAAATTTTTAGTTAAATTAAACATGGCTTTGAAAGAGAATGATCACTTAAAACAAATTGTTTTGGAAAGAAATGTTGAGATTAACACTTTGACTGAAAGGGTTGCTCTTGCTGAATTCGGGACAAGCAAACTTCATTCAAAGCTAGATAAATGGATGATATCGGGAATGAAACACGATGATCTATGTAAATCTCAACGGGGGGCTAGGATTAAAACAGGATTGGGTTATGAAAATGCTAAGGTTTATTCTCCTCCCAGTACTTACTGCTGTTCTCCTTTGCCTGTTCCTCATCCTTCTAATGATTTAATCACAACATATACTAACAGTGTGTCTGCAGGTTTAGAAGGTGTAAATCCTAAGCATGTTCGTGAGGACTACGATTATGGATCGACTAGCGGGCTTGGATGCACTAGTCTTAGTACACCTGAGTTTCAACATCCTGCTTTAGATCATAAATCTAGTTTATATTCTGTTTTTGTTTCTAGTGAATCTGTAATAGACTCTGTCTCATCATGTTCTCGTGATGTTTCTATTTCATCTTTAACTTTTGAAGATTGTGATATGCTCGTGTTTCTGATTGTGTTAATAGTGTAAATAATTCCAGCAAATCGAACATCAAGAAAAATCAGACTAATTGCTTTGAAAAATTCTTTTCTCATCCTATTCCATCTTTTATCCCAATGAATAACTCTTTTTCAAACGAAAGGATATTGTCATCATCTGATGCTCGTACAAGTGGTACAAGTACTACATGTACTTCTGATGACAATTCATCTTCTTTTGTAAATAACTATCTTTTTCAAATAAAAACAGACCTCGAGACATGTATGAGACATACAGTGATGTAGATTCTAAACTGTCTGAATGTGATGAGGAAATACATATTGATCCTATTCCTACCCCGTTACATAACAGACCTAGATTAAAACCACACTGTTTTAGATGTGGTAAAGATGATCATATAGTTAAGAACTATCCAGAACTACATTATAGACATGTTAAGGAATTCATTTGGAAATAGATTGACAAAATTAGTTAATAATTTCTTCTGTAAAAAATCTGTTTTTCCTAAACCCAAAGTTGTTCAAACTTGGGTCCCCATTTCACCTGGTTAACCTGTTCTTTGATATGTTTGCAGGAGTCATCCACGAAGGTCGTTAACAGTGTATGGCATGTAGATAGTGGATGCTCCAGATATATGACGGGGCTTAAGGACTTACTTACCAATTATCGAATAATAAATGGAGGATATGTCGCATTCGCTTGCGACAAGAAAGGAGGGAAAATGATCGGTCAAGGAGAAGTTTCTAATGGGTCGCTAACTTTAGAGAAAGTCAATTATGTACCCGAGCTTGCGTTTAATCTGTTGAGTGTCTCTCAGATCTATGATAAGGACATTCCGGTCTTGTTCAAGTCCAATGAATGTCTCTTTTTAAAATCTGAGATTGATATTCCAGATGAGACGGTACTAATGAGGGCTCCGAGAAAGAATGATACACATCTTCTTGACATGGGTTCAAGGGAGTCAACATCTACCCTCACTTGTCTTCTTTCCAAAGCCTCCACTTCTAAGTCTTTTCTATGGCACCGCAGATTGGGCCACGTTAATTTCAAAAATATATACAAATTGGTTAAAAACAATCTCGTTAGGGGACTACCTTTAAAAGATTTTTCTGTGGTCGAAAAGTGTATGGCATGTGCCAACGGTAAACAACATAAGAAACCACACAAGCCAAAACTTGAAAATAGCATATCTAATCCCCTCAAGTTGTTAAACACTAATTTTTTTGGCCCAATCAGTGTTAAATCAATTGCTAAAAAATCTTTCTGTCTTGTTATAATAGATGATTTTTCCAGGTACTCTTGGATGAGATTTCATGCTCACAAGGGAGACGCTGTTGAGGAGCTGCAGAAGCTAATAATGTCAATCGAATCTGTAAGCAAGAGAAAAGTTATGGCAATCAGAAGTGACAACGGTACCAAATTTAGAAATCAGATCTTTGATTCGTTCTGTGCTGCTAAGGGAATTTTAAGACAATTCAGTGCTGCAAGGACCCCTCAACAGAACGGAGTAGCTGAACGAAAGAATCGCACCCTAATTGAAGCCGCTCGTACGATGCTGATTGAATCCTCCTTACCCATTATTATTTGGGCAGAGGCGGTAAACTGTGCTTTGTAAATTCTAAACAGGGTTTTGATAGTCAAGGACAAAATGAAAACTCCTTATGAACTTTTTCATAAGAGAAAGCCTTTAATTGACTTCTTTCGATGCACTCTATTGAACACTCAATCACAGAAGACGAAATTTGGTGTCGTGTCTGATGAATGTTACTTCGTCGGCTATTCTTCCTCTCAAAAGGCTTATCGGGTATATAACAAGAGAACACGTATTGTTCAAGAGTCGTTCTATGTTGATTGGCAGGAATCTAATTCCTCCGATGTTCGATCTGAACCAGCATGGTTCTTTGACTTCGATATGGTGTTTAACTCCTTTAATCTTCCAGTCTTTGACAATGATGCGTTTATCTCCAATGTTCAAACAAATACCATTCCTCTAACTCCATTACCTGTCATTCGTCAAGAACATTCCACCTCATCTGCAAATGATGCCACGTCAGTTGATATTATATTGTCTTCATCATCATTAGATCTTCCACCTCCACTTGTTTATCCCTTCCTTCATCACCAACATCTACCTCATCACAGCAAGTACCATCCCTTTTACCTTCATCTACCCATCCACAATCTATCAGCCCACCTTCTCCAAACATCCTACCTATACCCACTGATTTCAAAAGCTTGAAAGATCATCCTCATGATAACATCATTGGATCTATCACTGATGGAGTACGAACGCGGAGTCAATCTGGTTTGATTAACATTTGTATATTCTCTTGTTTTATATCCCAAAGCGTTCCGAAAAACGTTCATGCAGCTCTCCAGGACCCTTGTTGGGTTGAATCAATGCAATTAGAGCTACAACAATTTAGAAAACTCAAAGTGTGGACTCTGGTCGATCTTCCACCAAACAAATGCCCAATTGGCACGAAATGGGTTTTTAAGAATAAACCCGATGATCGTGGCATTGTGGTGTGGAAAAAATCAAGATTGGTGGTGCAAGGATTTGCTCAAGAAGAAGGGATTGACTATACCGAAGTTTTTGCTCCTGTCGCCCGTATTGAAGCCATAAGAATGTTTCTAGCTCATGCCGCTCATAAACAGTTCAAAGTCTATCAGATGTATGTCAAATGTGCCTTCCTGTATGGAGACATTGACGAGGAGATATACGTGTGTCAACCACATTGTATTGAGGATCCCGATTTTCCTGACAAAGTTTATAAACTTGAAAAATCTCTTTATGGTCTTCATCAGGCCCCTCGAATCTGGTATGAGACTCTAACACAGTATCTCTTAAGCAAAGGATTCTCTCAAGGCACCATCGATATGACTTTATTCAAGAAGGAAGTGGATGGTGAGATGCTAATCGTACAAGTCTATATCGATGATATTATCTTTGGCTCCACCAATCCAAAATTATGTCGGGATTTTGAGGAGGTAATGCGTAATCGTTTCGAAATGAGCATTTTAGGGGGAGATGTGCGTTTTCCTTCTGCTACAAGTTGAACAAAAGGCAGAAGGAATTTTCATTCTTCAAGAGAAGTACATTAAAGAGATGTTGAAGAAATTCAAGATGGATGACGTTTCCTCTTAAATGACTCCATTTACTGCTAAAATGTGTCTCACTCCTGACGAAAACAGGAAACCTGTTGATCCTCATCTCTATCCCCTTATGTATCTTACAACAAGTTGTCCCGACATCACCTTTGCTGTAGGATATTATGCTCGATATCAATCTGCTCCGAAAGAGTCTTATGAAAAAGCAGTAAAACGAATCTTTGTTTATCTTAAAGGCTTTTCTCGTTTGGGTCTTTGGCATCCTTATGGTGGGAATTTTGACTTACATGCATATTTTGATAGTGATTCTAATGGCTGCAGGTTAAACAGAAAATCAATTATTGGTGGGTGTCAATACTTGGGAAATTGTCTGGTTTCATGGCAAAGCAAGAAACAGACCACTGTTTCTCTCTCTACGGGAGAAGCAGAATACATTGCTGCCTCCAGTTGCTGTTCACAAGTACTCTGGATCCAGCACCAAATGATTGACTATGGGATCAACTTTGTCCATACACCGGTGTTCTGTGACAACGAAGCAGCCATTGGGATCGCCAAGAATCCTATTCATCATTCCCGAACCAAGCACATTGAGACACGGATCCATGCAATTCGTGATGCTCAGGAAAAGGGTTTCATTGATATTATTCCTATTGACACCAAAAATCAAAAAGCAGATCTTTTCACTAAAACATTTGATAAACCTTGCTTTTATGAATTGATCTCTATGTTAGGTTTAATATTATTTTAAAACCCATTTTCTTTAATTCTATATTCTGTACAAAAATTTTTATTCTATTCTTCTTATTTTCTTTCTTTTCTTCTAGTTCTACCCTTCATCATTTTTCACAATATATATATATATATATATATATAGATATATATATATATATATATATATATATAGATATATATATATATATATATATATATATATATAAATAATAATAAAAAAAAAAAAATAAAATAAAATAATATATATATATATATATATATATATATATAAAATAAAAAATAAAATAATAAAAATAATAATAATAATTATAATAAAACTTTCTAATGATATACGATAAAGTGAGAAATTTTCACATCTTTCTTAAATGCAGAAATTTCGGGGGAGAATATATATTAAAAGTTCTTTTTGTTTCCCTTTGCAGAATAAAATGAGAAGTCTGGACGATGTAAAGGAGGTTAACAGTATTGTGGGGAATATGTTTGATAGGTTGAGCAAAGAATCAAAGTAAACTATTGTCTTGTAGCTGAACTGATAGAACAAGAAACTTGATGACTCAAATAATCCCCTTGACATCCTTGCCCTTCACAAAGTTTCAAGTCCTTGTTCAAAAAGGATTGAGAACGTGATACCTCTGTTTTGAGTTATTCTAAAGCTTCTTTGTGTCAAATCATTTCAATCTATCTCAAAAAGCAATATGCTTTTTCATCTTTGCATATTAGATGCTCCTTGTTGTATTCTATCTTGTGCTTATCACCTCTGCTATGTGTGAACATTGACCTGGAGTGATGATCTTCTTTGTTGTACGATGGTACCGACATGGAGCTCTTATCGGCAAAATATGATAATCTTCTCTATTATACGTAAGTATAGACCTGAAGTTATCATCTGGAAAACTTAATTGATCAACTCCTCTGTTATACGTAAGTATAGACCTGGAGCTCTCATCATTGATGTTTATAAGGGTTTTTCTTCTTTTGAAATATGATCTCTGTTGCTTCTAAGAGGAAGATTCATGCAAAGCGTGTCATTTGTTCAATACATCATGAGTACAGGATAAGTTTCTTTGCCAAATGTCTGTGGGGATTAGGTCATTCAATTTTTTCTTTAAACTTAAACCAAAAATATGATAACAATAGCTGTGATGCATCTGCTGAAACGAAGAAGGCATGGACTTAAAAGGACCAGCATATCAGAAATCTCACCAAACTTTGATTCTCCAGAAGATCTTATCAGCTTCTCGTCCATATCCTTTATAATTGTTCAAAATTTATTACTCAGTTATTAATAGTGGTTTTTGGTGAGGTTGTGTGGGGCTAATTTCTTTTGATTTTATTTACCTTATTTTAATTCCTTTTTATTTTATTTTATTTTATTTTATTTCATTTTATTTTCCTTTCCTTTATTTTTATTTTATTTTATTTTATGTTTTTAAAAGTAAAAGTATCAAAATAAAATTCTAAAAAGTGTTTTGGTTTATAGCGAAACTCTGCTTTCGTTGGTAGTTTCGCGAGGCGAAATTGTAGCTTCGCCGGATCTCTTATGCTGAGCAAAGTCAATTTCGACCAGAGTTTCGCCTAGCGAAATTGTAGCTTCGCCTGGCGAAACTACAGTTTCGCTCGCTGCGAAACTAATTGCTATATAACTCATTTTGCGAAATTACTTTCTGATTTTCGCACGATCGAGGGTATAGGAGTTTTAGGGCTTGTTCGTGACCTCCGTATACGATTTTGATTTTAGGTTCTTCTTAGTGTTTGACCGTTGTATTATGTTCGCAAGTGAGTTTTGAACTCAGGATTACACCTTAATCGATGTTTAACTGCAACATTGTGAATCCATTCGTCTGAGATTCTTCGGTACCTTCACAGTTCTTACTGCGAAAGTACCGATAGTCCTGCGAAACTGAACGAAAGTTCATGGTTTTTCAGCGTAACTGTGATGTTATGCTTTTCAGCGAACTTAACAGTTTCGCTGTGAAAATCTCAGTTTCGCTGCGCCGAAACTATACTTTCGGCCAGTCAAATCTATTCCATTGTCTTGCCGAAACTAATGCATAATTGCTGTCGAAACTATATTTTCGCTTGCCGAAACTAAAATTCTTTCTGCGAAACTACAGTTTCGGCCAGCGAAATTAATTTGGTTTTTAATTAATTTTAATCTTTTTCTTGTTTTTCTTTAATATTATTATTTAATATACTATTCTAATGCATTTCACTTGGTTTTCAGATTTAATGGCGAATCTAAAGTTTGATGAGAGAAACAACATCACTGCTCTTTTAGACGATACACACCCTAAAGCAGCTAGCTTTAGAGACTTCATTCGCTGGCTGCAAAGATCTCCCATTGCCTACGCCATATCTCACTCTACTACTTTTATGATTTTTACATTAGAGATTTTTGAGAACAACGGAGTATGATACTAGAGGCAACACAGAGAGGATTATTGCCAAGGTCATGGAGAATGAGGTGATTATTACAGCAGAGATTGTATCGAGGGTGCTAAGGCTGGATGAAGATACAGGGGATGAGATTTCTATGTCAGATCAGGAGGTGTTTGAAGCATTCAGACTGATAGATTATGAGGGACCATCTTTTGGCACAAGAAAGGAGATAAAGAAGTCCTTTCTATCCAAGGAATGGAGATACATAGCTTATGTATTGATTATGTGCTGAGATCACCGTAAAGGTGGATCAGATGGGCTAAATATTGATTGGGCAAAAGCAATGGTTTTATGCTGCAGAGGAGAGAAGGCAAACATTTCTAAGTTGATTTTTCCATGCATGGCTGAGAATGTGATGGCCTTGAAAAAGGATAATTGGCTACTGTACCCTCGATTCTTACAGATGATTTTAGATGATCTTATTCCAAATTTACCAAGACATGGGGAGGTGAAAAGACTGGTGCAAATGAACACCCGTATCTTTGCAGACTGTTGTGCCATCCGTCATGATTTCAGTGGAAAGATTACACACCTCTGGGAGAATATGTACCCACCAGAAAGGTGGAATTACATCAGGAGAGTTGATGAATCAGAAAACAAAAGGGCAGAGGAGACAAGAGTGAAGCAGGCCGATGAGACTAAGAAAAGGAAAAGATATGCGAAGGAGAAGGACTATGACTTTGAAGAGGAAGCGCATGAAATAGTTGAGGAGGTAAGGGCTGAAAAAGAAAGAAGATCAAAGAAGAAGTATGATGTGGGGGAGACTGAAAGAAGGACTAAACATAGACATCAATCCTTTACTGAGACCTCAAGGAGAGAGGAGAGAGTTAGATTAGATGAGGATGTAATTAGAAATCTCAAGACCTCTCTTACTAATGAATTAAGCATGATGAAAACAAAACTTATTAATCAAGAGATGAGAGAAAGTCAAAAGGATGAGGTGATTGAAGGTATGAAAAAGATGCTAGTTGACCAAAGTTTGTTGATAAAGAAGCTGTTTGAGGAGATAAATGACTTAAAAGCTGCTGCCGGCCTGCCCAATCAACTAACTCGATCTGAGTTAGATGCTTTAACTGATACTTCAAAATACCCATTCTTAAATATGGGTACATCCTCCTAGGGCAGGAGAGGGCACATCTGGTGTGCAACTGAAGGAGTGGGATGTTCTGGAGTAGAGAATGAGAATGTGGAGAATGTTGATGAGATATTTGAAGCTGGATTCGTTAATATGCAGTTTGATTTTGAGAAGGATTTGGTTGGTGAAGAGGTGATAGTAGAGAAGAATACTGAAAAGGATGCTGACAAAGGGAAGAGGCTAATTGATGAATAAGAAGATGATGAGCAACTGGTTGATTATGATTCATAACCCGAATACTATGAGGTTGATGAGAGGCCCCTAACCTATGTTTCCAAGAAAGGAGACAAGGAAGGAGATTTGTTTGATATGGCCAAAGATGAATGGTTTGCCAAAGAAAAGGAGCCTGAAGAGCTGACTCCCCTGTTCCAAAACATGGAAGGGTTGAGCAAAAAGGAAGCAGACAAGAAAATCATCAGTTGGTGCTACAACCCCGACCTCAAAATGTTTATGATCAAGAGGAGAGGGGGAGGTATTCTTACATGCATAAGAGGAAGGCGTTCAAGACCTTACCCAAATGGGATCTGAGAAGGATGGCGGCTCTACCACTACTAAAAGCTCATCTAAGTGAAAGAGCCTCATTGCTTGAGAAAGAGATAAAGAATGGGCTAAATGACAATTTTGAATCATTTGGATATATGAAGGCAGAAAGGAGAAGGTCCAAGAAGGACAAAGACTGGGAGACAGGGAAAGGTAAGATTGTGCTAAGGGTTAAAGCCCCTAAGACAGTAAATAGGATCAGATTGGCAGATCCCCTCCCCCAACAGCTACAAGGCTTTGAGAAGTGGTTCTATGATAACAACACGGGGGAGGCGGTGATCAGGATAAAGAATGGAGGTGAATTTAGAGTATTTGATCCTATGGAATTATTTAGTTTTTATGATAAGGACCTGCTAGTTCTATGCGAAAATCATATTAAAGTAGGAACAGGAGAGGAGACAAGAAAGGAAGCCTGTTTATGACTGTGGCTAACAAAGTGAGAGGAGTGCGGGCCGAAGTGAAAGAGATGGCCGAGAAAGTACGAGCTGCAGATGAGCTAAACATGGAAGTCAGGGATTTGGCTAGACAGTTTGCGCAAGCAAGTGTTCGTCCCGAGGGAGCTAATGAAGCTGGAGGTGACCAGAGTGTATCATTTGCTGAAGCTCCTAAGGAGGTTGCTGCAAGAGCTGTAGAAGGAACATCAGAGGCAGTGGGGGAGAATGGAGCTGGTCAGGGAGAATCTATGTCTCAAGCCCCCAGGGAAGAAGCTACAGGAACTGATATAGATACATCAAAAGTAGTGAAGAGTCTGGAGCTGACGAGACAAATCAAGGAGATTGAAGGCAGTGAGTTCCAACCTAGGGCGAGTATTAAAGATCAAGTATAGGTTGGACTCACATTAGATAAGATTGTTTATATTTCTTTGTAATAGGTCTAATGTTAGTCTACTTTTATATGAATTTAGTTTTATCTTGTTTTGTAGTCCAGCGAAACTGTGAGCGAAACTGAAGTTTCGCTCACAGTCAGCTGCTTAGTTCTCCCGGCGAAACTGATGTTTCTGTCGGACGAAACTATAGTCTCGGCAGAACAGTTTCACTGACAACGAAACTGTCTGCAAAACTAAGACTGTTGTATATAGTTTTGATCATTTTCATTGTTGTTAAGCTTGCAAAAACCCTAATCGTTTATTCTTGTTGCAAGTGAGTATTGTAAGCAGTTTATTTACTGATATATCATTGTGCTTTGTTATTATTGGTTATGTTGATCATCATTGCTTTATTTTGAATCATTTGTGGTTGCTCTCAATCTTCATCATCTTTGTTTCTTGTTGTTTGTATTTGATATTGAACAATCCAACATCTTATTTGTACTGCAAATCGATCAAATGGACCAACAGTATATAATCACATAATCATGTCTTAGCATAGAAAGAACATAAAAATCCTATATAAGCATATAAAATACATGAGATGACTCATGTGTAAGGTTATTAGCTAAAGTCTAGTTCATTTCATTTTAAATAACCTAATTCTCTATAACCATGGCTTTGATACTAGTCTGTCACATGCAACTAATAACGGAATCACTAGGGCGGACGTATCCGAATCGATTGCTCATAGTACATGGTACTGAATGCATTAAAATAATATTAAATGTCTTTTTCATTGAATATTACTAATCAATCAATACATTACAATTAAATAAAAACTCAAGTAAACATAATACAACTGTCTTTAATCTTGACTAAGTCTAAGCCCTAAATGTACATATAGAAGTCCACTAATCTGTATTCCTAAAATCATGTGAAAAAGTAACGAGTTAGCTAACGAAGTAGCCGGTGAGTAAACACAAGTTTGAATACATATATAGATTGATTAAAATTTATTAAAAGACAATTCAATTCACATGGTAATGTCAAGACTTATAATGCAATAGTGTAACATAAAAGAAAAAACAAACACAATCAAACCAAATGAATAAATTGACTCAGTCCGCAAACAAAGCCTTATGATTTATTGATTGAGTCCGGTTCCAATCACCACTCGAATATTTATATAGGGTGGGTTTTCAAACCAATAGATCTATAATCACCACTCAAATAGCCATATTGGATGGCTTTATCAAACCATCTATCATTGTTACCATGTTTGTATGAATAAATCATTGTGTATCATCTAGTTTATCTAATTATACACACATAATTGTAAGTAATAACATAGCATGTTGAATTAATATTTATAATATAATAACAATGAATAGAAATGATTGAATATAAATCACGTGATTTCCCCAAAATATAAAACATGAAAAATAGGCTATGAATACTCGTATTGTATAATGATGGTTGTAGGGTTCATAAGAAAGCTTGGATGTTCAAGAATCAAGGGTGATGTCCTAAGAAAACAATAACTTGAGGTCGGAATTCATTAGAAGAAGTTAGGACGCTTAGAGAATGTCAAAGGCAAAAGCTAGATTGAAAAAGAATTATTGCATCAATTTTAGATACTGGACAAAATGTTTGGTACGTGTTTGAACAGATTTTTAAAACATCAAACGGTTTCAGAAAATTATAAGAATTGATAGTTAACTAGCTCAAAGTCTCCCGGACAACTTTCATGTAGGAAAGTTTTTATGAAAAGACCAAAAAATAGGTCAAAATAGTAGCACAAGACAGAAGGTGCTGAAATACGCACTTATCTTGTGAAGGCTATTGTTGAGTCATCCGATTGACTTTGAAGACGTATAAAATATCATTAAAAAAGAAATTCAATGAAATTAAGGAGTCTGATTTTACCCAAATTTAGTTTGTTATGACCAAGTTATAATTAGTTGAAGTCTGATTACATTCTGCCAAAATTTTAATAAGGCACTTATGTGCATTTTTAAATTGTTAAAGCATGAAGCGGGATAGAAAAAATCTTAATATGTCGATATATAGCATATTAGATTCCATTTGAGTTATAAAGAATGTTCCAAGACTTTAGCATAGCCATCATTTAGAGAAACAATCTTGCTGAATAAGTGAATGCGATAGAATAGCCGTCCATGTGCAAACGGGATTCTATGTTTACATTAGGTGAAACAAATCATTAATGCATTTGTTCATCATTTATATTTCATACATCCATCATACAATAATATGTTAGATTGTTGTTTCAACTAAATTAAAGAAAAGAAAATGAAACAACATTTAGAAAAATGCATAAGATAAAAGCAATATAAGATTACCATAGCATTAATTTTATTTTTGAAATTACTTGTGAAAGAAATTGATGAAAATCAAAGAATGAAAGAAAGGTTTGTAAGTGGGATTTTTTAGAGATTGAGCAAAAGAAAAGTAAGGCGTAAAGCTTGTTGTTATAGTTGAGGTTAGGAGAGGGTTATAAATGGTATTAATGGTGAGTTACAAGTCTTTCAAAAGTGGTTATGATTGGAATTTGAAAAAATATACAGAACTTAAATAAAATAAATAAATAGAAAAATAATTACAATTTAAACTCTGTATTTATTAACACCCTAATTTTATTTTAATCAACTTTTTTTATAAATTTTTTTATAAACTTTATAAATCTCATGAAAACTTTGCACTTTGATTACTTATTTTAATTGAATAGTTAAAATCATATAAATATTAATAACCTTTTAAATTTATAAAATTTATTTTATAAATTTTAAAATTAAATTAAATTGGTTAAGTGACATATTTATTTTATTTGAAACACAAAAATAAATAAACAGACTAAATAATGAATGTGGATTACAAGATTGACTTAAACAGATTCGGGTTTCAGTTTATAATTTGAAAATGGGTGAGATGTTACACCTAATCCCTCAATTAATCAAGCGACACTATTGCAACTTCCTTCACTAATGCCCTCCACCATTCTTTTCAAGCCGATCAGCAAGAAATCAGGTTACACCTTCTTCAATTGATTATATATTCCTCAATTAAACATTTATTTTAACATTTGATCTCAATCAATTAATGGAATCCTCTATCATAATCTACCTGCACCAAAATCAAATCAGCTCTTCAATCTCTCATTTAGTCCTTTTTATCAACTTTTATTCTTTATTGCTACCTCGTATTCATCTCTCTTTGAATCCTTATGTACAGGTCTTGATCGCTACAGTTCTCCATCATTAAATTTAGGGTTTGTTAGAGATGTGATAATGAATTTAGGTTTCATCTATCTCAAACGACTCTAGTTCAAGAAGCTTTTGCAACAACACTTAGTTTCTAAGCCTCTTTTACATGTCTACCCTGATCTAAAGCACCTACATGACAAGAGTAATGCTCAAATTCAAGTATGATACCATTATCTTGTAGCATTGATTCAATATATGTATAGTCTTCTAATCATAAAGTACTAGTTATCATGATTGGCCTAGGCACTATAGGTGTTTCACTAAATTCCTCTATGACATGTTTTTCAAGTGTTAATTGATAACTCTCTTATTTCTAATATTAATCTCTTTGTTTATTATCATTTAGCTAAGTAAGGATATCTTCTTCATCCATAAAAGTGGAGATCCCTCTACACGATTCAAATTCTTTTTTTTTTTTTGCATTCCAGGTGATTTACATGGATCTCTTTGGCTAATTCCAATCATACCTAAAGCTATTCAAGATCTTTATAGCTCTTTAAATACTCCACCATCACTCAGAGGATGGAAGTCAAACGGTGATGATACTTGTCAAGAATCATGGACTGGAGTTATGTTTGTGTAACCCATCAGCAAAAAAGTTATCACTTATTGTTTAAAAAGAAGTCAATTTTGTCAAAACCTAACATTAGGAACATAGAGATATAAGAATCATACTACATAAATGGTCCTAGTTTCAGCAATTAGTGTAGTTGGAGATATGAGATTCAAAACTACATAGTGAGTTTGGTTGTAACATCTTGTAAAGTTTTTATTATACAGATGTTAGAATTATTTTTGTAAAGAAAGTATTGTACCTAAACTTTATTAATTTCCTTACACAATTATGAAATAATAAGTTCTTTTATCACATAAGATCATGTATCTTTGAATAGTTTTAGTTATAATATTGTTCATATTTTTAATGTATTTTGCCATTTCAATGCTATTGAGTATGCACTCTACTTTGACCTATTTTCTACTATTGAATGCACAACATTAATTATTGTTGTTCCATTGGTATGAGGGCACTACATATCGTTAAAGAAAAATGACAGCAAAATTGTTTGTTAACAAGCATATGATCCAAGTTGTTGAATCTAGACATGAAAGTGCAACTAGCCAGCTACCCCTTAAAGATTAAACATCCAAGCTGGCTTAGCACTTGAGAATTTACATCCTATTATTAATTACCACTTAGGATCCTAGTTTTATATCAAACTGTTGTGATTGCAAAGAGTGGGCATACTGCTGAGCCTAGTCAAGTTGATAAGCCCAACCTAAGAGACAAAAGCCCAGCTTAGGAACGAAGAAGCCAAAAGGAGAAACATTTACCTGCCAAGCTAAGGGACTACAATTGACATGAAGAATATTGTAGTGGTATTTAATTAATTATTTTATCCTTTATAGAGTAAGTAGGTTGTCATGGGTAGGGTATGTTGAATATTAAGAAAGTTTGTTAGATTATTGTCTTCCCACCCCAAATTCTTTTGTAACTTTCTCATCTCCAATTCTATCAATACAATCATCCCTATTCTATCCAATTATGTTCTTATATTTGAAATTATTACAAAACATTGGTGCTTTCATTGACCATTAGCCATGGTTGATGTTACTCGTTTCAAGGTTTTGGATGATATCAGCATCAAATTGCAAGAGAGTCATCGGGAACTATTATCTCAATTAGCCATAGCAGCTCCTAAGTCTGATGTCTCCTTAATTGCGTATTCTTTGGAGGATACGAACCAAGCAGTCAGTGAGTTATGTGTCCGTGTAGGTTTATTGGCAAAAAACAAATTCTCTTCCTTCGATGCTTCTAGTGAATCCGATTTCTCTACTTCCTCTAGATCTTATCATACTACTGATTCATTAGTTTTTGGTCATCATTAACCAACTCCAATAAATTTACCCCAATTCGATGGTTCCCACACCGAACGATGGGTTGCGCAAGAAAATCTTTATTTCGAATTCTATCGTATACTAGTAGAGGTCTGTTTATTGATTGCTTCGTTCCGTTTTGATGATATAACAGCAGATTGGTATGATTGGATGGATCAGTATGATCCGATTACCACCTAGGCAGCGTTTATAGCCGCTCTTATTAAGAGTTTTTTTGTAAGAAAACCCTAGAATGGTGGGAAGGGTTGTTGGCCAAATTACAACAGACATCTACAGTTGAAGACTAAAGACACTGATTTGAGGACATTTCCAACCGACCATGGTGGCTCTTTCACAGGATTTATTTTTTCATGTTAAATTTCAGGGCTCCAGTTGGATATTAAACAGTCCATCTTAATACGCAAGCCTAATACACTATAGGAGGCTATGGAGAACGCCCAATTGCATGAAAACCGGATTAATATGGAACGTGAAGTGGGTCACGTTTCTTTGCCCTCTGGTAAGCCTATTCTACACATCCCTAAACCACGACCCACTAATTCCTTTAGCTCTTCTTCCCCTGTACCTTCTACACCTAAGTATTCAACCGCCACTCTAGGTTTTTCAAAATTATCACAAGCCAAAATTTCTCAAAAGAGGGCATTAGGGCTTTGTTTTCGCTATGATGAGAAGTTTACATTGGACCATAAATGTCATGTTTTTCTTCAACTACTATTCTTTGATGATGATCCTGGTCTAGAACATGGTAATAATTCTGGTAATAGCGACACACCTGACTCTATGTTAGGAGAATCATTAAAACTTGTTGAGGTAAAATCACAATCTTCCATTTCTTATAATGCATTAGTGGGTGGGTTCTCGGCTTCTACCTTGCGTTTTCAAGGGACAATCAAAGGTCAGGTGGTGGAAGTTTTATTGGATGGTGGTAGAACCAATTTTTTGTCTAGACCAAAATTGTTAGGTTTTTGAACCTCGCCATCAAATCTATTCCACCATTTTTAGTGTTGGTTGGTAGTGGTGAAAGTTTACCATGTACCGTGGTGGCTAGACAAGTGGAATTGATTATTCAGGGCTCTTTCATGTTGATTCATTTATTTGTCTTACCTTTTCATGGTTGGGATATGGTACTTAATGTTTCTTGGTTGTCGACTTTGGGCCGTGTACTTACTAATTACGCCAGAGCTACTTTTGAATCTCAATTGGAGGATACCCATGTTGTTTGGCAAGGGGATACTAATCCAACGGCTGAACCAAATCAGTTTCATGGGTTGAAGAAATTAGCTCCAAATTATGCCATTGCTCATTATTTTCACTTGCACCTATTGCCTTCTCAAGATGAAAATATTCCACTAGTACCACCGAACATTCAACACTTATAGGATAAATTTTCCCAAGTTTTCCAACTACCCACTGGGTTGCCTCCTATACGGCGTCAAGACCATGGTATATCCCTACTTCCTAATTCCGCACCCGTTGTGGTCCGTCTCTATAGATACCCTCACTTTCAAAAACAGGAGGTGGAGCGCCTTGTGAATGATATGCTGACCCAATAAATCATTTGACCGAGTTCTAGCCCATTTTCTTCTTCGCATTACTTGTCCACACGAAAGATGGCACGTGGCATTTTTGCATGGACTATAGGGCTCTTAACGCCATTACTATTCAGGATCATTTCCCTATCCCTACCATTGATGAGCTATTTGATGAATTATATGGCGCCGTTTATTTTTCTAAGTTAGATATTTTATCGGGATACCATCAAATTTGTCTTCAAGACGGTGCTATTGACAAAATGGCTTTCCATACACATGATGGTCACTACGAGTTTCTCATAATGCCTTTTAGCCTCACAAACACCCCTTCCTCGTTCCAACGGTTAATGAATGATGTGTTTCGTCCGTTTCTCCGGTGATTTGTTATCTTTTTCTTTAACGATATTTTAATATATAGTTCCACTTGGGCTCTCATTTACGGTTGGTTTTTCAGACCTTATTTAACAATAAGCTTGTGTCTAAGTTAGCAAAATGTGTTTTTGGGCAAACCACAATAGGCTATTTGGGCCTTGTTATATCAGCCCAAGGCATTGAAGCGGATCCTAACAAAATTGAAAGTATTAAAAATGGCCTACACCACATAATGTTAAAGAGGTTCGTAGTTTTCTAGGGTTATCCGGGTACTATTGCCATTTCATCCATCATTATGCGTCTATTGCCGACCCTTTCTCGGATTTATTGAAGAAACATAAATTTGTATGGACTTGTTTATATGACGAGACTTTTTGCAAACTCAAAACATTGCTTAGTACCACATCAGTCTTTCGGCTACTAGACTTCTCCATACCTTTCACGGTTTAGACAGCTGCTTTAGGCATAGGGATTGGTGCCATTTTATCACAAGAGAAACAACATATTGCTTATTATAGTCTAAAGTTAAGTCCTCGGATGCAAGCCGCCATACAAGCTGCACAACACAGTGAGCAGCTTTGTCTCAGACTTCAGCTGCTTCTGATAATCGTTCCTCTCGCTCCAACTACAACGAAGCTCTGGGAAATGTTTGTCATTACGCAAGCCATCGCCAAATAGAGACATTATCTTTAAGGCCCTAAATTCCAAATAATCTCTGATCAACAGTCTCTCAAGAACCTCTAGGATGAGGTTTTCCAAACTTTGGATCAATAAAAATGGCTTGGGAAAATGCTTGGCTATGAATTTGACATTCTTTATCAACCCGGTAAATTGAACACTACGGCTGATGCGTTATCCCGTGTGTTTTCTTCACAGATGTCGACTCTTTCTAGCCAAGATCTTCCTTTTTGGTATATCTTCAAGGCATATTGCAGACTGATCCAACTCTCCACTAGTTATACTCTAATGTGTTACGGAACCCTTCTCAATATCCAGACTACCTGATGCACAGTGGGTTACTCCTACTCCGAGGCTGCTTAATGATTCCTAATGATTCGGACCATCGACAGCGTCTTTTATCGGAGTTTCATGCCTCTATTTCTAGGGGTGACTCCTGTATTACCTGCACCTTTCACTGGTTGGCTGCTAACTTCTTGTGGAAACATATGCGGAATGATGTTAAGTCATTTGTTGCAAATTGTCAAATTTGCCAGTAGTTTAAGTCTTCTTTTGTTTATCCAACAGATCTTCTTCAACCTTTGCCGATTATGTCCCTCCTTTTTAGCACATTGCTATGGACTTCATCTTGTTTGCCCCTATCAACCCAAGGATTGGTATAAATTCTTACCGTTGGTAGAGTATTGGTACAACGCTTCCTTCAAAATGGCCACTTAATCGGACCCATTACGTCGAAGGTGCTATTTCAAACTCTCTGTTGGAATCTTAATTACTTTGACCAAGATGTGGTTTTAACCACCTTAAAGTCTAATTTGTTGTGGGCTCAGTCTAGAATGAAAACTTATTCTGACTCCAACCATGGTGATGTCCAATTTACTATTGGGGATTAGGTCTTCGTTAAGCTACAACCATACTGTTAACACTCCGTCAGTCTCCAGTGCCACTACAAGCTTAATCGTCATTTCTTCGGTCCCTATCAAGTGCCCAAACGCATTGGTCCAGTTGCTTATCGGCTCAATCTTCCCTAGGCCTGTATCCATTATGACTTTTATGTCTCTATGATGTGGAAATGCACCAGTAACCGGTCTAACAAAGCACTCCTTTACACCTGGTGGATTCCTCTTCCACAATTACCCTTAAACCAAAACTTATTTTGAATAATCAAACTCTTCTGCGGGGCACTACTTCAGCTCCTCAAATTTTGATATAATAGGATGAATTGGATATTTCGGAGGCCACTTGGGAGGATAAATCCACTTTTCAAAAATCTTTTCCAAAATTTAGCCTTGAGGACAAGGCTAATTTTAAAGAGGTGGTAATGTTGTGATTGCAAAGACTAGGGATACTGTTGGGACTAGTCAAGTTGATAAGCCTAACACAAGAGACAAACGCCTAGCTCAGGAATGAAAAAGCCAAAGGGAGAATGAAGCACCGGTGCAGGGGAGCAATGCAATAGTTTCACAAGGTTGGAGAGACTATAACACTTAACATATCAAATAGAGATCCGGCTAAATGAAACAATGAACACAAGTAAAGAACACAATAAGAACATAAGTAGATGGTTTTCAATAATGATGTATATTTCTCTCAAGTGTTTTACAAGTGTTATAAAGCTTAGTCCTAAGAACTGGTACCTGAGATACTTTAAACATCCTAACCATACTTTGAAGGTCAGCTAGAACACTAATCTAGACAACAAGTATAACTACAATTTGTAGCTTTCATGATCTTCTACTTAATATTGGTTATGTATTACAAGCCACATATATCCCCCGTATCCCTCCCTTTCCTATATCGATAGGTTAGGATAAGCCTATTTAATTGCAAACACGTTATGCAATTTCAAATTTAATACATTATAAGGGTGGAGGTTAAGTCCAATAGCAAAGCTATTTGGAGTTAATGTAGTAAGGTTTCCTTTGAGGTTAATGATTTAAGCATAATCTATGACAAGTGGTAAATAAATGTGGTATAGATTAAACAAAAACTTATAGGTATATTAAAATAAAAGAGAGATCAAATGAGAACTCTCTTTTTGAAATTAAGTATAAGGCAAATTGCCTTTTGACTAGTGACTATGACATGCCATAGCTCACTTCCTTATCTACTACAAAAAGGATAAAAGTACAAAGTAGAATGTTACAAACTATAAGACCTTAATCTACAGTTAACAAAAGCATAGAGAAATCACCAACTTGTATAAGTTGGTGAGTCATTAGAGATGGAAATATAAAGTTGTTTAGATTTTGTCAAAAGCATGTCAGAGAAAGCATGTATTTTCTGTCTTTGGCATAAATCAGTCTCTTAGCTTTGAAAAACTATCTTGAAGCTTCAGAAGACTTTATCTTTGGCTACAAAAGAATTGGTCTTTTGGCTTTGGAAGATTTGACACTAAATGAATTTCATTGAGTTGTATCAAATCTTCTGAAGTAACTTTCTCTGTACTTCAGTATGCATATTTAGAGAACTTTAGTTGCATCAGCCTCAAAGTATAACTCTTACAAACTCCCCCTAGGTTGATGCTACCAAAACTGGAGGATAACTTTGAGTCTTGATCTTTATCTGGTTATAGTCCTCATCGTGAGCGAGACCATTCCCTTTTTCATTAGTTGGTCAGGATTCCTCAGACTCTCATAGTATCTTCCCATGTCAAAGAGATGATGCAGAGGAGGATCAAGCATGTTTTGCCTGAAGTACACATCTTGACCCCCTTGATCTCTAGTGACATACCATATGTCTGGGTTAGTAGCAAAGGCCTAAGACAAGATGGATCTCTCTGCAGCAAGAGGCTCTACATGAAATGGAGTTGGTTAAGTAGCCACTTCTTGATCACCCTGAGGATGTTCTGACCCATCCTGAGGTGTAGAGATGGATGCCTTATACTTCTTCTTCTTCTTCTTCTTCTTAACCCTCCTTATGGCCATCCTCTTCCTCTTTCTCTATTTTAACTGAGGAGATTGGTCTTTAATACTAGATGTTCCTTCTTTGTTCTTCTCAGTTGGGTCCTTTTCCTTTACAGGTTCTAAAGGAGAAGTATCAAGACCCTACTATGGGTCAGAAGATGAAGCTTGTTGGGATGTAGCACTAGGTCTAAGTTGAATTGTCTATTGTGATTCAACCTTGACCTCAGCTTCAGGTATAGCCAAGCTTGGTGGAGAATGCAAGTCAACCAGCTCACCCTTCTTAATCTTTTGATTGATCACTCTACTATGATCATCCATAGTTGATAAAGACATTGGACCAAGTCTCCTTCTTGAGAACCCATACAGTTTCAAGAAGCTCACCATCTTTAGTCTGTCAGCAGACTTCTTCTGGTTGGCTTGGATGGTAGCTCTTGACTTAGTAGCCTTTTCCCTCATCTTCCTATTAGCAGCTTTCTTTTCTTTTAACACTTCTTGCTCAAGCTGCTTGAGGTACTCAAACCCAATGTACTCATATGACCAGGGAAGTAGGTCTGCTACCTGATAGAGGCCTATGACACTCAAGTAGGTTATCATGTTTTATCAGTCTTGTTCCTTACCTATCTGATTTTCTTGTTCAAGTGCCATAGCCTCTACTTCAAGGCTTTCTTGAACTGGAGAGAATGTTGGAGCCTTATAAAGTCTTTTTCTTTTTCTTTCTTCCTTAATCTTGAGGAGCAACTCTACAGCCTTAGCTTCCTTCCTCTCTTTTGACACTTTGGTGTCAGCCAGTTCATTTAATTACTCCAAGGGAAGAGAGGTGATTTCATCAATAATGTAGTTCCTTGACCCCAAACAATTCAATCTAGCAGCCCTTAGCTCATCCTCCTGAGTGTTTGGCCTGGGGGCAGCCTTAATTGCAGCTTCCATGAAGCTGGGGGTCTCACTTGTTCTCTCTCCCCTTGCCATCCTCTTCCTCTCAATTTTCTCCTCCTCAATATCCTCGAATGTCATGATCCTCTACCCTTTGTCAGTCACTAGCCTGTGTGACTCAGGGTGAAGAGAGCTTTGGCCTTCATCACTTGGTGTAGTACTTAAGCTCTAGCTAGGGAGAGGCTATGAGACACCTCCACTAGCTAATGACTCACTTAGGGTACTAGGTGCTAAAGCAATTCATGTCTCAAGGTTTACAGGTTCAATTACTGGGCCTTCAACTATGGTTTCCCCATTAAAGCTAATTTTAAGGTCTGCCTCAATAACTAGTTGACCAACAGTTTTGCCTGTTAGCCTTTGTCTCTATACGTATCAATAACTAATTTTAAGGTCTGCCTCAATAACTAATTTTAAGGTCTGCCTCAATAATGATATATGTGTGTGTTATGCAATGATATATGTGTGTGTTATGCATGATGCATGTGTGTAATCTGCTAGTGTGTTTTTCTGCATATATTAGTGTATGAATGCATGTATGCATATGTATTGTGTGGATATATGAATGTTGCATATATGTTTGTATGCGTAGCAGTGTGTGTTCAAGGGAATCATGGTTGTGGTTGCAAGTATATATATAAAAGCAACACATGTGTGTGCACCACATCCGTGGCATTATATATTATTTAATTTTATGCATAAATTTGTAATGTTTATCGTGCATGCTGCTTGTGGCATTGTGTGAATATATATAATATACATGTTTGATTTTGTTGGATGTATGTGGTTGGTCAAGCATAATTGAGAAGGTAATTATGTTTATTTGTGCTTGCGTGTGCATGGGTGAATTGGGACGCTTGGCCTGAAACCGAGAATACGAAACCGTACGATCGTTATATTTATATTTAATAATTAAAATTAATATTATATATTAATTTAAATCCAGGTTGAGCGGAGACCCTAAACGTTGTGCTTTCGTTTATTAATTGCTGTGCATTTAAGGTGAGTTCTCAGCCCCACTTTCATATTATACTCTCTTTTGGGGGAGAGAAACATGCTATTTTCATAAACGTACAATGCTTTAGATTAGTAATACTGCATATACTGGTTTACTGTTGTGATACCACTACGCCCCATCAGACCGTTAATATGGTATTAGCGAGGTGATTGTTAGTAGATCTACTGGGTTTGACAAACCCCACCCGGGCTAGTCGTGCTAGTTTGACTGGAGGTCAAACGGGTGAATGGTTAGCCTGTTTCATACACATAGTGACTTGTTGTAGGCTAGCTACCTACTTATATGCTTTGATTACTTAATATGGATTTCATTACTGTTACTTACTGTTTTCTGATAAAACTCTGAATTCACCAACCTTGTGTTGACACTTTAGCATGTTTCTTTCAGGTTCTTAAGCTGCGCACGAATAGGAACATCTGGCATTTATCATCGTAGAGTCAAATGAACAATTTACATTTTTCTATAAAATATATTTATTTGGTTTGCGCGTGTTTGCACTGTTTAAATTACGTATTATTTCGCTTCCGCATTTATTTTCATGTTTCATGTTTAATTATGATTTTAAGAAACTTTATTTAATTTGAAAATTATGTTTTGTAATTGTTGCATCGTTTGGTGTAACTAATGGCTAAGATCCTGGTATGTCACGCGCCTAACGGTATTACCCCGTTTGGGGAATTTGAGGGTGTGATACTTGCCCTTGAGACCGGTGATCTCAAGTTGCTGATCAATGACCAGCCTTTGCAAGGTAGCCACCTGAGATTCTAGGTGACTTACCGTTGAAACTAAATAAGTGCATGTTTTGGATAGTTTTTGCACCTTTAGTTGCAGAATCCCCTCATCTTCAAAAGAAGAATCATGTAAATAAGAGACATAACGAAAGTCATCTCCCTCACCACTAGCTTGTGGTTTTTGGCTGTTAGATTTCCCTTGCTCCATGGAAACTTGAAAAGTGTCAAGGGGTTGGGTTGACATGGTTGAGGTCTTAATGATATAATCATTTGCAAAAGTGAGAGCCTCTTCCATATGGACTTCCTTAACATGTTTAGACAAGTCCTCCTTAGTTAGTGGTGGATGATGAGGGATAGATATTGGTGTTTTGAGAGCACTCATCTCTTCTTGAGCAGGGGAGGAGAAGAAAGACTCATGGTACTCAATAAAACCCATATCCTTATCATCATAGAATTGGAGGTCAGGAATTGGTTGGTTTAAGTCTAACGGTTGGGGATGGTAACCATCCCCTGAAGGTTGATCACCTGAGTTTTGAGACTCAGAGTGAAGGCTTGGGCTTGGGCTATGAGCTCATAGTTAAGAATGTGCTGGACATATCTAGGCAACATGTAGTATTCTATGGAGTCCAAGTTGGCAAGCAAGTGTGTATAAACAAACTGAGAATACTTGAACTTGACCCTTTAACCATTCCATGGAGTATGTAGGATAAGTCCTTAGGAATCTTGTGTTATCCTCCATGTTTGTTAGATAATGAATGAATAATAACGTGGAGGGGGTACTTCCATTGGTAGGAGACCTTACTCGTTTTGAAGGTTCTTACTGTGAAGTCCCCTTCATAGTCAATTTGCCTGAATGATTCATTCACAACAGATTTGGCAAAGGACAACTCGCCTTCTCACCGTCCAAGATCACCTCTTGGCAGGTCACAGAACTCCAGCAGTTGTTCTTCATAAAGTGGAGGGTCAATTGTAAGTGTGGTGAGGTAGGATGATTGAACAAGAAAATGGCAAACACCTAAGAAACCAGGATATTCCTCCGATGTCAACAGAGCAACTTGAGTATGTTGCCTGTGAAGATGCAAGGAAAAATTTGGCTGGTTTCAGGGTTTAGGGTTGGCCATTTTAGAAAGCTTTAAGATGAAGAGAGCTAAGAACAAAGAGGGTTTATGGGAGAATTTAGGGTTTGAACTTTGCAGATGAATAGGAAGAAGAAAGAGGGGGAACCATTGTAAGGATATTTATATGGTTGGATTTGAGATAAAGTTAATGTAAGAGGATAAACTTTGAAATCCGGATATCGGTCCCACCATTGAAAAAGTGCCTAAAAAGTTAGTTATCTTGGATGTAGAAAATCTTTCGAAGGTAATTTATCTTAGGAAGTTTTAAGAAAACTTTTGAATCCAATTTGACTTCGGAAGATATTCCTTAGCTTCACAAGAATTTCTTCGAAAGAAAAATACTTAGAGTAATTTACTTTCGATTATATCATCGTATTGTTCATTTGTGTTAACTTTGAATAGTTTCATTAATCCCTTTTCAAAATTATCTCTTATCAAATGATACTTGATGTTGATGTGCTTTGTCTTTGAGTGCTGCATGGGATTCTCTATGATAGAGATAACACTATTGCTGTCTATGTGGATGGGAGCCTAGTTGAAGTTGAATCCATAATCTAACATCTGATTCCAAATCCAAAGCACTTGAGCATAGTAGCTTGTAGCAGTAATGTATTCAGCTTAAGCAGTTGATGCAGACACACAAGATTGTTTCTTCAATTACCATGAGACCATCCTTCCACCAAGGAATTGACATCCCCCTAATGTAAACTTTGCAGTCATGTTGCACCCACCATGGTCATTATCTGTATAAGCATACAGATTGAAGTCAGAATTCTTTGGATACCAAAGTCCTAGCTTGGGAGCACCTTTGAGGTATCTAAGAATCCTCTTGATAGCAACCAAGTGTGACATCTTGGGCTTGGCTTGATATCTTGCACATATGCATGTGGTAAACATAATATCAGGCCCGTTGGCTGTGAGGTACATAAGAGACCCAATCATAGCCCTATAAAGGTGTTCATCAACACACTCCCCCTTAAGATCAGGTCCTAGGAGAGTGATTTCTGGCTATTTCAACATGCTTCACTTAAAGACCTTAATCTTCAAGTACAAAGTAGAAAGTTAAAGACTCTAAGATCTTAATCTAAAGTTGACAAAAGCATGGAGATATCACTAACTTGTATAAGTTGGTGAGTCATCGAAAATGGCAGCGGAAAGTTGTTCAGCGTTTGTCAAAAGCATATCAGAGAAAGCATGTCTTCTCTGTCTTCAGAAGAAATCCATCTCTTGGCTTCGGAAGACTTTGTCTTAAAGCTTCGGAAGACTTCATCTTTGGCTTCGGAAGAAATGGTCTTTTGGCTTCAAAAGATTTGACACTTAGTGAATTTCATTGAGTTGTATCAAATCTTCCGAAATAACTTTCTATGTACATCAGTATGCATGTTGAGAGAACTTTGGTTGCATCAGCCTCTAACTATAACTCTTACAGAGAAAACTTACCTACCATGCTAAGGGACTACAAATTGATGTGAAGAATAGTGCATGGGTATTTAATTAATTTTTTTTATCTTTTATAGAGTCAGGAGGTTGTCATGGGTGAGGTATGTGAATATTAAGAAAGTTTGTTAGATCATTCTCTTCCCACCCCAAATTCTTCTGTAACTTTCTCATCCCCAATTCTATCAATAGAATCATCCCACCTATATCCATTTATGTTCTAATTTTTTAAATATACAATTATCACACAAAACAAACATATAAAACCACTTTGCTATGAACAATTAGGAACAAAATATACATGATATGAATTTACTATTTTTTGGCATGTTTCAGCCGTTTCATATTGAATTCCTATATTTTGACCCAATTAATATTAATTCATTATAATTTGACCCAATGTAGTTATAATATTAATTTACTATATTTTGAGTTTGACACGTTTAATATTAATGGTCTGTATACTCATATTAGTTCGTTATCTTTTGACCCATTAATATTAATTCACTGTGTTATGGGCCTATGAACGTTCTAGTCATGACAATTTTATATTTTTGTTTAACAAATTGGCATTAGAATAGTAAATGTAAAGTATAAAGATCATGTAGCAAGTACCAAACTTACTAATAAAGAAAAAAGGGTTTGTGCTCTTTGTTGAAAGAGTACTACTTATTGGAGATGTAAAGTTACTAAAACAATGCACTACTTGAATGCACTATGACAAATTTCAAAACCTTAAAAGCTACTCAAATTTTACTCAAAACCTACTATTGATCTTTAAAACTAGCCTTCATGTTGATTTACAACTCATGCTTCTCTTTGTGAGTCATCCACCGGGAAAAAGAATACATGGCAAATGCAAAAATTACATTAGAAAAAAAACACATAATGGTTCTTAAATCCCTGTGACGATTATTAATATTTTTATAGTTATCATGCTTTAAATATTTAAACCCTCTTTATTATGTACATATTTATTTCGATAAGGCTCATGTGTTGTCTTATTATTAAAACTTGAATAAATAGGTATCCCGAATCCATGTAAAAATGCATAATGGTTGTATAAATTATATGCATCATTCGGGGTATTGAAAACCTTTCTCCTTACATTGTTCGCTTCTTTGTTACCAAGCCTAAACTCTATGTCAACATAGTTAATATCTGTTTCAACATCTCAAGTTAGATTTGTTTCAACATCTCATCTGATTAGAATCCAATATTCATTTTGTTAAGGACGTCTTGTATAAACAAAGGCTAAATATTAATTCTTGTATGCCATAATAATATTATAACAAACATACAAACATCCTCCAACCATATTCAAAATCAAACTAAATGCTAACTTGTATGCTAAAACTTATGCTATAAATCTAACATATAAGTCTTCTACATACATTACTATCCAGGGCCGGCCCAATAGTACATCTGGCCCAAGATAGGCTTTCGGCCTCCTAATTTCATAAAGCCTCAAATATTGTTGACCCAATACCATATGTAGGCTCAAATCTATCCTTAAGCCCTAAGCAGTTCTACCCTTTCCCTCACTGCCTCTCCTCACATGTATTTTCTTTCTACAGTAGCAAATGGCCGCCTCTTTCATCAAGTTTCAGGATGATGAAATGTGCATTGGTTTTCGGTAATAGTCAAGTTTCAAGCATGGGCGCGCCTGCGGGGCCTACACCGTTGCGGTCACCCCTTTCAACAACAGCAAAATTGCTTGCGACTCTTCGAGATCAATAACAGTAATATTAGGTTGAAATCATTCAATAAATCCTCACCCGCCCCTTTAAGTTCAACTTATAATTCAAGTATTCAATCTGCGAATTGTTTAATCTTAGGCTGCTTTTTGTGATTTTGGATTTACGATTAACAAGGGTTGCGAACTTGCGATTAAGACCGCTAGAAGTGAAACTTCGATCTTGCTATAAGCCATTAAAAAGGCTAGAAGGTAGAAGTGAACTTTGATTTTGCAAGTGGCGATTAAGAAGGCTAGAAGTCAACCTTTTTTCTTTTAACTTGCAATCAGGACATCAGGTTAGTTTTTTGAATTTATGGTTTGTTGATTTGTTTCTGATTTCTGAATTGGTTTATTTGTTTTATATCTCATTGCTTGAATCTGATTAACAAGAATATAGGATCTGATATTCTAAATTGGTTATTAGTTTTCTAATTTTGATTGATTTATTTGATTATCTAATTGCTTGAATATGATTAGTTTTATTACTTCATTAGTAATTTGAATGTGGTGCATCAAAAAGGGATAAAAAGGCTAAACGAGAAGCTTTAAATGAATCACTAAAAGGATAAATTTTGAAATTCGTAACCACCACAACGTCTAATAATAATGAAACACTTGATGAAAATCTTGGAAAAGTTGATGAAAACCTTAATGAACCTATGAATAATGATATAAAGGTTTGAAAATGTTAATGATAAACCTACAAATAATGATGAAAAGTTTGAAAATATTGACGAAAACCTTGATAAACGTACAAATAATGATGAAAAAATTGAAAATATTGATGAAAACCTTGATTAACCTATAAATAGTGATGAACATACAAATGAGAATCAAACTAAAAAACCTATAAACTTTGTTGATCCTAGTCAATGGAATAATATTAATAATAATTTTGGAGATCTAATTATAGAAAAAGGTCCGGTTAAAATTTATAATGATACATTTCCAAGATATGAATTTTCAAGAAGCTTTAGTAATTCTTTTTATATGCAAAAATTACTTAATGGAGAAAAATATGAAAGAAAATGTGTTGTTCCAAAATGATCGAATGACAGTTCACTTGAATGATGGAATCGTTCAATATCAACAACAAACACAAATAAGAAGTAATTGATGATGAAGAATAAGTCAAAAGTATTCAAAATAAGACATTCAAATCCAATACACATAATAGAATCAATGCTCAATGATATTTAAGTGAAAATTCAGCTTACACAATACACTTGCAACAATAATCAATCGATTTAGGGTTTTGCAAGGATCATAACAATCAAAGAAATAAGTTCTATATATAGAGGATAGTTTCGCTGACAGTTTCGCAGTCAGCGAAACTATCTTGCCCAAGCACAGTTTCGTCTGGTTGCCGGGTGAAACTGTCAGCTGACTATGAGCGAAACTATAGTTTTGCTCATAGTTTCGCTGGGCAGCAAAACTCACAAAACTAAAATACTTACAAAAGTTATCTAACATTTATCCTATTACAATTAAACATAAACAAAAACTAGTCTAAGGTGAGTCCAACCTAATCTTGATCTTTAATACTCCCCCTATGTTGGACCTCACCGTCTTGATCATTCTTCTTTTGTCGCTTCAGCTCCACTTTCTTTATCAGCCACAAATTTTCCTTCTGCATCAGCTCCTGTTGTATCAACATCCTCAGAAGCTTTAGCCAATGATTCTCCTTGGTTAGTTCCTGCTGATGTAGCTTCCTCGGCACGTGCGCTTGCCTGCTCAAATTGTCTTGCCAAGTCCCGCACATCCATCCTTAATCGTCCCGAATCTTCTGGGCCAATTCTCTCACTTCAGCCCTAACACCTCGCACTTTGTTGGCAACCGTCATAAACAGGCTTGCCTCTTGACGCGTTTCAGTTCCTGCCCCAGCTTTAATGTTATTTTCACACAGCGCAAGCAAATCCTCATCACAACAAGCAAATAACTCCATAGGATCAAAGAGTCAGTATTCAGTTCCATCCTTCAACCTAATCACCACATCCCTAGTATTATTATCATAGAACCACTTCTCGAAGCTCTGAAGATTTTGAGGGAGGGGATCAGGTAATCTCACTCTACTCATAGTCTTTCGGGGCTTCACCCTCAGCACAATCCAACCCTTCTCAATCTCCCTATCCTTATCCTTCCTTGATCTCCTCCTCTCAGCCATCATGTACCCGAATTCCTCAAAATCGTCTTTGAGCCCTTGTTTGATTTTTTCATCTAACATCTTGGCTTGCTCACTTAGATTGGAATCTATCATAGGAATCACAACCAACCTCCTAAGATCCCACTTAGGCAAGGTCTTAAACGCCTTCCTTTTATGCAGATATGTGATACCTCCCCCTCTCCTATTTATCATAAACTTTTTCAGCCCGGTATTATACTTCCAGCTGATTATCTTCTTGTCAGCTTCTTTCTTGCTCTGCCTCGGCATATTTTGAAATAAACGGGTTATCTCCTCAGACTCCTTCTCCCTAACAAACCACACTTCCTTTACCAACTCAAACACATCGTCCTCGGGTTCTGAGTCATAATCTACTAGTTGTTCATCATCTTCATCCTCATCAATCGAACTCTTTTAAACAGACTTTTCAGCACCCTCCACAGCTGTATCTCTCACAATCTCTTCTCCTACCAAATCTTTATCTATATCAAATCCAAGTCAATAAATCCAGCTTCTATCACCACCTCCTCATTCTCTTCATTCTCCTTCCTTCCATCCTCATTCTCTGTTCCCTCCTCATTCCTTACACCAGATCCTCCAGCTGTCTCATCACCTGCACCACTTGTGCCCTCTCCTCCCCTAGTAGAGGTACCCACATTCAGGAATAGGTACCTAGATATACCAGTCAAATCATCTAACTTAGATTTAGTTAGCTGATTGGGGAGGCCGGCGGCTGCCTTCAGCTCATTTACTTCAGACAACAATCTCTTAATCAGATTTTGCTGATCCACCAGCATCTTGGACATCCCCTCTAACATCTCATCCTTCCTTTTCTCCCTTAATTTTTGATTTGTCAGTTTAGTCTTAATCATGCTCAACTCATTGGCCAGTGAAGAGTTGAGGTTCCTGATAATATCCTCATCCAATCCTCCCCTCTCATCTCTCCTCTAGGGCTCAATAAATTCTTTGTGTTTATGCTTAGTTCTCCTCTCAGCCTCCCCCTGGTCATCCTTTTTCTTGGACCGTTTCTCCTTTTTAGCCCTCACCTCCTGCTCTTCCTCAAAGTCATACTCTTTCTCTTTTGCATATCTCTTCTCTTCTTTACACACTCAGCTCGTTTCTCTCTCGACTCCTTTGCATGCTTGTCTTCCGACTCAATCACTCTCCTAATATAGTTCCACCTTTCGGCTGGATACATATTTTCCCAAAGATGTGTGATCTTTCCACTAAAGTCGTTCCTTATAGCAGAGCAGTCAGCGAATATCCTTGTGTTCATCTGAACCAATCTCTTTATCGCTCCATGTCTGGGCACATTTGGTATCAGATCGTCTATCAGCATCTGCAAGAATCTTGGATACAACAACCACTTGTCCTTCTTTAGGTCCATAACATTCTCTGCTATGCAGTCAAAAATAAGTTTGGCAATATTAGGCTTCTGCTCTCTACAAAAGATCACCACGGCTTTGGCCCAATCCAGATTAAGCCCATCTAATCCACCCTTTCGGTGATCTAAGCACATAATAAAAAACATGAGCAATGTATCTCTACTCCTTGGACAAGAAAGAATTTTTGATCTCTTTCCTTGTCCCAAAAGGAGGGCCCTTATATCCAATGCTCCTGAAGGCAGCAAACACCTCCTGATCAGTCATCTCCACCTCATCCCCACAATCCTCCTCCAGCCTTAGCACCCGAGCAATAATCTCAGCAGTAATCGAGATGTCGTTCTCCAGCACTCTAGCAACAATCCTTTGATGATTGGCTCTCGTATCATACTGGCAGTTCTCCAGAAATCTCGGATATGTAGATCATAAATAGTAGAAGAATGAGAAACAACATAAGCAATAGGTGAACGTTGGAGCCAACATATGCAGTCATGAAATCCTAAGGTTTTGGGCTCGTATCATCTAGAATAGCCGTAATGTTGTTCCATTTGTCGAATTTAAGATTAGCCATTTATATGAAAATATGAAAGATGAAACAAGTTAGAATATATACCAAAATAAATAACAATGAATAATAATTAAAAAGAATAAATTAAAGGAAAATCAAATTAATTTCGCTGGTCGAAAGTATAGTTTCGCTGGTCGAAACAGTAGTTTCAGCAAGCGGAAGTGAAGTTTCGGCATAAGATCGGCTGTAGTTTCGGCCAACCGAAGAAGTAGATTCGGCATGCCGAAACTATAATTTCGGCAATGTGAAACTAAATTCTATCCAGGAAAACTATCAGTTTGCTTGGATAGCTTAACTTCACAGTTTTGCTGAAATCCTTTGAACTTTCGTTCAGTTTCGCTGGAGCATCAGTACTTTCACAATATGAACTGCGAAGGTATCGAAGAGTCAAACTCCCATCGGTCCTTAGAATGATGTTTAAATCTGGATTAAACTACAACCGAGGGTTCGAAACACACACCTAATGCTTAAACATTCATCAAACACAAAGAAAACAATCCAAAACTCGAAATCATACATGAGGTTCACTATAGGGTCTCCGAAACTAATACTTGTTGATGGTGCGAAAATGAACTCGCAATTTCCCATTGTGCAGTATATAGCACTTAGTTTCACTGATAGCGAACCTATAGTTTCACCAGGTACATGTTTTGATCAGAATGGCTCTGAAGTGAGCGCAATTGCAGGCGAATCTATAGTTTCGCAATGCGAAACTAGCAACGAAAGTATAGTTTCGCTGAAACTTAAAAAAAACTTAAAATTTTCTATTTACCTTTTAATATATGATTAATTAGAAAAGAATCAAAAAGAAAATGCCCCACAAAACCTAATCAAAATTTTACAAAAATTAGAGAAACTAAAGAAACGAAAGTAAAGAAAAATAAAAGGATATAGAGATACGATAAGCTGACGAGATTTTCTAGAGAATCAAAGTTTGGCAGGATTGATGATATACTGGTCCTTTTAAAAGCATGCCTTCTTCCTTTCAACGAGTGAACTGCAGCTTTTGTTATCATGTTTTAGGTTCATTTAAAGAAGACTTAAATGACTCAGTCCCTAGAGACATTTGGCAAAGAAACTTATCTTGTCCTCATGATATATTGAACAAATGACACACTCTGCTTGATTATCCCATTAAGAACAACAAAGATCTTTTTCGAATGAAGCACAATCCTTATAGATGTCAAATGATGAGAGCTCCAGGTCTATACTCACGTATAACAAAAGAGTTGATCAATTGAGCTTGACAGATGAGAGCTTCAGGTCTATACTCACGTATAACAAAGAAAATCATCATATCATGCTGATGAGAGCTCCAGGTCTATACTTATGTATAACAAAAGAGATCATCACTCAGGTCAATGTTCACACATAGCAGAGGAGATAAGCACGTAGAATATAGCAAAGAGCTTCCTTGATACAAAAGGAGCAAGTAGATAGCACTTTTGATTAAAAATGACACATCAAAGAAGAGATATCATGTTCTCAATCCTTTTTGGACAAAGACTTGAAAGTTTATGAAGGCCAAGAATGTTAAGGGGATAATCCAAGTCAATAAGTTTCTTATTCTCTTAGTTTAGCCACAAGATCGCTGTTTACTTCACGTTTTGGCTGAGCCTATCATACATATCCCAACACAATACTGTTGACCTCCTTCAGATCTTTTCATGCAACAAACACTTTTATTTTAGATAATTTAGAGAATTCTGCAATGAAGACAAGAAACAAACGAACATATATTAATATCTCCCCCGAAATTTCTACAAATCAGCAAGATTGAAGAAATTTCTAAGTAAAATAAAAGGAAATTGTTTATAATATATATATATATATATATATATATATATATATATATATATATATATATATATATATGTGTGTATATATATATATATATATATATATATATATATATATATATATTATTTATATTTTTTTATTTTTAATTTTTTTAATGTAAAAATGATGAAAGGTTATGGAGCTTACAGAAAAAGTAAAAGAAAGAAAACAATAAAAGGAATATGAACAATATTTACATGAGATAGTTGAAAGAAAAACGGGTTTTAAAATGATATTAATCCTAACATGGAGATAAATTCATAAAAACGAGGTTTATCGAATGTTTTAGTGAAAAGATCGACTTTTTGATTTTTAGTATCAATAGGAATAATATCAATAAAACCCTTCTCTTGAGCATCACGGATTACATGAATCCGTGCTCGATGTGCTTGGTGCGGGAATGGTAAATTGGATTCTTGGCGATTCCAATGGCTGCTTCGTTGTCAGAGAATAAAGGTGTATGGAGAAAGTTGATTCCATAGTCAATCATCTGATGTTGTATCCACAACACTTGTGAGCAACAACTTGAAGCAACAGTATACTCTACCTCCCCGTGGAAAGAGACACAATAGTGTGTTTCTTGCTTTTCCATGACACAAGACTGTTTCCTAGGTATTGAAAGCCTCCAGTGACAGATTTTCTGTTTAACCTGCAACCATTAGAATAAATATTAGAATAAGCATGCAGATCAAAATTCCCACCATAAGGATACCAAAGCCCTAAACGAGAGAAGCCTTTAAGATAATGAAAGATTCGTTTTACAACCTTTCCATGAGACTCCTTCGGGGCAGATTGGTATCGAGCACAATATCCTACAGCAAAAGTAATGTTAGGACGGCTTGCTGTAAGATACATTAGGGAACCAATCATGGATCTTTATAGGTGAGGATCAACAGGTTTCCCGTTCTCGTCTGGAGTGAGGCATGTTTGAGCTGTGAATGGAGTCAGTTCAGGAGAAGCGTCATCCATCTTGAATTTCTTCAGAATCTCTTTGATATATTCTCCTGATGAATGAGAATTCCTTCTGGCTTTTGTTCAACTTGCAACCCAAGGAAAAAGCACATCTCCCCCATCATGCTCATTTCAAACGACTATGCATAACCTCCTCAAATTCCCGACACAGCTTTGGATTGGTGGAGCCAAAGATAATGTCATCAATGTAGACTTGCACAATTAGCATCTCACAATCCACCTCCTTCTTGAATAGAGTCATGACAATAGTGCCACGTGAGAATCTATTGCTCAGAAGATATCGTGTTAGAGTCTCGTACCAGATGCGAGGAGCTTGATGAAGACCATAGAGAGATTTATCAAGCTTGTATACTTTGTCAGGAAAGTCTTGATCCTCGAACCCCGGTGGTTGACACACATATATCTCTTCATCAATGTCTCCGTAGAGGAAGGCACATTTGACATCCATCTGATAGACTTTGAATTGCTTGTTTGCTGCATGAGCTAGAAAGATCCGTATTGCTTCAAGACGTGCTACGGGAGCGAAGACTTCCGTGTAATCAATCCCTTCTTCTTGAGAAAATCCTTGAACCACCAGCCTCGACTTGTTTCTTATCATAATACCACGGTCATCGGGTTTGTTCTTGAACACCCATTTCGTGCCTATTGGGCATTTGTTTGGTGGAAGGTCAACCAGCATCCACACCTTGAGTTTCCTAAACTGTTGCAGCTCTGATTGCATCGATTCAACCCAACAAGGATCCTAAGGAGCTGCATGAACATTCTTTGGGACGATTTGGGATATAAAACAAGATAATAAGCATACATTGATTAAAAGATTGACTCCGCGTCCAAACTCCATCGGTGATTGATCCAATAATGTTATCATGTGGGTGGTCTTTCAAGGTCTTGAAATCAGTGGTTATGGGTAGTGAATTGGAACGAGGTGGACTTATGGATTGTACGTGGGTAGATGATGGAGAAGAAGATGGTTGGTTAGGTTCAATTGGTGAGACTAATGGAACAGGTTGATATGAGGTAGAGGTGGGTGTCAAAAGATGATGAGGAGGATGCAATATTAATTGATGTGGCATTCTCAGATAGTGAATTGGTAGGGGCTTGATGAACGTGAGGAATGATAGGTAATGGATCTGGAGGAATGATGCTTGTTTGGACATTGGAGATAGACGTATCATCATCAAAAACTGGAAGATTAAAGGAGTTGAAAATCGTATTTGAGTCAAAGAACCATGCAGGTTTTGATCGGACATTTGAGGAATTAGATTCCTACCAATCAACATAGAATGACTCCTGCACAATGCGTGTTCTCTTGTTATACATCCGATAAGCTTTTTGAGAGGATGAATAACCAACGAAGTAACATTCGCCTGACACAACACCAAATTTCGTCTTTTGTGCCTTGGTGTTTAGTAAGATACACGAGCATCTGAATGGATGAAATAAATCAATCAATGGCTTCCTCTAATGGAACAGTTCATAAGGAGTCTTCATTTTGTCCTTTACAATCAACACCCTGTTGAGAACATAGGAGCACAGTTCACCGCCTCAGCCCAGAAGATTATGGGTAGAGAGGACTCAATCAACATAGTACGAGCGGCTTCAATAAGGGTGCGATTCTTTCTATCAGCAACACCGTTCTGCTGGGGTGTTCTAGTTGCACTGAACTATCTCAAAATACCATTACTTGCACAAAAGGAATCAAAGATTTGATTTTTAACTTGGTACCGTTGTCACTTCGAATAACCATCACCTTCCTCTTGCTTATTACTTCAATAGAAAGAATCAACTTCTGTAGCTCTTCAGCAACTTCACCTTTATGGGCAAGAAATCTCACCCATGAATACCTAGAAAAATCATTTGTAACAACAAGGCAAAAATATTTCTTAGCACTGGATTTAACACTGATTGGGCCAAACAGATCAGTATGTAACAACTTGAGGGGATTAGAAATGCTATTTTCAAGTTTTGGTTTATGAGGTTTCTTATGTTGTTTTCCTTTAGCACATGCCATGCATTTCTCAACAACAGAATAGTCTTTTAAAGGTAATCCCCTAACAAGATTGTTTTTTACTAATTTGTTTATATTTTCAAATTAACATGGCCCAATCTGCGATGCCACAGGAAAGACTTAGATTGAGGAAGCTTTAGATAGAAGACAGGTGACAGTGGATGTTGATTCTTTAGAACCCATGTTTAGAAGATACGTGTCATACTTTCTCGGAGCTCGCATGAGCACCATCTCTTCTAGAATATCAATCCCGGACTTCAGAAAGAGACATTCATTGGACTTGAACATGACCGGAATGTCTTTATCACAAATCTGAGAGACACTCAACAGACTGAAAGCAAGTTCTAGCACATAATTGACTTTCTCCAGGGTAAGGAATCCATTTGAGACCTCCGCTTGACCAATCATTTTCCCACATTTCTTGTCACCGGCAAACACGACATATCCTCCATTGATAATGTGATAGTTTGTCAACAAGTCCTTCAGCCCCGTCATATGTCTGGAGCATCCACTATCAACATGCCACACACTATTTACAGCTTTAGTGGATGACTCATGCAAAAATTAGGATGAACAGATTAACCAGTTGAAATAGGAACCCATGTTTGAACAACTTTAGGCTTTGGTATGGATGAATTCTTACAAAAGAATTATTAACCAGATGAGTTAATATACTGCCAAAAGAATTTTTATGAACATGCCTGTGATGAAGCTCAGGATAGTTTTTAACTGCATGATCATCTTTACCACATCTAAAGCAATGAGATTTTAATCTAGGTCTATTATGCAACAAGTCTGGAATTTTAGCTATACATATTTCCTCATGGCACTCTGACAATCTAGAATCAACATCACTCTAAGTCTCATACATTTCTCTGGTTTTGATGTTCTCTTTTAAAGAATGTTTATATACAAATGTTGATGCATTCTCATACGAAGTACATGTGATACTTGTACCACTTGTACTTGCATAAGAAGATGACATTACCCTTTCACTAGATTGTGAAATATTAATTGGGGTAAATGATGGAATGGGATGAGAAAAGAATTTTTCAAAACAATTACTTTTACTTTTATCTTTACTCTCGCTAACAGAATCATTCACCACATCATTCACACAAGCATTAGAAACATCAACATTACATCTGAATTCGTTTAATAAAGAAGTAGAACCACTATTAGAACAAACAGAGTCAATGTCTGAGACAGACTTTTGGGAAACAAAAACAGAGCTTAAACTAGAGCTATGATCTAGAACAAAATGTTGAGGTGTAGGTGTACTAAAACTATTGCATCCAAGCCCGCTAGTCGGTCCATAACCGTACTCCTCACGCACGTCCTTAGAATTCACACCTTCTAAACCTGCAGACAAACTGTTAGTATCTGTTTGAATCAAATCATTGAAAGGGTGTGGAACAGGCATAGGTGAATAACAATAAGTACTTGGAGGAGGATAAACCGAAGCATTTTCATAACCCAAACCTGTTTTAATCCTAGCCCCCCGTTGTGATTTATACAAATCGTCATGTTTCATTCCAGAAATTGTCCATTTATCAAGCTGTTGGATCTAGAAAGGCTGTTGCAACCAAAACCAAGTCACTTAGAAGATTTTGATACAACAAACAAAGGACTTCCGAAGCTAAGTATGGAACTTCCGAAGGAAGAAGGAGCTCTTCCGAAGACAAAGTGTAAAACACACTTCCGAAGGAAAACTCCAACTTCCGAAGACAAAGAACCTACTTCCAAAGATCAAGACTTAGAGAGAAAGATCTGAAGTCAACTTCGAAAGTACAGAAGTCCTCAAAGCCTTGGAAGCATGGAAGCCTCTTCCGAAGTATAAGTGGCTTTGGAAGAACTTGTTCTTCTGAAGCCAATTAACCTTCGGAAGACACTCCTATTATCCAGTGGACATAAGTATGGCCTCTCTGACACTCCGCTGCAAATCTCTGAGATACTGCATGGCGTTTTCTCAAAAGCCATGTAGTTGACCATACTTTAATCCACTGTTTACCTTTTTATGTTAGTACAGTTGCCATCTTTAGTTGGTGACAAAAGGTAAGTCATGGACATGTCATGACTACAATATCTTAGATAATACTTTATCTAAGATACCTTAACTCTAGCATTGTAGTATATGCCTTAGTCTTAGGTTTCCAGCTGGTATCAAAGTATATCCGGCTGTAGGATCTAGTATATATAGTTTCTCATTGTAACTCTTGTTTCATGCTTGTAAGAGTCTTGTAATATCTTGAGTTGAGAAGTAATATATACAAGTGCCTTGAAAATATATTTCTTCTTGTTCCTTTGCTACTTATTATATTATTATCAACTCTTGTAAAAGACATTACTTCATCTGATTTGAGTGTCTTCATAAGTGAGTTTGAGAGAAATACAAGTGTTTAAGTGACAAACCAGATCCTGCAATTGGTATCAGAGCTATTTAGGCTCTTGATTATGAGATCTTACCATCCTAATCAACCAGTTTTTCACTCCTCCTTATACCTCACTCAAAATGGCCCTCAACAAATCTGAAGTAGAGATGGGGACGATGACCAATGCTCCCATCATCACCCCTGAAAACTTCAGGTCTTGGAGCAGAAGAATGGAAGGCTTCATCAAGTATCAAGACAGCAAGATATGGCAATCCATTGGCAACGGCCCGTATAAGCCAAAAGTAGCTGGTGGAAACGGTGCCATGATTGAGAAAGCCGTTGAAGATTATTCTGATGAAGACAGGAAGAAGCTTGACATAGACAGCAATGCTATGACTGTTCTTATGACTGCAATTCCAAACTCTATCATGGTGGGGTTTGAGCATTGTAAGTCTGCCAAAGAACTCTTTGATGCGCTTGCTCAAATGTACTCAAGCTCAAATGACTCCAAGAAGGACTCACTGAAGCAGCAGTGTGAGAACTTCACCTATGTTGCTGGAGAGACTCTTAGCCAGCAATATTTCAGGTACATGGACCTTATTTCTTCCCTTCAATCTGTGGGAATTACTCATGAACTCAGAGACCTTACAAGAAAGTTCATGAGTGCTCTACCCAATGAGTTGACATTCTACTGTGTCTCTATCAAGAGAACAGAGAATCTGAATACACTCACCATGACCGAACTCTATGGGATCCTTGATGGATACCGTTTGGAAATGGAAAGTAAGAGGGGCTCATCAGACAAGCAAACCCTTAAGTCTTCCTGCTAGCAACGCATTAATGGTTGCTGAAGGCTCAAGAATCTCCCAGTCTCAGCAATACCTTACCTACACCCAGCAGCCATCTTGTTCTTCTGGGCCTTACATCACTTTTCCTGAGACTCCAAGGTCTCAACAAGCTCAGCAAAGCTCCTTTCAGGACAGCTGTGCTTTTGTCTCTGGAAGTGGACACTCAAATGACTATCAATACTGCTTTGATGACGTGGAATACGTGGACATAGTCCAACAAATGGCTCTTCTAACCTACAGAGCAAAGAAGTTCTTTAAGAGAACTGGAAGGCAATTCCCCAGAACCCAATCAACAGCAAGTTTGGGTTTGACAAAAGCAAGGCCAAATGTTACAACTGTAACCAACTTGGTCATTTTGCAAGGGAATGCAAGGCTCCCAAGTCCAACCCGGGAACCCCACAGGCCTCCACACATCCCTCTACACCAAAGCCCACCGAAAAGTCAACAGAGACTGCTGCAATGGCTCAAGAAGTTGACTGGAGCTTTTTGGTTCAGGATGTGACTCCTGCTCAAGCACTCATGGCGGAACAGATGAAAACAAGGTATATGAACATCTCTGTACTCCTGCCTGTATTGCTAAGGTTAAACTGTATCAGGACTACAATATGGAAATTAAATCTGATATTGAGTCTTTAAATGTTTTAAAATCTGACTTTAAAAGGGCTGAATCTGACTACCAAAGAAAAATTGAGGAGTTAGAGAAAACTGTGTCCCTCTTAAAACATGAACATACAAACTACAAGACTCAAATCAAGGATTTAATATCCAAATTGACTGAGGCTCAAGCCCAGCTTGTCACTGCTGAGGCTCAAGCCAGGAAGTATGCTATTTCCGAGCAAAACTTCCAAGCCATTCTTGCATCATCCTCTCACTCAAAACTTTGTTACCAAAACAAAGGTGGGTTGGGAACCAATGAAATTGCTCCACCACACTCTTATGAGTCTATAAGACAACCAAGGTGTGTACTGAAGAGCAAGAGGTTCCATCTGCTGACCCACCTTCTCATGAGTCAAAGAATGATGCAACTATGGAGACCATCACAGGGAAGGATCAGGTAATTATGCCCTCCCCAGCCAATGATGATCAACCCTGACCACCAAAGCCAGAAGAAGCAGAGCTAAGGCAGCCAAAAAAACTGCCAAGAAAGTGGCTGAGTCCAAGCTAAAGATAGACCCAAAGCAAAAGGGTGTATTCATCTCAGCTGGATTCCAGGTGGTTGGAAATTCTGATTCAGGAAAGGAGTGCAGTACCAGTACTCCTATCCTACCAAAGGATCAGAAATTAAAGGGAAAGGTTGCTGATGAAGAGAAAAAGAACAAGAAACAGCAATCCTCTCATTCCAAAAAGTTAACATTGCATGCATAATGTGTGGTCTGCAAAACCACATGGCCAAAGATTGTTACTACAATCCTGCTAGCACACATTATGCAAATAATGTTAAAAGAGAAGGAGTCAGGGAAGGTTTCTCATTTGGACCATATCAAATGGTTCAAGTGATGAAAAAGGGAAAGCTTGTTTCCGAAGCAAGGCTTCTTTCGGAAGAAAATTCTTCTTCCGAAAGGAAAAAGGCTTCGGAAGTTAAAGCTGTAAAGACTCAGAAAAGCAAAAGAGTCCCCTTGAAACCATCCCAGAAGAAGACTGCTTCGAAAGAAAAGGTGGTGAAGGTTTCTTCCGAAAAGAAAGAAGCTTCGGAAGAATGCCAAGCTACAAAAGCTTCAACAAGCTCATCCTCTATGATCAACCAAGGGATGGAATGGAAGATCAAGGAAGATGCTGTAGCCCAAACCTCTTCTTCAAAGACATCCATTGAACCCCCATGCATAAATTTTGGTTCAATTATGTCATTATCATTGGAAGAACCCAAGACCAATAAGGCTTGGGTTTCCAATCAAAACTAATTATCTCACCTTATGTGCAGGGACATCCATATGACAAGAATAAAACATTTGGATTGTAGATAGTGGATGCTCCAGGCACATGACAGGGAACAGATCTCTCCTTCAACAATTTCAACATTATGATGGAGGTCCTGTCCAGTTTGGAGGTGAGGCCGAGGATATATTTCTGGCAGAGGAAGTATATCCAATGGAAAGTTAAAAGTTGACAAAGTTAATTTTGTCAAACAGCTTGAACACAACCTGTTAAGTGTTTCTCAATTCTGTGATCAAAAGCATCAAATGCTCTTCACAAAACATGAGTGCATTATCCTCAAACCCGGGATGACAATTCCTCAGGAATTGGTGCTTCTTAGATCTCCCAGGAAAGGGGATATGTACAAGCTGGATATGAACAATGCTTCCCAATGGGAGAAGTATCATGCTTTCTTTCCAAAGCTGATGGTGATGAGTCAACACTATGGCATAAACGAATGTGTCATGTCAATTTTAAGACAATGAATAAATTGGCTAAAAATAACTTGGTACATGGTTTGCCTAAAAAGGAATTTTTCTGCAAAGATAACTGTGTTGCTTGCCTGAAAGGGAAACAACACAGGGCTTCTCATAAATCCAAAGTTGTTAACTCCATCACCACTCCATTACACTTATTGCACATGGATCTATTTGGTCCCACAAGTATAATGAGCATTGGAAGGAAATCATATTGCCTTGTGATTGTTGATGATTTTACTAGATTTACATGGGTATTCTTTTTAAGAACCAAAGATGAAACTGCTGAAACTTTAAAATCTTTTATTCTTAAAATAGAAAATCAAGTTGATCACAAGGTTAAAATAATTAGAAGTGATCAAGGGACTGAGTTTAAGAACCTAGTTCTTGACTCATTTTGTAACTCAAAAGGGATTGCCAGACAATATAGTGCTCCTAGAACTCCTCAACAAAATGGTGTTGCTGAGAGGAGAAATAGGACACTTATTGAGGCTGCTCGGACTATGTTAGCTGATTCAAAGCTGCCTCTAACATTCTGGGCAGAGGCAGTCAGCACTGCATGCTATGTGCAGAACAGAGTTCTTGTAGTAAAGCCACATGGAAAAACCCCTTATGAGTTATGGAACAAGAGGCCACCGTTCATTGGCTTTCTAAGGTCCTTTGGCAGCAGGTGTACCATACTTAACACAAAAGACAATTTGGCAAAATTTGCTGAAAAGTCAGATGATGCTATCTTTGTTGGATATTCCTCCTACTCTAAAGCTTATAGAGTTTATAATATTAAAAATCAACAATTTGAAATCTTCCAACATTGTAGTCAATGAGCACACTCCTTGTGTTAGGGGGAATGGCCCTGATCATATCTTTGATTTAGAATTGTTTCCAAACTATTCTAAACCATCTTGTGAGAATGTTTCAGCTGGAACAGGTGCTCAAAGTGATTCTGATGAAGATCAACTGTTTGAGCTTCCCAGACCTATTCCAAGTTCTCCAAGAGTTGCAGCAAATCAAGTTCCCACTATTGAAAGATCTGACAGTATAACCATTTCAAGAGATAGTGGTACTTCAACAAAGGATTCACCTGCTGACTTTCAAATCTCTTCAGGTGACCCTACACAACACCAGCTGATGAAAGCACCATCTTGAAGGAACAGGCAACTGTTAATGATGCTTCACAGCAAAGAAATGATGATGTTTCTCTTTCATTCAATCAGTCCTCATTGAATGAGTTTGAAACAACAGCTGGACCAAGTATTCAAGCTCCTGAGCAAAATATGTCCAATTTGGACTTATCTTTGCAACTGGAGGTGATTCCTAGACTCAGGATTCATAACACTCATCCAGCTGAAAACATCATAGGGGAAGTCTCTGAAGGTGTGAGAACAAGAGGACAAACTCATAATGGGAATGTCTGCTTGTACTCATGCTTTTTATCCCAAATGGAACCCAAGAAGGTGGAAGATGCCTTGAAAGATAGTAGCTGGGTTGAATCAATGCAAGAGGAGCTGCTTCAATTCAAAAGACAAAAGGTTTGGAACCTATGTCCGCTACCATCTGGTCAAGTACCTATAGGCACTAAATGGGTATTCAGAAACAAGAGAGATGATAGAGGCTTGATTATCAAGAACAAGGCAAGACTGGTGGTTCAAGGATACACTCAAGAGGAGGGAATCGATTATACTGATGTCTTTGCACCTGTTGCAAGACTTGAGGCAGTTAGGATCTTCCTTGCTTATGCTGCATCCAAGAATTTCACTGTCTACCAGCTTGATGTCAAGTGTGCCTTTCTATATGGGGATATAGATAGGGAAGTCTATGTATGCCAACCTCCAGGATTTGAAGATCCACAGCATCCAAACTATGTGTGCAAGTTGGATAAAGCTCTATATGGGCTGCACCAAGCACCTAGGCTGTGGTATGAGACATTGTCTCAATTTCTCCTGAAGAATGGTTACACTAGAGGTACCATTGATAAGACTCTTTTCATAAGAAAGTCGGGAAAGACATCTTGCTCGTTCAACTATGTTGATGATATCATATTTGGTTCCTCAAATGACCAAATGTGTAAAGACTTTGAGAGCATTATGAAGAAGAAGTTCGAGATGAGTTCCATGGGAAAAATGGACTTTTTCCTTGGAATTCAGGTAAAGCAATTGAAGGAAGGGTTCTTCATCAATCAATCTAAGTATGTCAATGATATCTTAGAACGATTTGATATGAAGGATTGTAAAGCAGCAAAAACACCTATACCCAGAAACCACAATCTCTGCCCTGATTCTGAGGGGGAGGATACTGATCAACATCAGTACAGAGCAATTATTGGTTCTCTGATGTATCTCACAGCAAGTAGACCTGATATCATGTTTGCAACTTGCATTTGTGCAAGATATCAGGCTGCTCCAAAGGTGTCTCACCTAATAGCTGCCAAGAGAATTCTCAGATACCTCAAAGGAGCACCTAAACTAGGTCTCTGGTATCCAAGAAATAGTGATTTTAATCTCTATGGTTACTCTGACAGTGATTATGGTGGCTGCAACATCAACAAGAAATCAACATCTGGTGGATGTCAATTTCTTGGTGGAAGGATCATCTCATGGCAATGCAAGAAGCAATCCTGTGTCTCTACATCAACTGCTGAAGCTGAATACATTGCTGCTGCTAGTTGCTGTGCTCAGCTGCTGTGGATTCAAAACCAGATGATAGACTACGGATTCAACTTCATGAGCACTCCTATCCACATTGACAACAACAGTGCTATATCCATTACTGAAAATCCAGTGAAGCACTCCAAGACTAAGCACATTGATATCAGGTATCATTTCATTAGAGATATTCATGAGAAAAATCTTATCAAACTAATCAAAGTTGACTCAAATGAACAATATGCTGATTTGTTCACCAAAGCCTTTGATGAACAAAGATTTAAAAATCTCATTACAGCTATTGGGATGATAAACATTGATTAGTTAATCTCATTTGAAAACCTTTTAATGTGTAAAGTCTCATGTCAAAACAATCTAAGCCCTGTTACAAAAGATCTTTTTCTAAATTTTATCGAAGTATGAATTCTTCCGAAGAGAAATTAACCCTCGGAAGATATTTTGCATATCTTCCGAAGCAAATTTCTCCCATGATAATTTTCTTCTCGGAAGAGTGTTAAGTCTCGGAAGAAGCGATTGATTTCATATCAGATCTACTTCCGAAGCATTTAACACACTCCACTTGAAAAGCAACATATACTCTCGGAAGTAATTAATTTACCTTCGGAAGTAAATTTGACTTCGGAAGAATATTACCTTCGGAAATGCTTTATACTCGGAAGAAAGATTTTACCGCCCATGTCACATCATCCGCTGAACCTCACATCGTCTTATCCAAAACCCCCTTTAAACCCACCCATTTAAATACTTCCGGTAAATCTCTTACATCCTTTTTACCCAAATTACTGCCCTAAAAGCTTTCTTCTTCTCCAATTTACCTTATTCCGAACTATCTTTTGTCATCTTCTTCAATGGCACTAAACCCTCAGCACAACCAGGTCGCACTCCTTGATTCTTCAAGGGATGTTGACTTCTCAGACATCATTTCTTTTCTGACCCAATCTTCGTACTACACAGCTCTGACTGTAAACCCCACGATTTACTCAAACCAAATGTCTGAATTTTGGGCAAATGGTCGGATTGAAACCCTAAATGGGGTTCGTGTTATAAGGTCGAGCATTTGTGGCCAGGAGTTGGTCATATCTGAACAGATCATCAGGGAGCATCTCGAGCTTCATGATGAGGGCGCTCCAATGGAATTCCCCAAAATAGAATTGGACAATTCTTATCTCCGAATGGGATACGGTGGAGATGTCAGCAGGTCAACTGTCTACAAATTCAACTTCTCCTACAAATGGAAGTTCCTGCTGCATGTGGTTCTTCACTGCCTGTCTAATAAATCTGGGGGATGGGATCAAATCCCATATGAACTTGGGTGCCTAGTTCATGGGTTGGTACAAAGCCTCCGTTTCAACTATTCAAGGTTTGTGCTGACTAACCTAATGGGAAATCTTCAAAGGGACACATTCTTCATGTATCCCAGGTTTCTCCAGCACATAATCAACTGTGAGCTGGACCAGAGCAAGCTTGTCTGTGCAGCTGCTCTGACTGCTCCTCAAATGAGGCCGACCATCTTCAAGACCTTGAAGAGAGTGTCCACCAACTTCACTGGAAGAGATACTGCACTTCTTCCAGGTATGATTGAGCCAATGGCTCCTGGTGACATCCCTGTTAACCCCACAGGTGATGAACCCACACCAGCAACTACCCTCACTCTGCCAAATCTACCTTCTCCACCCATTACATTCACCTATCAGAGACGTCACAAACGAACCCTTGTTCAATCTACTCTGATTGAACAAGCTCCTCATGTTCTATCCAAAAAGGCTAGAGTGGAACAAAGGGCTCCCACTCAGCCTGAGGTCCAACCATCCTTCACAATTGACCTCAATATGGGTCTTGAGTCTCCTCAGTCTCAGACCCATGAGCCCGAAACCCAAGCTGATAGCCCTCAGGGAGAGTCTCTATACTCCCCTGAGCAGCCAAAAAGGGACAGCCCTATCACAGGCTCAATGCCTCTAGACATTGATCAAAGTCCCGGGTCATTAGGTTTCAACTCCATATCCTTTACTGACCTTTTGACTGGAGCTGGTGAAGAGATTATGTCTCTTAAAGGCAATGAAGTTGATCCACAACACCCTCTCAAGGATCAACAGAGCCTAGAGAGACCCCTTATCTCTAGCCCCCATCAGCAAAGCCTTACTGAGGTGAGTCCCACTGATGTGGAGGGGACTCTTGTAGATTCAGCTGCCACTACTGAAGGAGCCTCAATGGATCCTCAGGACAGTGGTAACGGAGCTAAGACTGAATCTACGGCAACCATGCCCTTTGATGACTCTGAAAGAGACATCATTGTGCAAGGGAAACCAGGGCGCCAAGAAACCACATCTGGTGGTGAGGATGAACATACCAGGTATGTTACCTCATCTCCCCATGATTCTTCAAAAGAAGATGAGGGAAGTATGCAACTCACCATTCAAGACCTACTTTCTAAAGTCTCAAACCTTGAATCAAAGGTTAGGACTTTAGAGGATAGGTCTGCCACTCAGCAACTTGAGATTGAAACTCTCAAGGCCAAACTAGCTGAGAAACAGATTGAGAGGTCTGTTAGGCATGTACCAATTCAGGTCTCCTTGACCTCTTCCTCTAGCTCATCAAGCTCTCAGGATGATGCTACCAAAAAGGGGGAGAGTGTTCAGAGACAAAGTCAAAGACAGGAGGAAACCCAAAGTCAAGCTCTCACTTCCTTGAGCTCAAAGTATCCTGTGCAACAAGCTGCAATTTTCCCTGAGCCTCCTCCAGTTGTTTTTCAAGTGGATCAAAGGATGCTCCAAGATCTCAATAGGTTCTTTAACAAGTTCCTATTGGAATCCCTTATAGAACAGCCAAGCCCTGATATGTCTGTGATCTACTTCGGAGCTCAAGAGCTTCAAAGGTTGAATGCACCTTCTACCACTATCGAGGAAGTTGGTCAACCTAAGGTCCAAGTGGAACCTGAGATTAACTTTGAAGGGGAAACAAGGACTGATGGCCCAGCAACTGAAACAGTTGGGACAAAAAGTGTATTTTCACAGACTTCCGAAGCACAATTCAAAGCCTCGGAAGAACAATCTCAAACTTCCGTAGCGAAGATTGCTGCTGCGGAAGGACTATTCTCATTATCCGATGATCTAATAGTCACAGATGCAATTTGGAACTTGCATCTGAGGTTAATAGGGAGGATTTTCTCATCCAACCTTTAGCTCTGACATCTGCATTAACTCTAGCTCCCATCTCTACTACCCAACCTGGATCTTCCATCCAAGAACCCCCAAAGTCTAGTACTTCCGAAGACATCAAAGGAAAGAGGAAGATGACTTCGGAAGAGCTTCAAGAGGAAGAAAGGTTGGAGAAGCTTAAAAGAAAAGGTAGGCTTCCAACTGGGAAACTGTTAGCTGCAAGTACCAAAGCAGCTGCAGCCAACCAGGAGGCAGTCAACAACCGAAAAAGAGTAGAGGTCATAGATAGACTTGTTAGTCTAGGGGCTGCAACTGAAGATGTACTCCTGCTACCATTAGAGGAGTTAATAGAGCTGGAAAAGGCAACCTTGCTACTAAAACAGCAAAAAGAAGAAGCTGCAAGGTTGGCCTTAGAAGAAGAAAGGGAGAGAAAGGAAAGAGAAGCTGATCTGCAGCTCAGGAGGGAAAGGATAACCTTCCTACTCTCCAGAGGTTTCTCTCAAGAAGAGTTGTCTCCACATAACAATGATATGATCTTATGGCTCTTCAACAAAGAGCAAGATCAAATGGAGAAAGAGAGAAAGAGAGCTGCAAGGGAAAAGCTTTTGCAGAAGAAGAAGAAGGAAGAGGAAGCAGGACTGACTGCTGCCAAGAAGATAGGTGAGAAGGCCTGGATGAAGAGTTATCTCAAAGCTCATGGCTTCTCTGGCAGGCAGGTGGGTCCTATGTCAGAAAAGACTCTCCAGCAACATGTCAGTGACATTAAGGCTGAGATTCCTGCGGGGAAGAGGAAGGAGATGTATAGAAGGGGACAGGGGATGACCTTCAAAGCAACCACTCAACCCAAACTCCAAACCCAACCTCAACCTGAACCTATACCCTTTTCCTTCCCAATCAAAACCGAACCAACTTCTGAACCATTCACCCCTGAACCTAGACCATCACACCTACCAACCTCTTCACCTCAACCACCTAAATTACCCATCCTCCAACCCAAAACCTTAGCCAGAACCCAAACACCTCAACCTACCCATCAACCCATCAAACCATCCCCTCAGCCTTCTAAACATCTCTCAATGGAAGAATTCAAAGCAGTTAAGACAAAGCTCATAAACTGCATAACACTGAGCGATATCTCCTGTGAGGAGGATTCAGTCAATTTGACCTATGTTGATGGATCCTCAAGTTCCCTCACAGAGATCAATTTCTTGATCTGCCCAGAGGAACTTTGGACCAAGCTGCAAACCTCCTTGGCCTCAATTCAGACACTTTGAATAAGGAAGAAAAGAAGCTAAGGAGAAAGCTGGTGACTCTAATGGAAATATATGGATCATTGATAGTGCATATTTCAGGCACATGACATGCAATGGCTCTTTGCTTCAAAACTTTGAGAAAATTGATGGAGGGCAAGTTGCTTTTAGAGGAGATTCAGGTGGTTACATCAACAGGAAGGAGCTAGGTCACAAATGGTAAGCTCAGCATTGAGAAGATTAACTTTGCCAAGGAGCTTGTGATCATAGACCTAACAAACGCCAAAACCAAAGGAGAAAACATCCACTGATGTACAACCATTAAAGAAAAGAACAACAATTCAGCAATCAAAAACACCTCACAAAAGGGTGGATTTGACTGAAAAAAGAAACAAATGCTGATGATGCTTTCTTTGATAATTTTGAAAAGGGAACTCATGTACCTCATGCAAAATCAAAAGATAATGAAACTTTCAACAATAAAGATTCATTATCAAAACCAAAGCATCAAACCAACAAAAATAAGGTGAATGAAGAAGAGATTGAGAAACCGGGACCTAGTTCAACGACCTCATCTTCAACAGAATCATCCTCACCTTAAACAACTCAGAATAAATCAATTAAAACTAAAATTAATACTGAAACTTCAAGACTTATTCATGAAGGAGTAACAATTTTAGACACTGCTGGCAAACCCAAGATCATTAAGGCTTGGGTTGTCAATTCTACCTGATTTCTTTCTGTGTGCAGGAACAATCTTGGAGAGCTGACAACGAGTGGTATGTTGACAGTGGTTGTTCCAGGCATATGACAGCATACTGTTAACTTCTCCATGACTTCAAACATAAAAATGGCTCATATGTGGCATTTGGTGGGGTTAAGAAGGGAGGTAAAATAGTTGGTGAAGGAATAGTAACTAATGGTGTGCTGAAATTTGAGAAAGTAAACTATTGTAAAAATTTACAATTTAATTTACTTAGTGTGTCTCAAATTTGTGATCAAAATTATACCACATTATTTGATAACACTAATTGCTACATTCTTAAGCCAGGTTTTTCAGTTCCAGAAGATTGGATCCTTCTTAAAGCATTAAGAAAAGGAAACACATATGTTTTGAATTTGAACAACACTTCACTCACAAGACATGAAACATGCCTCCTATCTAAGTCATCAGAAGATGAATCTCAATTGTGGCATAGAAGGCTTGTTCATTTTAACATGAAGAACATAACAAATTGGTGAAAAATGACCTAGTCATTGGATTGCCAAAGAAAGAGTTTTACTTTTCAAACCAGTGTCCTTCATGTTATAAAGGAAAACAACATAAAGTGTCTCATAAATCAAAAATTATCAATACAAACACTACACCACTCAAATTGCTTCACATGGATTTATTTGGTCCAACCAATGTGATGAGCATTGGAAAGAGAAAATATTGTTTGGTGATAGTGGATGATTTCACTAGATTCTCATGGGTTTTCTTACTAAAACAAAAGAGTGAAACATCAGAAAAATTAATGGACTTTGTCATCAAGATTGAGACTCAACTTGATTTAAAAGTTAAAATTTTCAGGAGTAACAATAGGACTAAATTTGTTAATACTGACTTAGATTCTTTTTGCAGGAATAAAACTATTGCAAGACAAATCAGTACACCAAGAACTACACAACAGCATGAAGTTGCTGAAAAAATAAACATAACACTTATTGAAGCAGCAAGAACAATGCTAGCTGATTCACAATTGCCAATCACCTTTTGGGCTGAAGTAGTGAATACAGCATGCAATGTTCAAAATAGGACATTGATTGTCAAAGAACATAATAAAACACCTTATGAGCTTTTATCCAAAAGAAAACCTTACATAGGATATCTTAGAGCTTTTGGGTGTCATGTATCTGTTTTAAACACAAAAGAACAATTGGGAAAATTTTCAGAAAAAGCCTACGATGGTTTCTTTGTTAGATATTCTTCAACATCTAAATCTTTTAGGATCTACATTCCACAACATAACGTTATGGAAGAAACTCCTAATGTATCATTTGATGAATCCTTATTTCCTAAATCAGTTAAAGGATCATCATGGTTGTTTGATATAGATGCACTAACAGACTCATTTAACTCTAGTTCTTTGAATAATGCAGGATCTGATGAAGGAGCCTCAATGGATCCTCAGGACAGTGGTAACGGAGCTGAGACTGAATCTACGACAACCATGCCCTTTGATGACTCTGAAAGAGACATCATTGTGCAAGGGAAACCAGGGCGCCAAGAAACCACATCTGGTGGTGACAATGAACATACCAGGTATGTTACCTCATCTCCCCATGATTCTTCAAAAGAAGATGAGGGAAGTATGCAACTCACCATTCAAGACCTACTTTCTAAAGTCTCAAACCTTGAATCAAAGGTTAGGACTTTAGAGGATAGGTCTGCCACTCAGCAACTTGAGATTGAAACTCTCAAGGCCAAACTAGCTGAGAAACAGATTGAGAGGTCTGTTAGGCATGTACCAATCCAGGTCTCCTTGACCTCTTCCTCTAGCTCATCAAGCTCTCAGGATGATGCTACCAAAAAGGGGGAGAGTGTTCAGAGACAAAGTCAAAGACAGGAGGAAACCCAAAGTCAAGCTCTCACTTCCTTGAGCTCAAAGTATCCTGTGCAACAAGCTGCAATTTTCCCTGAGCCTCCTCCAGTTGTTTTTCAAGTGGATCAAAGGATGCTCCAAGATCTCAATAGATTCTTTAACAAGTTACTATTGGAATCCCTTATGGAACAGTCAAGCCCTGATATGTCTGTGATCTACTTCGGAGCTCAAGAGCTTCAAAGGTTGAATGCACCTTCTACCACTATCGAGGAAGTAGGTCAACCTAAGGTCCAAGAGAAACCTGAGATTAACTTTGAAGGGGAAACAAGGACTGATGGCCCAGCAACTGAAACAGTTGGGACAAAAAGTGTATTTTCACAGACTTCCGAAGCACAATTCAAAGCCCCGGAAGAACAATCTCAAACTTCCGAAGCGAAGATTGCTGCTGCGGAAGGACTATTCTCATTATCCGATGATCTAATAGTCACAGATGCAATTTGGAACTTGCATCTTAGGTTAATAGGGAGGATTTTCTCACCCAACCTTTAGCTCTGACATCTGCATTAACTCTAGCTCCCATCTCTACTACCCAACCTGGATCTTCCATCCAAGAACCCCCAAAGTCTAGTACTTCCGAAGACATCAAAGGAAAGAGGAAGATGACTTCGGAAGAGCTTCAAGAGGAAGAAAGGAAGGAGAAGCTTAAAAGAAAAGGTAGGCTTCCAACTGGGAAACTGTTAGCTGCAAGTACCAAAGCAGCTGCAGCCAACCAGGAGGCAGTCAACAACCGAAAAAGAGTAGAGGTCATAGATAGACTTGTTAGTCTAGGGGCTGCAACTGAAGATGTACTCCTGCTACCATTAGAGGAGTTAATAGAGCTGGAAAAGGCAACCTTGCTACTAAAACAGCAAAAAGAAGAAGCTGCAAGGTTGGCCTTAGAAGAAGAAAGGGAGAGAAAGGAAAGAGAAGCTGATCTGCAGCTCAGGAGGGAAAGGATAACCTTCCTACTCTCCAGAGGTTTCTCTCAAGAAGAGTTGTCTCCACATAACAATGATATGATCTTATGGCTCTTCAACAAAGAGCAAGATCAAATGGAGAAAGAGAGAAAGAGAGCTGCAAGGGAAAAGCTTTTGCAGAAGAAGAAGAAGGAAGAGGAAGCAGGACTGACTGCTGCCAAGAAGATAGGTGAGAAGGCCTGGATGAAGAGTTATCTCAAAGCTCATGGCTTCTCTGGCAGGCAGGTGGGTCCTATGTCAGAAAAGACTCTCCAGCAACATGTCAGTGACATTAAGGCTGAGATTCCTGCGGGGAAGAGGAAGGAGATGTATAGAAGGGGACAGGGGATGACCTTCAAAGCAACCACTCAACCCAAACTCTAAACCCAACCTCAACCTGAACCTATACCCTTTTCCTTCCCAATCAAAACCGAACCAACTTCTGAACCATTCACCCCTGAACCTACACCATCACACCTACCAACCTCTTCACCTCAACCACCTAAATTACCCATCCTCCAACCCAAAACCTTAGCCAGAACCCAAACACCTCAACCTACCCATCAACCCATCAAACCATCCCCTCAGCCTTCTAAACATCTCTCAATGGAAGAATTCAAAGCAGTTAAGACAAAGCTCATAAATTGCACAACACTGAGCGATATCTCCTGTGAGGAGGATTCAGTCTATTTGACCTATGTTGATGGATCCTCAAGTTCCCTCACAGAGATCAATTTCTTGATCTGCCCAGAGGAACTTTGGACCAAGCTGCAAACCTCCTTGGCCTCAATTCAGACACTTTGAATAAGGAAGAAAAGAAGCTAAGGAGAAAGTTGGTGACTCTAATGGAAATATATGGATCATTGATAGTGCATATTTCAGGCACATGACATGCAATGGCTCTTTGCTTCAAAACTTTGAGAAAATTGATGGAGGGCAAGTTGCTTTTAGAGGAGATTCAGGTGGTTACATCAACAGGAAGGAGCTAGGTCACAAATGGTAAGCTCAGCATTGAGAAGATTAACTTTGCCAAGGAGCTTGTGATCATAGACCTAACAAACGCCAAAACCAAAGGAGAAAACATCCACTGATGTACAACCATTAAAGAAAGAACACCAATTCAGCAATCAAAAACACCTCACAAAAGGGTGGATTTGACTGAAAAAGGAAACAAATGCTGATGATGCTTTCTTTGATAATTTTGAAAAGGGAACTCATGTACCTCTTGCAAAATCAAAAGATAATGAAACTTTCAACAATAAAGATTCATTATCAAAACCAAAGCATCAAACCAACAAAAATAAGGTGAATGAAGAAGAGATTGAGAAACCGGGACCTAGTTCAACGACCTCATCTTCAACAGAATCATCCTCACCTTAAACAACTCAGAATAAATCAATTAAAACTAAAATTAATACTGAAACTTCAAGACTTATTCATGAAGGAGTAAAAATTTTAGACATTGCTGGCAAACCCAAGATCATTAAGGCTTGGGTTGTCAATTCTAACTGATTTCTTTCTGTGTGCAGGAACAATCTTGGAGATCTGACAACGAGTGGTATGTTGACAGTGGTTGTTCCAGGCATATGACAGCATACTGTTAACTTCTCCATGACTTCAAACATAAAAATGGCTCATATGTGGCATTTGGTGGGGTTAAGAAGGGAGGTAAAATAGTTGGTGAAGGAATAGTAACTAATGGTGTGCTGAAATTTGAGAAAGTAAACTATTGTAAAAATTTACAATTTAATTTACTTAGTGTGTCTCAAATTTGTGATCAAAATTATACCACATTATTTGATAACACTAATTGCTGCATTCTTAAGCCAGGTTTTTCAGTTCCAGAAGATTGGATCCTTCTTAAAGCATTAAGAAAAGGAAACACATATGTTTTGAATTTGAACAACACTTCACTCACAAGACATGAAACATGCCTCCTATCTAAGTCATCAGAAGATGAATCTCAATTGTGGCATAGAAGGCTTGTTCATTTTAACATGAAGAACATAACAAATTGGTGAAAAATGACCTAGTCATTGGATTGCCAAAGAAAGAGTTTTACTTTTCAAACCATTGTCCTTCATGTTATAAAGGAAAACAACATAAAGTGTCTCATAAATAAAAAATTATCAATACAAACACTACACCACTCAAATTGCTTCACATGGATTTGTTTGGTCCAACCAATGTGATGAGCATTGGAAAGAGAAAATATTGTTTGGTGATAGTGGATGATTTCACTAGATTCTCATGGGTTTTCTTATTAAAACAAAAGAGTGAAAATCAGAAACATTAATGGACTTTGTCATCAAGATTGAGACTCAACTTGATTTAAAAGTTAGAATTTTCAGGAGTGACAATGGGACTGAATTTGTTAATACTGACTTAGATTCTTTTTGCAAGAATAAAACTATTGCAAGACAATTCAGTGCACCAAGAACTACACAACAGCATGGAGTTGCTAAAAAAAGAAACATAACACTTATTGAAGCAGCAAGAACAATGTTAGCTGATTCACAATTGCCAATCACCTTTTGGGCTGAAGTAGTGAATACAGCATGCAATGTTCAAAATAGGACATTGATTGTCAAAGAACATAATAAAACACCTTATGAGCTTTTATTTAAAAGAAAACCTTACATAGGATATCTTAGAGCTTTTGGGTGTCATGTATCTGTTTTAAACACAAAAGAACAATTGGGAAAATTTTCAGAAAAAGCCTACGATGGTTTCTTTGTTGGATATTCTTCAACATCTAAATCTTTTAGGATCTACATTCCACAACATAACGTTATGGAAGAAACTCCTAATGTATCATTTGATGAATCCTTATTTCCTAAATCAGTTAAAGGATCATCATGGTTGTTTGATATAGATGCACTAACAGACTCATTTAACTCTAGTTATTTGAATAATGCAGGATCTGATGATACATGTTATCCATTTGTTCCCCCAAATATGAATGAAGTGTCATTGTCTGCTAATCCTCCAAGAATACACAGATCTAGTATCTTGGAACAAGGAACAACAACTAATAAAGATGATGCTGCACAAGTCCAGCAAAATGGATGCACATCCTCAGATGGAAACACTTCATCAGCAGCTGTTGACTCTGCATCCGCAGATGTGGATCCTAAATCCGGAGAGATGAATAATGTCTCAGCAGCTGTTTCATGCTCTCAAAAAGATACAACAAACATTGGAGATGATTCAGCAAGTCTACATATACCATCCGTAGATGTTCCTGTAACTTCTACGGAAGAACAAAATGCTTCCGGAGAAATTCCTGCTGAAGATATTAATGATGCACCTGATGTTCAAACTCAGAAAGATTACTCCATACCCAATGATGAATAGGAGGAACACTTTGATTACTTCCTAAATTCATCAGCTGGATTGGATCCATCTGCATCAATGAATATGACTAACTTGGAATCATCTATTCCAGTTGAATCTACTCCAACAACAAGAATTTATAAGACTCATCCAGTAAACAACATTATCGGTGATCTTGATAAAAGAACAAAAAAAAGCCAAGGTGGAGCTGCAAACATCTGTCTTTTCACTTGTTTTCTTTCACAAGTGGTTCCTCCAAACATCACAGCTGCTCTAAAGGACAATAGCTGGATTGAAGCTATGCAAGAAAAGCTTCAACAATTCAGAAAGCAGAAAGTCTGGAATCTAGTGGATTTACCTGAAGGCCAACATCCAATTGGAACAAGATGGCTCTTCAAAAATAAACTAGATGGCAGAGGTATAATTGTGAGAAACAAAGCAAGGTTGATTGCACAAGGTTACACACAAGAAGAAGGGATAGACTATGTTGAAGTTTTTGCACCAGTTGCAAGAATTGAAGCCATAAGAGTATTCCTAGCATATGCATCGTATAAGAAGTTCACTGTCTATCAAATGGATGTCAAATATGATTTCTTATATAGGAAAATTGATGAAGAATTCTATGTAGCACAACCTCCTGGATTTGAAGATCCACATTACCCCACTCATGGTATACAAGCTTGATAAAGCTTTGTATGGTCTTCATCAAGCACCAAGAAAGTGGTATGAAACATTATCATCTTTCTTGGTCAAGCATGGATACAAAAGGAGAACCATTGATTGGATTCTCTTTCTCAAACAAGAACATCAAGATCTCTTAGTTGTTCAAATTTATGTTGATGACATTATATTTGGATCACTTAACAAGAGATTATGTGTAAGCTTTGAAGAGTTGATGAAATCTAAGTTTCAGATGAGTTCAATGGGAGAATTAACTTTCTTCCTTGGTCTACAAGTTCATTAGAAGACAGATGGCATTTTCATCAATCAAGAGAAGTACATACATCAAATATTGAAGAAGTACAACCTTGCTGATACATCTTCATGCAAAACACCAGCCTCAATAATTGATAAGATTGTACCTGATCCTACAGGAAAAACTGTTGTTCAAAGATTATATAGATCAGTTATAAGATCACTTATGTATTTAACCGCAAGTAGACCTGACATTATGTTTGTTGTGTGTGTTTGTGCTAGTACCAATCAGATCCAAAAGAGTGTCATCTGAATGCTGTGAAGAGAATTTTCAAATACCTCAAAGGAAAACCAGCCCTTGGACTTTGGTATCCAAAGGATGGTGACTTCACTCTCTACTCATATTCAGATAGTGACTTTGGAGGATGCAACAACAACAGAAAATCCACAACTAGTGGATGTCAATTCATAGGACCATGACTAGTTTCATGGCAGTGCAAGAAGCAAACAAATGTATCTGTATCCACAGCTGAGGCTGAGTACATAGCTGCTTCAGCTGGTTGCTCTCAAGTCCTTTGGTTGCAAAACCAATTGCTTGATTATGGTTACAATTTCCTTCAGACTCCAATTTATATTGACAATTCAGCAGCTTATTTATCACTGCTAATCCAATGCAACATAGTAAAACAAAGCATATTGAAATAAGATACCATTATGAACAAACAAAGAAAAGCATGTGTCTGTCCTTGTAAATAGTAATAAATAGATAATAAAAAAATAATAATAAAAAAAATTAAAAAAAAATTATCCTTCGGAAGATTTATAATTACTTTCGGAAGAAACTTATGTCCTAAAACAATTTTCTTCCGAAAGCAATTTATCTTCAGAAGAAACTTCTGAAACATCTTCCAAAGCTTAGAATAAAAAAAATATTGTCTTTCTTTATGTGTCTTTTAATTTAGCATGACATATGTTTGGGAAATGATAGTACACTACATCTTTGCTCCTTCCTGAATTCTTAAATATCATTTAAATCTGATCAATTTTCTCGATATGTGAGTAGGTTCATCTTGAGTGGAAACTACACTAAGAGCATGCCAAACATAATGAAAAGTGATTGTTTGTGGGAAATTTCATTTTGAGGATACAACAAGTGAGTCTTATTCTGATATGACCAAATCACTCATCTAAGCACACTATGACCAACACTTTATAATATTTATCTTTGCAAATCATATTACCTCTGTTTTGTGTAAACAAAGACCTGGGTGTATGATCACCATGGTATACATTTACAACCAATTGGTGAAAAGATCATGATCCTCATCATCCCTCTATTTTGTGTAAACAAAGACCTGGGTTAAAGGCACCTTTGTTTTACGGAAGTAAAGACCTGGTGACCTGATGATGATCATATCTAAGCTCTCAAAAGAATCCTCTGTGATCAACTGTATATTAAACTTAGAGCTTTTACATCAATGCATTAATGAGATGTCAAATACATCTCAAGATATAACTTATAACTTAAAGTACATAGTTTCTAAGTGTGAAAATGTGATGATTTGACTCACAAAGGGAGGACAAACTATAAGTGAATTAAATGTAAAGCCCATAACAGTTACCTCCTAATAAACATGAAAACATGATAAACAGCATGCCTAGTTGACACAATACTCCTGTATGAATTTAAGTGGACAAACATACTTGCAATTAGAACTAAGATCAGGTATCATGTCAACAAATTAACTAATCAGGAAGATGCTTAGTGTCATAGTATGATCCCATTCTATGTATATATATGCTTGTACATAGTACTCATTTCAATTTTGTTTATTTTAACTTCTTTCTGTTTGGCATGTTTGGACAGACATGTGTCTTTCATGATATTCTTCTTAGAAATTTATGATAAATGGCTTCATTCATCATTAATCAAAAATTTAGGGGGAGTAGATTCATGAAAACAAGTTAACAACAAAATTGTCAAATGAATTGTCAATATGAAGGAATTGGAACCTAAGCACTAACTTGGATTTTGGATACATGAAGTTTTTTAAAACAAATAATAAACCTTCTTGTGCACAATTGTCATGAATACAAAGTCAACAAGGTCCAATAGCAATAAATGGTTCTATCAGTTGATTAGGACCATACAACAGAATAAGTTTCAATCGTGGCATTTTATGCATCAGCAGATGTTACAGTGCGAAACTTAAGGGGGAGTAAAGTATCACTATCCGTACATTGGTAACCTACGAATGAGTTAATATTTTACATGTATAATTCATTTCCATAAGATTGGTAACCTATGACAAATCAAGTTATACTCCAATTCAAACTTTAAATTTTAGTTTTAAGTTAGGCATCCGTAGATATAAATGGTGTTTTTGAATTTGAATTCATTATTCACTTTTACAGAACCTTTTTGACCTAGAAGTTCGTTAGTCAAAACCTCATCCCTCCCTTATCTGATTTCAAAATTACTCAAATCTTAAACATCAAACAAAGCTTAAAACTGATTTCAAGTCTTAATCTCAAGTTAAATCATATCATAAATATCAGTAATGAACTGATTGATTCATCGTTTTCGTTTAAACTCTTCGTATTCGTAAATATGATGACTTAGTTCTATCATAATCGTCTTCATTCTTATGAACAGATGGCTAATCGATTTGCAAGGGAGTACAATGTGTGTGCGTTCTTAAGTCTAGACGACCCTGTGTTCGAAGGATGCAGGGACATCATAAGATACTTACGACGATCCAGGCTCTTCTATGCTTTAACAGCAGAGCTTGTGATTCATCAAGATCATATAGTCGATTTTTGGGACTCAGCACAAATTGAGGAAGATGGAGAATCTGAAGTGATTGTGGCTGAGATTAAGAATGAAAGACTAAGGATAGATGAGCAGACCATAAGAAGGGTACTAGAGTTGGGAGAACAAGAAGTTGGTCACCCTGATGTATTCGAGAATGAATACATAGAGAAAGTGTTCTACCTGATGGGGTAAGATGGTGATTTTGATAAGGGTGAGATAAAGAAAGGGAGATTATGCAAGGAATATAGATTCTTATGTCACACCTATCTAAAATGCATCTCTAACAGGAAGTCTGGGCTTGACAGATTCTCAAGGCACATTTAATCTGGCATTATTGGCATTTTTTAGGGAAGGACATACAACTATTCAAAGTATATTTTCAATTGTTTGTGTGACCAAATTAGAGTGCAAAAGGCCAACAAGATGTATATGTTTCCAAGGTTCTTACAATTAATCCTTAATGCAGATCTACCTGGTATTGCTAGAGATGGTGATGTGTTTGTTCAAGCACACCTAGGGAGATCTATACTGAATAAGATAAGTGGAAGGTATGAAGGAGAAGTCATGCCTATGTTTGCGCATGTAGCTGACCCCAATGCCAACATTCCCAAGAGCTGATGTGGGATGATTAGCAGGATAGCTCTCATAGTGACACTGAGCAAGCCTCACTATCTCCACAACCTCAATCTCCACAACCTCAATCTCCCCAACCTCAATCACCCTAACAACAATCACCAGCCAGTCAAAAAACTCAACCAATCTCTCCAATTCACCCTCCATCACCAAATCAACTCCAAATACAACTTTTTCAACAACCTCCAACTCCAGAAAATCAATCCACTAAGAGCTTTTACACCGGGGAGACAGAGTTAGCTTCACAAGCAAGTACAGTTCAACTGTCAATAACCAAGACTGAATCCCCTGTCCATTCAAATGATACTGAACCTGTCTCTCCAGTCACTAACCATCAGCAACAACAACAACCACATCAAGAACAGGCAGATCAAGCTGCTGAGTCCAGTTCAAGCACAACAAGTGTAGCCCCTGAAGAAGTGAATGATGATGAGATTGCTGCTCAACATCAGGAAGAAGAAGAAGAAGCCAACTATGTTGTTGCTTACAATGAAGATGATCTCAGTGATGATGATATCCTAGTCAACAAAAGTTATCTGGTTGTTGAATACAACAAGCTTGTTATCAAGTCAAACAATAGAAAGCAAATAATTCAAGAGTTGAAGGGGATGATAAAAGAAAACGATTATTAACTAATAAAGCAAGAATCTAGTCTGAAAAGATTAAGAGAAAACATACAAGAAAACAATAAAGTCATTGATGCTCTGCATGATCTTGTTAAAGAACAAAAAGAGTCAATTACACATGAGAAAGCTAAGAAAGAAAAGCTTGTGTTGGAGAGCAACAAAGCTAACAAGACTCTACAAGAACAATTTGCTCAGCTGAAAAGAAAGAAAGAGGAGATTGAAAGACTGAGAAAGAAGATAAAGGACATTGAAACTAGTGCTCCCGCATCAAAACAAACAAAAGAATCTATTGAAGCTTCAATGCCAATCATTCAATATTCAAGGAAAAGGAAGTACTTGGGTCCTGTTACGAAGAAAGTGATTGAAGTACAAGATTCTCTTAAAAGATCAAGGCCTATATCACCTGAGCACACTCCTTCAATGGATGTATCAACTTCAAAGCCTATGTCTCATAATGAAACTAAAAGTGATGTTGAATGGAATGAGCTTACTAAAGATGAGTCTCCCAAAGAACTGCTGACCACCAAAGACATATTAATGGAAAGGCCTGAGTCAAACATGTTTATGACCCTTATCAACCATGGATTTCCATTTGATATGGTTGAGAGGATGAATGTGACTGAAATGAAGGATCTACTAAAAGAATTTGAACTTGCTAGATTCATGATCCCTAATTGAGACTATGAAGCATTCATAACATTTTAAGCCATTTTGAAAATCAAGAAAGATCTAGGCCATTGTGATACAGCAAAGCTTAGCAAGTACAATATGATCTGTTGGTTACAGGGTCACAACTACAAGGCCATTGAGCTTAAGGGAAGAAAAGTTAGTGAGCTTAGGAGGATGATGGAACATGTAATGGCTATTGAGCTTGACACAGGGGTGAGATTCAAAACTGAAGCTCCAAATCCATCCTATGAGCAACAAAGCAAACTCCCTGCTGATCCTATAACTGTTGAATCTAAAGATCAGCACAAAGGGAAAGAAAAACTAATAAGAGAGCCACGACTAGTTATCCCTGGAAAAGTATGGCCTCTAGGAACAACAGTCAGGGAAATCACTAAGCAAAAGTCTACCCTGATAGAGCTATATGACCATATCACAACTCCCAGTTCTGTGGAAGAAAACAGGATTATGGCCAGGAAATATGATCTAGACTGGGATTGTGCAATCATCAAGATGACATCCGGAAGAATTGAATACTTCCATGATGTAGAAGCATTACTGAGACTTCCTGAGAGAGACATTAAAGACTTGCAAACCCTAATCATCTCCAACTATCCAATCCATCCAAGGGGGAGAGACTTTTCTGTGTCTGTGGGTAGGATGAAAACAAGGTTTATAGATGATGCGCTGAAGGAGGCTAAGAGAAAAGATGCTGAATATAATAAAAGATTTCAAAAGGAAAGAAGATCAAACACCAACCTCTCTATTATGGTTGATGATGAATTCTTAACGAGGGTTGGATACTCTAACAGAAAAACAGCACCCATTAAAGTCATAGCAGGAAATCAATACACTATTCCCATAACTGAGTGGGGATATGTTGAGAAAACAAAAGAAATGGTGCTACTGAGGAATGCTGAAGAAAAGAAAGGTGAAAAGATAAGAACTTTTGACCCAGTAGAGATCAAACTGCTCCACCCCAACTACACATCATAATTGCATGACAAATTCTTCCCAAAGCTGTCAGATGAAAGAGCACAGAATGATTTATGTTTATATGTGCACATGATACAAGTGGTGGATAAACTGCATGCAAAAGCATACAAGAGAAGAAGATATGATGTTAGGCTTTTGAAAGGAGTTAACATTGAAGAAGTATCAGAACTAAGAATCACTAACGAAGATGAGCTTGAAATAGTTCACAATCAAAGTATTGTGGAAACCCTAACAACTGAAGAAGACATCTTGGGACTAAGATTTGAGACACTTCAAAAGATACGCAGAATGGAGATCAAGTACAAATACGATGATCAAAAGGAGGCAGTATCTTATTTCAACACGAAGATGGTGTCAAGATTGAAGGAGCTTTCAGTTTTGAAGAAATGATTAGAAGTGTCTAAGCCTAAGGGGGTATTGTTAGATCTAGGAACAATAGATCTAGATCATTTTGTATAGGCTTAGAACTTTAATCAATACTTGTAATGAATGATTATAATTCATTATTTTGATGTATGCATTGTGTATATATGTTAACCCATATATGTGTTGATTTGTGTATGATTGCAGGTACAAACTTAATACTTGGTCAATTACTGAAATTGACTAAGTGTAAGAAACATCTACGGATGAACATTTTGTTCTTCCGTAGATATGTTCCTTACAAGTAACATACATCCGAAGATCTTCTGTGGATGAACAATCAGCTCAAGAGTTCAAGTGAAGTCAATCAAAGAGTTCAAGTAAAGACTCCTGCGGATGAGCAAATACCTTCGGAAGAAGAAATTACCTCCAGAAGACCTGTTAAGCTGCGGAGTTCAAACACTTGTATTTAAATAATACAAGTGTTACAAGTCAACAAGTCAACAAGACAGTTATGCAAATCCCAAGAGATCCGGTGTTTCCTTAACTGAAACACATATGCCTATAAATATGGATCCTAGGTTTCACATCAAAGGACAAACACGAACACACAAGCAACCAAACGGAAAACCCAAATATCACATCAATTCACACAAACATAAACCCTAGCAGCCATCACATCAACATCAACATGTTCGAAGCATTTATTGTTTACATCATTCATTATTTATTCTTCTGTAATCATTAATTAATTTTAATGAAATACTTTTGAATCAATTCTTGTTTGCTTATTAATTGTGTTCTTATCATTGTGTTCCTTATAATCATTATTAATTATATTTGATATTTATTTATTAAACAATTAAACAAGGTTAATGTTAATTCCGCAAACATTAACTTGATTCCCTATTAACACCGATAATTCCTGATTGCGATCCTTGGATTCACAGAAAGGTTCTAGTCCTGGTTGGTTTTTTGATCTTGATTTAGTTACCAACTATTTTATCAAATCTTGTAAAGCTATTTTAGGATCTATAGGTAGCTTATCAACAGGACATCCTAATCCAAGATTTGAGCTGAGAAGACAAAATTAGAAAACCACTTTAGCTCCAGTGGTAACAAACCCTATAGTTGGAAATCCTATCAGCACAACAATTACAAACTATTCAACTGACACATCTGAGGTGCCTACAAATTCCAGCATGTTGGACTCAACATGTACATTAAGAAGGATAATGCTTGCTATAATCAAACATAATATGTTCTAACATTTAAACAATCATTAACTAACACATTAGTATCATAACATTCATAACGCATACTAATTATTTTTTAAATTTCCTTTTTCGGTTTGTTGATAAAAGAAATTTTGACAAGTGTCGGCAGCGGATGAAGAAGTCCCTACAACAGATGACCACGTCTATGTAGCGGATGAAGAACAGCTTCCAAGTGTCTACAGTGGATGAGCAACTCACACAGTGGATGAACAAAGACCACAGCTGATGAACAATCCACAACGGATGTTCAATCCATAACGGATGAAAACTCCACAACGGACAACTAACAAGACAAACACACAATAAGTGTTCACAACGAAAAGCTTATTCAATATCCACAACGGACGACTAAGCATCCACAATGGACAATCAATATCCACAGCAGATGACTTAGACTTAGGATTTTTATGTAATTTTTATTTACATAAGGGTAGTTTAGTATTTGTAAATAGCTTTTTGTATAGGCTATAAATAGCATGCTGCCACAATCCTTTGTAAGCTTTTTGAACAATCAATACAAACAAGTAGTTATTATCATTCAAGCATTCAATCACCAGCAATCATAGACATACATACACTGATATCATAGCTATAATCATGGGTTTCCGCTCCATGATTATTATCAGTCGAACGAGAGATTAGTAAAGGTCCTTGGGGAATCATCAACAACAACCTGACTAGTTGTGTTATTGTTGTTTTGCTGATTTCATGAGGTGGTATCAGAGCTTTGGCTCTAATCATACATTGATTTTCATCCTCTCATTCAACAACATGATATATGTGGTTCATTAGCTTCAAAACATACATTTCGAGCCGAAAATCATCACAAACACCTTCTTCTACTTCAAACATACATCAAATGCTTAAAACATGATGTGTTAATATGTTTTTATGCATTTTGTAGAAGATTTTGTGTGTTTAAAGCTTAAAATATCATTCATACACTATTTTCAAAAGTGTTCATCATAAAAATCTCTAAACCTCATTGGTTGCTAAGGGTTTTTGATAAAACAGTACACGAGTATTGTTTTATCAGGTTTTCATCAAACAAACACTCATTTAAATACTTTGAATCCATTCATTGTGTTTAAACAACATATTTGAGTTTTTCTACACTCAAATTAGGCAATTTATCATCTCCAAACAAACCGATTGTTGTTTTGTTGAAGTTGTAATAGCAGCCAACAAACCCTAGGATAAACCCTAGTTTTTGTTCATACATATTCTTCAAATCTACTGTGATTTTGTTGGATAATCATTCATAACCAAAGAAGAAACATATTCTTCATTGTAATTTTGAAAAAGTTACTTTTTGATCCGTAAAAGTTAACTTTTTAAACAAAATATTTGGTTTTAGGGTTTTTGGCTTTTATTGATTGACATCATCAAAAGCATTAACTCTAGATGCTCAAAAATGAATCTATGGAGATCAACAAAAACATGTTGCACACAGTGCCAGAGAGCTGGACATAGTCAGTGTCTTTGATGAAAGCAACATTGGATCTTAAAGCATTAACTCTAGATGCTCTAATGGCTAAAGTTAAAGCACTAGAAGTAGATGAAAGATCTAGAAACAATAGTACAATTAGACATGTGGAATCATACAAGTTCAAGGAACTTCAACAAACAGACAGTGCATTCTTGACTTGCACTGGAGAAGATGAAGATGAAGATGAAGAATTTTTGGATATAAGTGAAACTTCATTCTTCTCTTCTTCTCAATCATCCAACAACAAACAAAAGTCTAAAAAGACTGTTGTTCATGCTTCTCATGAAGCAACATCACAAAGCAAACAACATCAACATCATCATGCTTCAAGCTCCAGCAAACAACAACAACCAAAGACTCAATACATTCATTTGTTTGAGAAACCAATAGATGCTCTCACAATCATTCTACAAAATAAAGAGCAAAAGGCAGCTTATGTAGCATTCTCCACAAGCTCTGAATCATACTTGGGTGTTAATCTCACACCATCACAGATCATCCAGCAAGACTTGGTGAATTACCACCAAACATGGTTGAAGAAATGGATCTTTAGTGGTCTATGGCAATGATTGCCTATAGATCAAAAAGGTTTCTACAAAGAAATAGAAGGTTGAGCATGGACAAGAAAACAGAAATTGGTTTTGACAAGACAAAGATGACATGCTACAACTGTCGACTGTATGGGCATTTCTCAAGAGAATGCCAACAACCAAGAGTTGACGTAAACAACAACCAAACACAAGCATCAAGCAGCTACTATTCAAACAGACAAGTTCCACCTGCTATTGGTATTCCTGTTGCACCAACTCCACCTCAAATCACACAATAGCCCAAATCAACACTTAAAATCATCTGCCATGATTATCAAACAAGATGGTGAGTGTGATTGGGGCATATACGAGGCTGAGATCCAATATCCTGATAAAGCCCTTATGGCAAATATAGAAGATAAGATCTCTGAAATCCCGAAAGAGGTGAAGGAAAACCTTTGTACACAAGCATGCGTTGACGAAGTCAATAGATACAGAGAACATGTAGACTAACTTTCCAAGAAAGTAATTGAAACAAACATTTTCAATGAAAGTCTACAATCAAAACAAAAACAATACGGGATTAAAATTCTTTCATTACAAAATGATTTGGACAAATTAATGTCTGAAAAATTATCACTTGCAGCTCAAGTTGAGCAACTCTCTGAATCTTTGACTCAGTCAAAAACCGCACAAGCTGAAACTGAAGTGAAACTTCAGAAATTTCAGGTAAGCAACAAGAAGTTTGAAGAACTTCTTGCTCAGCGAAGGGCTTTTAAAGACCATTTAGGTTTAGGATATAATACGGTCAACCCTCCTTATAATGACAATTATATACCTCTAACTGAATCAATGGCCAACAATCAGGATGAGTCTCTTGATTCACATGACAGGATTGATGATTCAAAACAATAATCAATATCATTATCAACAAAATCAACATTAATATCACAAACATCTTTGATAAAATTTGTTAAAAGTCAAGCACCTTCACATAGAGGTGTTCAAAAAAACCGGTTCGGGATAAAAAACCGAAACCGGTTTGGCCCAAACCGGTTTCAAACCAACCCACCCCGGCGGTTTAGGTTCGGTTTGTAGGTTGCGTATTTCAAACCGGTTTTCAAACAATTATTTAAATTTTTATGTGATTTAAATTGTTTCTATGTTTTATATGTTATATATTTCGCTTTGATTTTAAATTGTGCACTTTGTTTTTAAAAACAATTATGTAAAGTTTCTAATTTTATATATTTTAATTTTTACAAATAAAAATATATAAATGCATGTTATAGGTTTATTTAATTTATACGATTAATATGTAACATTCATCTTATAAGTTTATTTAATTTTTACAGTTAATTGTTTTTTTAATTGTAACGCTTTAACAAAGAAAAAAACAAAAAAACAAAAAGAAAAATCGAACTAGTTTAGGCCCAAACAGGTTTTCAAGCCGAGCCAAACCGGTTTTCGAACCAACCCAAACCGGTTTCCAAACCGTCCCAAACCGGTTTTATAGGTTTGGGTTTTTTTAAGCCCAAACATGTTTAGAAACCGAACCGGTTTTGACCATGGTTGACCAAACCGGTTCCGGTTTGGACCCCAAACCGGTTTTAGAAAAAACCGGTGTGTAAACCACTACCTTCGCATATCAAACCAACATATTTTATAAATAGATGATGATGATGTTGCTCTGTTGGATGATGAGTCAGATCAACCAATTACTGAAGCTACAAAAGTTTCAAGTGTGGTTAATACACTGTTAGGACCATGTACGGGACGGAGTACTAACTGATTTACGCGTATATCAACTCAAATAGTGCGGAATCCTATTTGATTGGCGATCCAATCAGTGAGAACGCACGTAGAATCGATCTTAGAATGAATCTAAACGTTAAAAATGATTGCAATATGATTTAATGCGATCTATGAACTTGGAACAGGTTCTTTGAGGTCTCTAGACGGCTAGGGTACGATTTAGTACGTAGGGATTCGAATTGTTCTGTTTTTCCACGAATTAAGTGGTATTTATAGGTTAGGGTTTCTTATTCGTGCGACTGAACCATTAGTATGGTTCAGTCGTGCGACTGAGTCATACAATTGTTCCATCCGCACGACTGAGGCTTCAGTCGTGCGACTGAGTCAATCTCATGTCACAATCATGCGACTGATCCAGTCTCCTGGTTCAGTCGTGCGACTGGTTCATTAGCATGAAGTTGTTCATGCGTATGGTCCATTAGCATGGGCCATTCGCATAAGAACTTCACATGACTAAGTTTAAACATATTTCTCAACCATTCTTGACTAAGATCTATGTAAACAACCAGAAACCTATATAGTTAGTTTAACCATGCGTTATTACATAATAAGCAATGAAATATGCAGCATTATAAACATAATCACACATTGTATTTCATTCAGTACCTATTCTATTACACATATGTAAGCAATGAAAGACATTTTACATTTGAGCTCCTAAACTAGGTACACATGTATCTACAAACTCCCCCTTGGACCTAGTTTACTCTATTGTCTAACATTCTTCATCAGTTCTTCAAACTTCTTGTACTTCTCCTCTCTTGTAGCTCCAGCATGTATCTCAAATGCGAAACAGAGCCTTATAACATTTTGAAACTGGAGGGCTTGTACAATGTCTTGCGCGTCATAGAACAATGGCCACTTGTATAAGGTGTAAACATCATTAGCCGACAAGTTAGTGAGCCACATTGGGTCAAACACCCTTATTGTTTCCATATTTCCAGCTCTGTTCAAAACTATGACCGCCTCACATGTTCTCCAATCATAGTACCACCATTTAAAGTGTGGAGTGAAAACCTGAGGCATTTCCCTTAGAGGGATTCTCGACATTGTGCGCGGAGGACTCCACTTCAGTACAATCTTCAGATCGTGTGGGAATCTGATTTATAGAGCTTGGTGTAGGTACTAGGCTTTGGAGCACTGCGTTGGGCCCTGATCTCTGCAAAACATGCTGCCCATTCAGCCTTTTTGATGTGGACATCGGCGTCTGAGGCTTGGGCTTGATCTTCCTTCTTCTCCGACTCCTGCTCCATCTTATCCAGTGTTGCAAATGTATCACTGACAAGAGTGTCACCTAGATTGGGGACTACATTTCCCTCGTTGTCAGCATACTCTGGATAATGTTATACTGTGACATATTCAATTTCAATCTCATCCACATCGTTAAGCTCATCGTCACTATCAATGTCAACTGTAGGAGCATCCTTCACGATCTCATCTGGATTCAGTCGGAACATTTCAGCCAGTTGCTCATTAGTAAGATTGTGAATTATTTCTCCTTCTTCAGGATTGTAACTCACAGACCTCCTGACGATTCCTTGCAGATCAAGTATCATTGTGAGTTGAGACTTGATCTGCTGAAGGGGAGCAACATCGTATTCATCTCGTTGATATTATGGATCTGTTTGATTTATAACATGTTACACATCATTCATTAGTAGATAATCAAGACAGTTAAATAATGAAATATATACATAAACATTCATTACACAGTTTTAATACTTGATTCAATTACACAAAAGTTCAAAATACAGAAACATCTAATCATTACTTTTGTCCTGAATCATATGCTCTTCTGCAGTCGAGGCTGATGTTGAGGCACCCTGATCTTGATTTTTCTTGGTCCGCCTCTCTCTTGCTTGTGTGGCACCCGATGCAGATGCATCCCCTCCTTCTTCATCATCTCCTCCATCTCCTGCACTCTCATCCTCTCCTCCCTCAGTCTCATCCTCTTCATCATCCTCTTCATCATCATTATCATCATCACCATCTCCCTCTCGTATCTTCAGAGGCTCATCCTTTGTGCCTTTGAGTTTGAGCATGATGGTCTTTTTGGCATCCTCCAACTCCTCAATCTTCTTAGTGGATAGAACTTTATGCTTCTGGAGTTGGGCAATCTCTTGATTTTGAACAGCCATCTGCTGAGCCTGTTCCTCTATTAGCTGGGCCAACTGAGCGATCTGCTGTGCTTGGGCAGCGTTTTCCTCCACAAGCTGTCTAATTTGTGCAGCTCTTTCCTCGTCAGCAGCCCACAGCTCAGCACCATCCTGTTCAGTGCTGCCAGCTGATCCTCTACCCCAACAGAAGGTAGGGAGAATCCTGTAGTGAATGGATGGTGGGATGATGGTCCGGGCTGGTGGCTGGTGGTAGTGGTGATGGCTGTGGTGAATATGGGTGGTGGTATGTGTATGGGTGGTGATGGGTAGGCTGTAGTGGTGGTGGAAGTAGTTTAGATAGGTGGTGGAGTGGATGTGGTAGTGATGGTGGGTGAGGTGGTAGTAGTTGTAGTAGTAGCTGTGGTAGCAGTGGTGGTGGATGTGGGAATCAGCGTGAACCTTCGTCTTTTCGGCTTCATCCCGTGGGGCTGAGCCATCCTCTTCTTCCTTGAACCCCTCGAGGAAGATGCTCCCCCTGGGATGCGGAGCTGGTCTGGGATATAAGTAGGATCTTTAGTGGTCTCCCCAGACTCAGCTTGGCCTCCTCCAACCGCCACTATCCCATGTTCGGTGGCAACCACCCTGCTGCCCACCGTTCTCGTTAACGGCTCATCATCACTCTCCTCCTCCTCATCAGGTCTGAAATCCTGATGGAGACCTGCTATATCAGCTTCTCCATGAGTGGATGGTAGAGGTGTGACACCTGTAGTGGTGGCCCTAGATGGAGTGGGGCCAGAGTCTCCACCATTGCCACTGTCATCATCATCGGAGTCATCATCCGGGATCACAATCTGCTCTGTATCAAAATCGCTGTCATCATGGAGCCACTTTCTCCGTGACGGCGCCACATAGTCTTCACTTGCAAGATGTCCAAACAATCGTCTCACAGGGGGTTTCACCTGCTTCCCCTGTAGACCTTCATCCGGCCCAAGGTGGTATCGTCCATCACCTCGAGCACCACCGCGTCCTCCTTCTCCTTAGGTAGCTGAGGGAGCTTCTGATCAATGATCATCTGCATGAAGAGAGGATACATACAGAATCCATCCTTCCCCTTTGCCTCGATGTTCTCCACCAAGTAGGTGAAGATCATCCGGGAGAAGCTGAACGGGTGGTTCAGCACCAACGCCACGTAGGCGTTCTGTATCTGGTCCGATAGCTCAGCGAAGCCTCCTTTCGTGGAGGCTATACACTTAAGCAGCACATGTGCCAAGTACTTGAATTGGAGGTACATGTTGCTCTTGTTGGGCGCACCTACGGTGATGTCCCCCGAGTACTTGGCTCGTAGAAAGCAGCCGCGCACTGTCAGTAGGTGCAAGCGGGTCGGGCAGTTAGTATCATCTCCAAACTCTAACACTGTCCTGAGACTCTCCTCTGTTATCTCCATGGCATGACCGAAGACGGAGCTCCTAATACAGTAGGGCTCTGCGGTCCTATCGACAACCGCGCCTTCCCAGAAGGCCTGCTGAAGGGATCGGTATGGTGTGCACAGTGTCGACATGGCACGGAAGATCCACGACCTCCGTAGAAAAGTAATAATGCCAAAGAAATCTGCAGCATTCCTGGAGGTGAGATCTACATGAGCACAAATGTTGTGCTTAGTGCTCATGGCCCAACGACTCGTCATCTGTCACACAATACAAATAAACATTAGCGTGTGTCAATGTGTAACAAATTGGTTCATTTAACTTGAAATCTTTTGTTCTGTCGTGCGAATGAACTGTGCGACTGAGATTTTGTCATGCGATTGAGCTCTTTCGTACGACTGAGCATGCAACTAGGATCAGTCGTATGCAATCCCATGCGTTTACTCAAGTCGTGCGACTGAACTCATACGCATAGTGCAGTCGTGCGATTGATCCATTCGCCCATCTCAGTCATGCGACTGAAGTTCATCAGGGTGTCCATTCGTATGACAGTCTGTCTATTCCATTCAAATTCAAATTTTGAACAAAATTTAGTATTAGACATCGTGGTTTGGATCATTAGACTCACAAATGTCTGGTAGAACACCTAACAACCTTTAATTTAACAGTGTACTTAGTTTAATTAGTTTCTTGGCCAAACTAAGTTTTGGTTCCTTTTAGTGTTCAATTCAGTCAATTTAGGGCCTGAATCAATGGACATCTGAGTGGATTGCACCGCACTATACCTGTATAAGCACTAGAACCGTCAGTACTGAGTAATCGGAAGTCTAGATTGATCAAATGAAAATTGGGCAGAGTAATGGTAGAGTCGTGCGACTTGGGGCGATTTGGGAGTGATGAATGGTTGCGACCGACTTCCCCTCCTTTTATACTAGGGTTTCCTTCAGTCATGCGACTGAGCCCAATCGCATACTTGAAGTGTGCGACTGAAGATCAGTCGTGCGATTGTCACAGTCGGTCACCTTCAGTCGTGCGACTAGAAGTCAGTCGTGCGACTAGAAGTCAGTCATGCGACTGAGTCATTCGGTCACCCTCATTCATGCGATTGGTTCATTCTGATGGTCCAATCGCCTGGATTAATCCATATTGATGGTCCAATCGCACGTCTGGGCCATACGTGTGGTTTAGTCGTGCGATTGGACTAATACGTATGGTTCAATCGTACGGTTGGTCCATACTCATGATCTTAACTTTATGACCATTTGACACTTATCCCTTTTAACACTTGGTAAACATTTTGAGCATTCGATCATCTCAGACATGATCATTTTAACTTAGAAAACCTTTGATCACCTCAGTCGTAATCCTTTTAAATAAACCTTTTGTCACCTCAGATGTGACCCATATTACATTTAAAACACGTGTGGTCACCTCAGACGTGACCCTTTTTAAGTGATTAAATCCCTGATTGAATTCCACAGCATAGTCCGACGTATAAAACTACATTGACTAAAAAGTTAAACAAATTCTTTTGATGCTAGATTCTTGTTTTCATCAAGAGTCATTAGCAAGTTTAGGAAATCATACTGGTACTATAAGATGCACACATTGATTTGGACTTTCAAGAATTGCAGCCACGATGATTGCCAGTATACGTGTCCACTTAAATCCATACACAGACTTTTGACACACATTGGTGATACATTAAGTTTAATTATTTCAACCAGCATTTGTGGATCCCACACTTATATGGTAATCAACATTCCTCAGGAGATTTTGAGCGGTCTACGGGTATTTTGACAAGAAGAAACTATTCTTAGAGCTTTCAAAGAGAAGCCAAGCCTCAAGTCAGTGCCACCGCACAGCAAAGAGGCGGCAAACAACAATGAATTCTAGAATATGTAGGTTATGCTTATCCTCAGGTCAGTGCCACCGCACAGCAGAGAGGCACACAACCTATCTTCTTGTTAGAGCATATTTTTTTTCTTTTTGCACATAACGCACCAACAACATTTGTTATTAGCTTGATTGCATTTTTTTTCATTTTTTTCGTGCTTTGCTCTTTTTGTGGTCATCCGCACTCATTTGTGGCGTTTATTTGCTCGTCACCCCTGATTGGAAATAACTCATTGTGTTAACCAGTGATAAGATGGGAACCCACAGCCAGTTGAACAGCTTAAATGAAGTCTAATCATCTATTGTGTTGAATCTACCGACACATCATGTAGTGGTCTAACAACCTTCAGATCTACTTTCTTTGTGTTACCTTAGTAGTAGCCAGTTTTACTATCATTTTTCCTGTTATATTGCTCAGACTTCTCAGACTTATACTTTGAATTTCGCATCTAATTCAATTTAATTTTTTAAAGTCCCAAATGCTTTGTTCCTGTGTATTATCATTTTCCATAGTCATTGAATCGGTTTCACAGATCCGATCTAATTTATATCAGCTAGCTTGTCCTCCTCCCTCGTTTTTTTATTTATTTTTTTATTTTTTTTACTAACTTAACCTATTCTCCCCTTAAAATTCTAAAACCGAAACTGATTTTGTTTTTAGGATTTTAATAGGCGAACAAATAAAAATACTAAAATTAACTACCTAAAATAAAATAAAATATAAGAAAAATGGACTCGACGCATCGGACTAGACATGTTCATCTTCTGGAATGACATCACTTTTCTTTTTAACGTCGTTGACCTCTAACAGATATAGAAAACGTGGTTTATCAAAGGCTTTTGTGTAGAGGTCAGCGCATTGGAAATCATTAGTTGAGGTTAGGGACCCAAGCCTTAACTGGCTTGGGTGACCCAGAAGAATCACACATCATTGATTCCACCCACTGTCCATTTGAGAGTAAGGGAAGATCATTCATCTTCTTGTTCTCATTATCAGATACTGAGATGGACTTTTCTTTCCATAAACCAGTTTTATGCAAGGCCTGTTTGTGATAAATAGATGACTGGCTAATGGGTTGAACTTTAGGTTCACTGACTCTTTTTGGTGGAGTCATGGAGCTTCTTTTGAAAGAGCTTGCTTTAGTGTCATAAAGTTCAACCTTTTTCTTTGGTGTCTGATAATAAGGACAGTAAGATGCGATGTGTCCATACTTTCCACAGTTGTAGCATGATTTACTTTCGATATGATGATTTAACTATTTCTGTGGAGAAGTGTGTGACAAACGTGTGACTTTATTCATTTTAGGTTTTGACACCTCTTGTTTAGATGTTTTATCTTGTTAAACAAAATTAATTGTTTGAACATTTTTAACATCTTTTCCCTTTTGTTTACTTAGACTTGGACATGAATCACGTGATTGGTTAACTTGTTTGGTCTTTTTAGGTTTAGAATTAAACTTGGTTGAACCAGACTTTACCAAAACCTTCTCAAATTGCTCATCCAAATTAACGATAGGCATTTTACCCTTAGATTTGAAAGTTGCAGGACCGGTTAAGGACTTAACAATTACAACACAACAACACAAAGAGGAGATTAACCAAACTTGATCAAACAGTAAATTGGATTAACCACACTAATGATACAAAGAACACAAGTAATAATAAAGAGACAGAACAAGAGATTTGGATTTCAAGGATGCAGTATATTGCTTTCTCAAGTTCTATTACAAGTGTTACAAAGCATAAAGAAAGATACTAGAACATGGAATACTTATACTACAACCTACAGCCGGCTATACTCTGAAAGCCAGCTGGATACAATTGACTAGACACAAACAAAATCAATTATAGAATCAAAAGGCATATCTGCCTTTTGACCTTGTGACTATGACATGCCATAGCTCACATCCTTATCTATTACAAAAAGGATAAAGTACATAAAGTAGAAGGTTACAGACTCAAGATCTCAATGTATAGTTACCAAAAGCATGGACCTTTTCACCAACTCATGTAAGTTGGTGACTTTACAGAGATGCAGCGGAAAGGTGTCCAGCTTTATGGAATAGTACATCAGATAAAGCATGTTACTAAAAGTCTTCAAAAGAAATCTGTCTTCATAGGATGAAGCTTCGGAAGACTTTGTCTCTGAGGCTTCGGAAGACTTCATATTTGGCTTCGGAAGATATTGGTCTTGGCTTCGGAAGATTTTACACTTAGAATATTTCTAGTGCATGGTGTAAAACTTCCGAAGCAATTCTACTTCAGTTCTTGAGTGCATTGCTTGCAGAGAGACATTGGATGTTTTGGTTTGCATCAGACTTACAGGAATCCTTACAAACTCCCCCTAGGCTGATGCTAACAAAACATTTAGAAGATGTTCAGATGTTAGTAGTCTTTAGCATAATCATAACCATACCTTTCTTCATTAGATTGTCAGGATCATTCAGACTTTCATAGTATCTTCTCATCTCAAAGAGATCATGTAGAGGTAAGTTGATTATGTCTTTCCATGTATAGACATTCTCAACACCTTGATCTCTGATTACATGCCATCTTTCTGGATTAGTAGAGAAGGTCCAAGATAGGATGGGTGTCTAAGCTGCAAAAGGAGCCACTTGTATTGGAGTTGATAGGGCTGCCTCTTCATGCACTTCCTCAGGTTGATCTGACTCAGCCTGAGGTGCAGAGGTAGATGATTTAGGCTTCTTCTTCTTAGACTTTGGTTTAGAAGCCATCCCCTTCTTCCTCTTAGATGACTTTAACTGAGAAGACTGGTCTGCAGCACCTTGTTGGTCATCCTTGTCTTTCTCAGTTGGATGTTCCTCTCTCACAGGTTCAGAAGGAGAGGGAGTTTGACCCTGCTGTGGATCAGAAGATGAAGTTTGCTGAGGCTCAGCAAGAGGTCCGGGTTGTGTTGTCTCAGGTTGTTCAACCTTAACCTCCACTTCAGGTGGGACTTGACTTGGAAGAGAGTGTAAGTCAATTATCTCTCCACTCTTGATCTTCTGCTTGATTACCCTTATATGCTCATCCATTGTGGATAGAGATATAGGGCCAAGTCTCCTTCCGGAGAATCCATACAGCTTCAAGAAGCTCATCATCCTTTGTCTGTCAACAGACTTCTTCATACTCTTTTGGATGATGGCTCTTGACTTTGCAGCTTCTTCCCTTAGCTTCTTCTTAGTTGTCTTTCTCTCCTTGACTAACTCAAGCTCAAGTTGTTTTAAGTACTCAAACTCAACAAAGTCATAGGACAAGGGAAGAAGTGCATCTGCCTGATAGAAGCCTGTGGCACTCAGGTAGTTGATCATTTTGATCCTATCTTCTTCTTTGTCTACCTGAGGTTCTTGTTGAACCACATCTTCTTGTACAGGGCTTTCTTGAACTGGGGAGAGAGTGGGAGCATGCTTGTAGAGTCTTTTCTGTCTCTTCTCCTCTTTGAATTGGAGAAGTAACCTTGCATCCTCTTTTTCTTTCATCTCTCTTGACACTTCCATGTCAGCCAGTTCATTTAGTTGTTCTAAGGGGAGAGAAATGATTTCATCAATGTCATAGTTCCTGGTCTACAGGTAAGTAATCTGACTGCCCTCAACTCATCATCTTGAGTATTTGGTCTGGGGGCAGCCCTGATTGCAGCTTGCATAAAACCTGAAGACCCAGAGGAACTTTCTCCCCTTAGCTTCCTCTTCTTCTCTCTCTCTCTTCTTCCTCAATTTCCTCAGGAGTCAAAATCTTTTTCCCTTTGTCACCTACAGACCTTTATGACTCAGGGTGGATAGAGGTTTGGCCTTCATTGCTTGGTGTAGCATCCATGCTCTGGCCAGAGAGAGGCTGAGAAACACCTTCACCAGCAGGTGTCTCAGAGGGAATGTGAATCTCTGCAGTAGTTGATGATGATGAGACAGGGGTCTCAGGTTCTGCCACTGGGCCTTCAGTCAAGGTTTCCCCTATGAAACTAATCTTAGGGTCCACCTCAACATCCAGTTGACCGATGGCATTGCCTGATTGCCTAAGTCTCCCTCTTAAGCTAAACTCTGCAGTGATCCTGTCTTAGATTCTTTGAGCCAATCTGTCAGCTTGTCTTGAGTTGCTTGGATTGACAAGTGGCATGTTGACTAGATCCAAACCTTCATAGAAGTTCAAATTTTAAAAGTCAAATACTTCTTGTTTCCCTTGAACTCTGCGAAGAATAAGGGCTCTTCTATCAGCATCATACCTCCACCTTATGATGTAGTTTGAAGTTCCTTGAGGTGGGGATGATACAACCCTTGGTATACCTTCCTCAAAGAGACTCCTGATGATAGAGTCTATAGAGTCCACATTAATGTGAACTTGAGGAAGTTGCTGAGAGTTCACAACTGCAAGTGAGGATGGTGAGTCCTCTATGTCCATTCTCTGTGAAGAACTCCCAGGTTCTGTGGCTGCAATAACTTTCTCCCCCTTTTTGGTAGCATCACCCACTTGCATAGGTGAGCTAGAGGATAAATCAATCACATCCACAGGTTCTTGTGTTCATGGTTGAGCTCTTCTTAAAGGTCTCCCAGCTAGTTTTTCCTTAAGATATGAAATCTGAAGTTGCTGATCATTGACCCTGTTGTGCAAGGTAGTCACCTGAGATTCAAGGCGACTGACCTTTGAGACTAGGTAAGTGCATGTTTTAGACAATTTGTGCACCATTAGTCTATGATTCCCCTCTTCTTCATCAGAAGAATCATTGGGGGATGAGATGATTGGACCAAAGTCCTCTCTCTCACTACCAGCTTGAGGTTCTTGGCTGCTGGTTTTCCTCTGCTCACTAGCTATCTCAGTTGAGATGTTAGTGGGCTGAGTTGCCATGGTTAAGGTTTTAATGATGTAATCACATGCAGAAGTGAGAGCCTCTTCCATATGGACATCCTGAACAGGTTCAGAAGTGTCCACCTCAGTTATAGGTGACTGATGTGGGCTGACTGAGGAGACTCAAGAGTACTCATCTCTCTTTGAGTAGGGGAAGAGAAGAGAGACTCATGGTACTCACTGAATCCTAAGTCTTCATCAGTATAGAAGGATAGGTTGGGAATGGGTTGATTTAGATCTAAAGGCTGGGGATGGTAACTGTCCCCTGAAGGTTGTTCACTAGATTGTTAAGACTAGAGTGAAGGCTTAAGGCTGTTGGGCTTGTGAGCTCATCAGGGTGAGCATGAGGAACCTCAGCCCTGATAGTTGAAGATATGGGAGTGGTTTGCTCCTCAGGGGAAGTGGGAGCTCTAGTGTCCACTTCCTCCTGTAAAGGTGAGTATATGGGGACCTGCACAGACTCAATAGCTTGAGCAGGGGTTCGTTTGGATTTTCTTTGGTAGGTGAGGGTTACTTGAGGCCTTTTTAGTGGTAAAAAGGTAGAAGGTGTGGGTTCAACACTAGCTTGTGTTGCTAGGTTGTCACCTTGAGCAATGAGCTCTAACATTTTAGGGACAAGGGCTGTTTCTACCCCTAAGAAGCCTACAGTTGGCTTCTTCATGATTTTAAAGATGTCGGGCTTCATCTGTCCCAATTTAAGAATATTATCTGTTTCCCTCAACTGTGAGCCCAGTTCACAGTTGAGAATGTGTTGAACATATCTAGGAAACATGTAATACTCTAAGGAGTCCAAGTTTGCAAGTAAATTGGTATAAACAAATTGAGAGTACCTGAACTTGACCCCTTGAACCATTCCATGCACTATGAAGGAGAGATCCTCAGGAATCTGGTCCCACCCTCCATGCTTGTTTGACAAGCTGTGGATAACCACATGGAGTAGGTATTTCCACTGGGATGAGACCTTCCCTTTCCTGAAGGTCTTTACAGAGAAATCTCCCTCATAGCCTATCTGCTCAAAGGAATGATTGACAGCTTCCTTTGGGAAGGACAACTCACCTTCTTCATCATCCAGCTGCAAATGAGAGTTGATGATGGCTGGAGTGATGAAGATTGTCCTCCCTTGCACTGTGGCAGACAGTGCCTTCTCCCCATCCTATGATGACCTCTTGGCAGGTCTTCCAGAATTCAAGCAGATGATCCTCATACAGAGTAGGATCAATGGTTAGGGAGGTGAAGTAATTTGATAGAGTTAAGAATTGGCAAATCTCTGAGAAACTTTCATCTTTCTCAGAGCTTAACAGAGCAACCTGATTGTGTTGCCTGTGAAGTTGCATGGAGAAATCTGGGTTGTTTCTGCGGTTAAGGTTGGCCATTTGAGAAGCTTAAGGTTGAAGAAAGGTAAAAGCAAAGGCGGTTTTGGGAATTAGGTTTGAGGAATAGTAGAATTGAAGAAGATAGTGAGGAAGAGGGGGAACCGTTGGGTATTTATGTGAAAAGGGATTTGAACCAAAGTTAATGAAAGAGGATAAACTTTGAAATCCGAAAGTCGGTCCCACCTCTGAAAAAGTAGTTTACTTTTGCTCAAAAAGTAGTTTTCTTGGAATTCGAAAAGCTTCCGAAGGTAAATTATCTTCGGAAGTTTTAATGAAAAAGCTTCCGAAGCTAAAATGACTTCGGAAGATTTTCCTGAGAGTCTTGAAAATTTTGCTTCGGAAGAGAAATAAACACTTGAATGCTTTGTATATAAAACAACAAAGCTTCCGAGAGTTAATTTTGCTTCGGAAGGAAAAAGTCCTTAAAAACAAATAAGTGTCTGAGACAAGGATTTAAGCTTCGGAAGATAGATTTAACTTCTTCCGAAGGTAAAATTTCTTAGACAGTTATTTATTTTGAAGACACGATTTTCTTCCGAAAGGATTTGATATCCAAAGAAAACATGAGCTTATGAAGTGATGAACTAGACAACTTAGGACACACATATTTTAAGAAATAATTAGAATTAGTTTTAAGAAAAGATCTACTCAAAGTTAATCATCCCAATAGCTGATATTAGATATTTAAATCTCTGTTCATCAAAAGCTTTTGTAAACAGATCAGCATATTGTTCATCTGTATGAACTTTGACTAGTTTAATTAATCCTTTTCATAGTTATCTCTTATTAAATGATACCTGATATTGATGTGTTTGGTCCTTGAGTGCTGCACAGGGTTCTCAGTGATAGAGATAGCACTATTGTTGTCTATGTGGATAGGAGTCTCCTTGAAGTTAAATCCATAGTCTAGCATTTTTGAATCCAAAGCACTTGAGCACAGCAACTTGCAGCAGCAATGTATTCAGCCTCAGCAGTTGATGCAGACACACAGGATTGTTTCTTGCATTGCCATGAGACAACCCTTCCACCAAGGAATTGACATCCCCCAGATGTAGACTTTGCAGTCATGTTGCAACCACCATAATCACTATCTGTATAAGCATACAGATTGAAGTCAGGATTCTTTGGATACCATAAACCAAGTGTTGAAGCACCTTTGAGGTATCTTAAAATCCTTTTGACAGTGATGAGGTGAGACATCTTAGGTTGGCTTGATATCTTGCACAAATACATGTAGCAAACATGATATCAGGCCTGCTAGCTGTAAGATACATAAGAGACCCAATCATAGCCCTGTATAAATGTTCATCTACACACTCCCCCTCAAGATCAGGTCCAAGGGAGTGGTTTCTGGCTATGGGTGTCTTAGCAATCTTACAATCAGTCATGTTGAACCTCTTGAGTATGTCCTGAACATACTTTGACTGACTTATGAAGATGCCATCTTCAACTTGCTTCACTTGAATTCCAGAAAGAAATTGAGTTCTCCCATTGCACTCATTTCAAATCTGTCTTTCATCAGCTTCTCAAAGTCTTTGCAGAGCTTTGGATTAGTTGAACCAAAGATGATGTCATCTACATATACTTGAACTAGCAATAAGTCATTTCCCTGTCCTTTGATGAAGAGAGTTCCATCTATAGTACCTCTCCTGTATCCATGTTTACAAAGATACTCAGACAATGTCTCATACCACTTCCTGGGTGCCTGATGCAGCCCATAAAGAGCTTTGTCAAGCTTGCAGACATAATCAGGATGATCAGGATCTACAAAACAGGTGGTTGTTTGACATAAACCTCTTCATCAATCACTCCATACAGAAAAGCACACTTTACATCAAGTTGAAAGACCTTGAAGTTCTTGGATGCAGCAAATGCCAGGAATATCCTAACAGCTTCTAATCTTGCTACAGGAGCAAAGACATCAGTGTAGTCAATCCCTTCTTCTTGTGTGTATCCTTGAACAACTAGTCTTGCCTTGTTTTGATGATAATGCCTCTATCATCCTTCTTATTCCTAAACACCCATTTGGTTCCAATGGTAGTCTTCCCATGAGGAAGAGGACAAAGGTTCCAAACTTTTTGCCTTTTGAATTGAAGCAACTCTTGTTGCATAGCTTCAACCCAACTTCCATCCTTTAGAGCTTCATCAACTTTCTTTGGCTCTATCTGGGATAAGAAACAAGAGTGAAGACAAACATTTGCTTCATGGGTTTGTCCTCTTGTTCTTACCCCTGTGACAACATCTCCAATGATGTTTGTGGTGGGGTGAGACTTGTGGATCCTTAGCTGAGGGATCACAGCAAGTTGCTGAGAGAGATCCAAATTTGAGAAATTTAGATCTGGCATAGATGATTCACCCTCCACATACCACACTTATCAAGATTAACTTGATCCAATGAGTGTGTGACATCATTGATGTTGTCATCTATGGTGTGGTTATTAGCATCAAGGAATTCCTGATCACTTTCACCATCACCATTGTTGTCTTCCACAATTGAGGTATCTTTATCTGGTTGTGGAGCCTCTGAGCTGGAATTTGAAGGCACCCCAGATGTATCAGCTGAATTTGTCATTGTAGTGCTGATAGAAACCTCATTTGCTGAAGTAGTTCCAACTGGAGCTGAAGATGTATGAGTTGAGGTCTTCCTAGCTCAAATCTTGGATCAGGATCACCTGTATTTAAATTTTCTGCAGATCCTGAAACATTCTCACAAGATTTGTTAAAACAGTTGGTAACTAAATCAAGATCAAATAGCCAATCAGGACCAGAACCAGCCACACAGGGTGTGTGTTCATTGAAAGTCACATTGGCTGACTCCTCAACAATTCTAGTTCTGAGATTGTATACTCTATAAGCCTTAGCTTGGGAAGAGTATCCAATGAAGTGTCCATCATCTGATTTCTCAGCAAACTTGGCAATTTGATCCTTGGTATTCAAGATGGTGCAAGGACATCCAAATGACCTGAGAAAACCAATGAAAGGTTTTCTCTTGTGCCAAAGTTCATAAGGAGTCTTACCATGTGTCTTAACTACTAAAACTCTGTTTTGCACATAGCAAGCAGTATTTACTGCCTCTGCCCAGAAGGTGATGGGCAGTTTAGAGTCAGACAACATAGTTCTTGCAGCTTCAATTAGTGTCCTGTTTCTCCTCTCAGCAACACCATTTTGCTGAGGAGTCCTGGGAGCACTATATTGTCTTGTAATACCTTTTTCATCACAAAATGTATCAAGGATTTGATTCTTGAATTTAGTCCCTTGATCACATCTTATGGTTTTGACCTTGTGATCACTTTGATTCTCAATTTTTAAGATGAAATTCTTCAGAATCTCAGGGGTTTCATCCTTAGTTCTAAGAAAGAAAACCCAAGTGAATCTTGTAAAATCATCTGTGATCACCAAACAATAAGAGGTCCTTCCTAGACTCATTACACTGGTGGGGCCAAAGAGATCCATATGTAATAAGTGTACGGGAGTAGTGATGGAGTTCCTTTCCTTAGGCTTGTGAGATACCTTATGTTGCTTCCCTTTCAGGCATGCAACACAATGATCATCACTTGTAAACTCTTTCTTTGGCATTCCAGTTACCAAATCATGTTTAATTAGTTTATTCATGTTCTTAAAGTTTACATGGCACATTCTTTTATGCCACAGGAAAGACTCATCACTATTTGCTTTAGATAGAAAGCATGAAACTTCTACAGAGAGATGTTTCTTGCAAATCCATCTTGTACATGTTCCCTTTCCTGGAGGCTCTAAGCAGGATGTGCTCATGAGGAATGACCACTCAAGGCTTGAGAACAATGCACACATGCTCAGTAAAGAGCATGTTATGACTCTGATCACAAAATTGGGATACACTCAGAAGATTGTACCCAAGCTCCTTGACAAAGTTTACCTTTTCAATGCTGAGCTTACCATTTGTGACCTTGCCCCTTCCAGAAATGTAACCACCTTCATCTCCTCCAAAAGCAACTGGTCCTCCATCAATTCTCTCAAAGTTATGGAGTAGTGACCTATTGCCTGTCATGTGCCTGGAACAGCCACTATCAATGATCCAGACATTCTTGTTTGTCTTGAGCTGTTCCTGCACAAAGAAAATGATTAGTTACATTTGGAAACCCAAGCCTTACTTGTCTTGGGCTCACTAAGTATAATAGAAGGTAATGCAACAGTAATAGATCCTATGGTTGTGCTAGAGGGATCTTGAGCTGTTGTTGATGGAGAAACTTCAGTCACTTGGTCTTTCTTAGACTTCCACACCACCTTTGGAGTCTTGGACTTGACCTTCAAAACCTTGGAAGCTTTTGGGACTTCGCAAGTTTTGATGACTGAACCTTCGGAAGATTCTACAGTCACTGCAGCAGACTTCAGTGCTTCGGAAGAATTCCTTTCTTCCGAGACCAACTTTTCTTCCGAAGGTAATTTTCCATTTACCTTCTTCTTTGATTTGGAGCTTCCGAAGGAAACAGATTTTCCTTCCGAAGCTTGAATCTTCTTGAAACTCTTTGAAGTCTTTGTCTTGGTCATATGGACAGTACTTTTAGGATTGTATGGACAATCCTTAGCAATGTGAGAGGTACTTTCACACATGACACACAACATTTTCTTCTTCACAAGAGTCTCCTTATGAGAGCAAGACTGTCTTTGGTCACATCCCTTCTCCACCTTCATCTTTGTAGATGCTGAGACAGTTCTTTTGGGCTGTGAACTGTTCTTGGAGTTTGATGGTCCAGGCTGTGCAGCAGTGGTACACAGCAGATCAGTCTTCTTCTTGGTACTGAGATGATTTGAACAAGAACCAGAACTCTTAGCTGAAGAGTTTTGGTTGATGTCTTCAGTCTTTACTACTTCAAACCCTGCAGAGATAAAAACTTGTTTCTGCTTAGAGTCAAAAGTAGCCTTGATCTCTTGAGCCTTCTTTGCTTTTCTTTTGCTCTTCCTGATCAAGTTCTTTCTCTTTGACTTGGTCATCACAGTAGTCTTCTTCTCCTCAGAAGGATAGTGGCCCTTAGTAGAATCCTCCTCTTCACTCTTCTCAGAGGAATTCTTCACTATCTCTTCTTCATCCTCTTCACTTATAGGATCTATGAGAGGAAGCTCATCTTCACAAGTTCCACACCTAGGAGATCTTACAGACAAGATTGTGTGTGGAGGAGCTATCTCATTTGATCCCAGTCCCTGTCTATTTTGATAACACTTTGTTGTGCAGGGATGAGGATATCATGTTCTTGAAGGTCTCTTCTTCAAGAACACTCTTTTCTGCCCTGGCTTTGCTGATCACAAGCTCAGCCTGGCACTCAGTCAGCTTGGTTATGAGATCTTGGATTTGAGTCCTAAAATCTGTATGTTCATGTTTTAGAACTGAAATGGTTTTCTCTAAGTCCTCTATCTTTAGCTTATAATCATTTTCAGACTTTCTAAAATCAGATTTTAAAATGTTTAAGGACTCAAGATCAGATCTCATGTCCAAGTTATAGGACCTGTATCTGTTAACTTTAGCAATGCATTCAGGAGTACAGAGATGTTCCAATACCTTGGCTTCATCATGATCTGCCATTAGTGCTTGGTTTGGAGAAGCATCTTCCACCTGAAAGCTCCAGTCAAACCTCCTTCTTCAACAGCAACAACACTTGTTGCTTTGGCTTCTCATTCTGAGGGGCTTTGTCAGTGTAGTTTGGTCTGGTTTGTGCTTGGCCACCATTTGTTTTAGGTGCCTTACACTCTCTAGCAAAGTGGCCCATCAAGTTACAGTTGTAACACTTGACTTTGCTTTTATCCAAGCCAAACTTTCCACTGGTTGCATTGCTTGGAAACCTCCTTCCAGTTCTCTTGTAGAACTTCTTGGCTCTATGAGTGAGAAGAGCCATCTGCTGAACTATTTCCATATATTCCAGGTCATCTGGATGGATACAATCCAGGTCTTCAAGAGTGAAAAGAGAGTTGCCACAACTTTCATCAGAAGACACAAAATCTTGAGAAGAGCTTGTCTCTTGGAATGGGCTTCCTTGAGTGTAGTTCTCCCTGGTGTCTCTGGGAAGGTGATGAAAGGACCCTTTGTGAGTTGTCAGGGTAGCATATGAGATGATGTTGGGGTTCTATGCTATCCCTTTCAACCACATGCAGGGCTGAACCCAATTGATTGTTGGAGTTGCCAGATGAACCTTGCATGTTCATCTCCATCTGGTAGCCACTGAGAATCCCATATAACTCGTCAGAGTAAGAGTTTTGAGATTTTCAGTCCTCTTGATCACCACACAGTAGTGTGTCCATTGCCTAGGAAGTGAGGACATGAACTTCCTTACAATGTCTCTGTTTTCAAGAGGAACTCCTCCATCCACAAGGGTATCCACTATCTCAACATACCTAAAGTATTGCTGAGTCATGGTTTCACCTGTTTTGAAGGTGAAGTTTTCAAACTGCTGCTTCAGGAGATCCTTCTTGTTCTCCTTGGCTTCAGAGGAGCCTTCATACATCAGTTTTAGTGCATCCCACAACTGTTTAGCTGTTTTGCACTTCTTGAAACCTCTGTACACAGAGTTTGGAAGGGCAGTTTGAAGAGCAGTCATGGCTTTTCTATCAATCTTTACTCTCTTCCTATCTTATCAGAGTAGTTAGCCACATCTTTGGGGATCATACCAGCACCAGTAGCAGAAGGAGTGCTGGGTATGAAAGGTCCATTTTCAACAGATTCCCACATTCTTGAGTCTAGAGACCTGATGAAACCTTCCATTCTCATACACCAGGTATCAAAGTCATCAAGAGTGATCAGTAGGGACTTGTTCATGGTTCCAGTTTCCATATCAGTCTTTGAAATGGATGCCATTTGAAAGTTTGGTATTTGTGTGTGTGAGGGATCTTAAGATGGTGAGATCTTATATCAAGAGCCTGAAATGCTCTGATACCAATTGCAGGACCGGTTAAGGGCTTAACAATTACAACACAACAACACAAAGAGGAGATTAACCAAACTTGATCAAACAGTAAACTGGATTAACCACAATAATGATACAAAGAACACAAGTAATAATAAAGAGACAGAACAAGAGATTTGAGTTTTAAGGATGCAGTATATTGCTTTCTCAAGTTCTATTACAAGTGTTACAAAGCATAAAGAAAGATACTAGAACATGGAATACTTATACTACAACCTACAGTCGGCTATACTTTGAAAGCCAGCTGGATACAATTGACTAGACACAAACAATATCAATTGTAGAATCAAAAGGCATATCTGCCTTTTGACCTTGTGACTATGACATGCCATATCTCACATCCTTATCTATTACAAAAAGGATAAAGTACATAAAGTAGAAGGTTACAGACTCAAGACCTCAATGTACAGTTACCAAAAGCATGGACCTTTTCACCAACTTGCGTAAGTTGGTGACTTTACAGAGATGCAGCGGAAAGGTGTCCAGCTTTATGGAACAGTACATCAGATAAAGCATGTTACTAAAAGTCTTCGGAAGAAATCTGTCTTCATAGGATGAAGCTTCGGAAGACTTTGTCTCTAAGGCTTTGGAAGACTTCATATTTGGCTTCCGAAGATATTGGTCTTGGCTTCGGAAGATTTTACACTTAAAATATTTCTAGTGCATGGTGTAAAACTTCCGAAGCAATTCTACTTCAGTTCTTGAGTGCATTGCTTGTAGAGAGACATTAGATGTTTTGGTTTGCATCAGACTTAGAGGAATCCTTACAAAAGTATCCTCCTTTAGTTTAGTGACAGATTCCACCGTTTGACACGTGGAATCTGGATCACTAACTAGAGGAGTGGTCACCACATGATCCTTAATAGGATTGTTATTTACTAGTCGACATTTAGTATATAACAAGATCTCATGTGGTGGTGGAACACTTTGTAACCTAATCCTTCCCCGTTATTTCGTTCTTTCAATAAGTTTTTAACTATGTGAGAAGAACTAGTCCAACTGTGCAGTTTTTGTTTTAATGAATTTACTTCGACTTCCAAAACTGCTCTTTCCTTTTTAGTTTCTTCAAGGGATTTTAAATAGAACTTAATATCATTTGCTTGGTTAAAAGCCACAACTTCGGTTTCCCTAAGTTGTTTATTTAACAATTCTATTTTCTCTTTGTAACTGTGCTCATTTTGTTTTAAAACGCGATTTGCTTCTGTGCACAGTTGCAAGTCCTTTACTAAGCTATCGTTATGATCTAATAACCTAGCAAATTTCAAATCAATGCTTTCCCTAAATTTATTACATTCAACACAAGCATGATTATCAAACAATTGGTCTTTAGAACTTAGCTGAGAAGATTCAGTTGAATCCGCCATCAATGCAGAGATTGTCTCTTCAGCTGCTGGAGATTCTGAACATGTAGTTTTGTCATCATTTTCAATCACAAGCTTGACCACTTTCGCAGCTTCTTCAGTTTCTGACATGGCTATTTCGACTGCGATATCATCTTCACTTTCAGTATCGTCATCCAACACCTCGACATTTGCAATGTTGGATTCTCTCGGAGACACAAACCGAAAGCTCCAATCTTGTCCTTCGTCATCCTGAGCGGTCAAGGCCTTAGGATCTTTGCTTGACGAAGTAGGACTACTTGTGGGTTTATACTGACGATTGAAAGATAAGAATGGATTCCCATTTTCTGTCTTCTTGGGCTTCACACATTCACGCTTGAAGTGCCCCTTTTCCCCACAGTTGAAGCAGGTAACTTTGGTCTTGTCAAAACCAAAAGTTGTGTCCTTAGTAGCAATCAAGTTCTATCCAGTCTTCTTGACAAACTTCGTAGCTCTCCGGACAGCACTTGCTAAGGCCCACATGATGTCCATTCTTTCCAGCTCTGTCTCGTCTACCTGCTCGTAGTCCTCATCTGCCAGATGGCAGTTCCCAATTTTCCCAGCAACTAGTCCGTCATAGGAGTGAACGACAGCTGCTAAGAGATCCATATGCTTCTTTGCTACCTCTACTGTCACATTCCAGAGATTTTCGGTCTTTAGTTTTGTAGTATTGGCTTCAGGTGCTATGTATTGGGTACAAGACGACCCTGACGTGTCAGATCCTGAAGTAGTAGCTTGAGATGTAGTAGCTGAACTCGACACAAATGTGGTTTGAAGTGGTGCTCCAGACGTTTTGGCTTGTGGAGTTGAGTTGTATAGTGATGGATTTTGATCATATGAAGACTTTTGGGCCCTGTACTTCATCCTCAACTCTTCCTCTCTCAGCTTCAGAACGAAATCATTGATATCTTACTTCGCCAGCATATCATTCTGTCTAAGGTTGAATACAAAGGAAACCCACTTCTCCGGCAACCCATCTGCAAAGTTTGACACCTTGTCTTCCATAGACGTTGTAACTCCATGAGTGTGCAGCTCACTCATCAAGTGGTAGAACCGATCGATGATGTCATCCAAGCTCTCCTTACCCATTGATGAGAAGTTGTCGAACTCCTTCTTCAACGCTTTAGCCTTTAGAGCTTTCAATGACGCATTCCCGTCATATAGTTTTTCCAAATCATCCCATAGCTTCTTTGCTTTTTCTCAGAAAATTGATGGAAGATGTCCTTAGGAATTGACTGAGTTAGCAATGCATATACTTTCTTCTCAGTGTTGTACTTTATATTTTGGCCATCAGTCATGCCGCCTAAGGTAAGTTTGACTCCATCAGCACCTACAGGAATGTTATACCCTGTCTCTATCGACTCCCACAGATTGGGATCTACTCCACTTAAGGAGATCTCGAATCTTTGCTTCCATTGTGGGTAATCATCTAACGTTATGAGCTTAGGGGGTTTATTGTGATTCCCCACTTCATTTTCCAGAAGCAATAGATTCTGGATCCTTGAATCCCTCCCTGCGGTGAAAGCTGAATATTGGTCCTCCATTACTATCGACTTTGAACTTTAGAACAAATTGTTTTACTTGTGCGACTGAAGGAATGCGATTGAACACTTCGTGCGATTAAACAATGCAGATGGCTCAGATGTGCGAATGAACTAATGCGGATGGCTCAATCGTGCGAATGGACAGGTGCAGATGAACAATGCGAATAGGCGGTTCAGTCGTACGAATGGATGAACGACTGAGTCCAATCGTGCGTATGAGGGATGCGGATGGATTCAGTCGTGCGATTGAGTCAATCGTGCGACTGAAGCTGCTGAATTTTGAGAATTCGAAGGTTTAAGGTATTTTGACGCAAAACACGAATATCTCAGTAACCCTAATTGTCGTATGCCGGAAAACGTTAACTTTTTGACCTGGAGACATCTAAAACACTGTTTGACACAAAAAGATTGCGTTTTTGAGTGAATAACACGAATTTTATATCAAAATCGATTGAATCACACGTAAATCAAGAGCCAAAGCTCTGATACCACTTGTTAGGACTGTGTACGGGACTGAGTACTAACTGATTTACGCGTACACCAACTCAAATAGTGCGGAATCCTATTTGATTGGCAATCAAATCATTGAGAACACACGTAGAATCGATCTTAGAATGAATCTAAACGTTAAAAACGATTGCAATACGATTTCGTGCGATCTATGAACTTGGAACAGGTTCTCTGAGGTCTCTGGACGGCTAGGGTACGATTTAGTACGAAGGGATTCGAATTGTTCTGTTTTTCCACGAATTAAGTGGTATTTATAGGTTAGGGTTTCTCATTCGTGCGACGGAACCATTAGTATGGTTCAGTCGTGTGACTGAGTCATATGATTGTTCCATCCGCACGACTGAGGCTTCAGTCGTGCGACTGAGTCAATCTCATGTCACAATCGTGCGACTGATCCAGTCTCCTGGTTCAATCGTGCGACTGGTTCATTAGCATGAAGTTGTTCATGCGTATGGTCCATTAGCATGGGCCATTCGCATAAGAACTTCACATGACTAAGTTTAAACATATTTCTCAGCCATTCTTCACTAAGATCTATGTAAACAACCACAAACCTACATAGTTAGTTCAACCATTTATTACATAATAAGCAATGAAATATTCAACATTATAAGCACAATCACACATTGTATTTCATTCAGTACCCATTCTATTACATATATGTAAGCAATGGAAGACATTTTACATTTGAGCTCCTAAACTTGGTACACATGTATCTACATACAACAGCCAGACAAACAAAGCAGACTAAAGGTTTTGACATCTGCTTAGTTGGAAGAAAAAATGGATCTTACACTAAAACACACAAAGGGAAAGACAAAGCTCCCATTTAGCAAAAACAAACAATTATAACTTTTGATATACCTCTAAAATCAAATTTAAAATCAAAAGTTATAAACAAACAAGGCAATTGAAATTTACCACACTGTAAGTGGTGTGATCAATACACTCATAACACTGATAATTGCAAATATGGTAAATATTGCAAGTACGGTAACATGAACAATCACAGTATTGAATCTTGCAACTTGCGTAATTACTGTTCAATTTATGAAAGAAACAATCAGAGCACTGCAAATCGCTTCTTCAACAAGAAAAATAAGAAGCAAACCAAACAAGCTCCAGTTGAGAAATTAATCGAGAAACACAGAGTTGTTCATAACAAGAACATAGGAGGAGCACCAAGACAAACTCCTCATACTAAAGTTGCTTTGTAATGACAAAACATTTTATGACAACTTTAAAACAAACAGGAGACATAAGTCTAAAGCAAACTCACATCTGACATTAGCTCTCAAAGGAGAAGAGTTCAAAGCACTTTTCCAGATAGACCTAAACAAACACAAAGGAACTCTAGTGTCTCTAAAACTCCTAGACCATCAAGCAATGCCACACTAGAAGAAATATATGTTATGGGAAAATATGGAAAAAACAATACCATCTTGGCTTGGGTTGCACCATCTAACTAATTTCCTTACTTGTGCAGGGATATCAAAGAAGGCCTGACAACATATGGTATGTTGACAGTGGATGCTCCCGACACATGACTGATAATTGTTCCCTCCTTAAGGGTTTTAGAAGCAAACATAGAGAAAACGTAGCCTTTGGAGGTGATAAGACAAGTGGAAAGATTACTGGTGAAGGAACAGTATCAAATGGGTTAATTAGTTTTGAGAATGTCAACTACTGCTCCAACCTTCAGTTTAATCTTCTAAGTGTATCCTAAATTTATGATAAGGGATATGCCACTTTATTTGACTCTAACAACTGATACATCCTCAAGACGGGTTTTCAAATACCTGAAGATTGTATCCTTTTGAAAACACCCTGTCATAACAAAACATACATTGTTGATATGAACACTGTTTCAGCATCAACCCTGAAACATGTTTACTATCAAAAGCATCAGAAGATTTTTCCCAATTATGGCACAGACGTTTGGGTCACTCTAATTATAACATAATGAATCAACTTGTAAAAGTGACTTAGTAATAGGTTTACCACAAAAAGAATTCTTCTGTACAGACCACTGCACTGCATGTCTGAAAGGCAAATAACACAGAGTGTCCCATAATTCTAATTGGTAAACTCTAACAACACACCACTCAAATTGCTTCACATGGACCTTTTTGGCCCAACCAATATCCTAAGCACATGAAAGAAGCAATATTGTCTTGTTATAGTAGATGATTACTCAAGATTCACATGGGCATTCTTTCTACTACACAAGTCAGAAACATCAGAAATCATCAAATCATTTATCACTAAGATTGAGAATCAATTGGATCTTAAAGTTAAATCTTTAAGAAGTGATAATGGTACTGAATTTAAGAATGACTTTATTTCTTCTTTTTGTGCTGAGAAAGGAATTAGTCATCAATTCAATGTAGCAAGAACTCCTCAGTAAAATGGAGTAGTTGAAAGAAGAAACAGAACATTGATAGAAGCAACCAGATCTATGCTAGTTGACTCTCTATTGCCCATAACCTTTTGGGCTGAAGCAATAAATACATGTTGTTACATTCAAAACAGAACATTAGTCATTAAAGAACAAAATAAAACTCCATATGAGTTAATGTTTAAAAGAAAACCATTCATTGGCTTTCTTAAAGCGTTCGAATGTTCTGTTTCTATATTAAACACCAGAGAACATCTATCCAAGTTTGCTCTAACAGCAGACGAAGGATTCTTTGTTGGATATTCTAGAAGCTCAAAAACTTATAGAGTATACAATCTAAGACTTAATATTATGGAAGAAACAACAGATGTTTTAATGAACATTATTTCACAAAGAAAGTCATTGGATCAGACTGGTTATTTGATATTGATACACTAACAAAATCATTTGACACATCTTACTTTGATCTTTCAGGTACACAAAAAGATATTGAATATCCAATGGTACCTCCTCTAGCAAATGATGTTCCTTTAACTGTTGATCCTCCAAGGAGATCAAATATCACTCCTTTAAGTACCATAGTTAAAACTCCTCCAGAACAAACAAACACCTCAAAAGGAACATCACCAGACACACTATCTTCATCAACTCCTATGACCACTTAACCACAACCAAACAACCAACCACAGTCACATCAACCAACCACAGTTGAAGAAGATGATGATTATCAGTCATTACCAAACACACATCATGAAGATGAAATCTTAGGTTTTTTCATTATTCTCCACACACATTCAATGAACCCATAGAGCCAGATAATCCCATAACCTCATATACCTTTACCCATCCATCAACACCAGATCAAACAATCAACAATCTTGATTCTACCATCCATATTGATCATAGTAAAACAACCAGAGTTGACAAATATCATCCTATAGAAAACATCATAGGTGACCTCAATACCAGACTGACAAGAAGTCAATCAGACATAGCAAACATTTGCTTGTATTCCTGCTTCTTATCTCTCACTGTACCCAAAAAATATCACAGAAGCACTTAAAGACAATAGTTGCATAGAAACTATGCAGGAGGAATTACAACAATTTAGTAAGCAAGAGGTATGGAAGTTAGTTGACCTACCTGAAGGTTAATATGCCTTTGGCACAAGATGGCTATTCAAAAACAAAGCAGATGATAGAGGGATTGTCATTAGAAACAAAGCAAGGCTTATTGCCCAAGGATACACTCAAGAGGAAGGAATTGATTATGAAGATGTCTTTGCTCCTGTAGCTAGACTAGAAGTAATTAGAGTGTTCCTTGCATATGCCTCATCCAAGAACTTCACTGTCTTCCAAATGGATGTCAAATGTGCATTCCAATATGAAAGATAGATGAAGAGTTATATGTTGCTCAACCACTAGGGTTTGAAGACCCAGACTTTCCTCACAGAGTCTACAAGTTGGATAAAGTTATGTATGGTCTTCATCAAGAACCTAGGAAGTGGTATGAAACTTTATCTAAGTTTTTACTATAGAATGGGTACACAAGAGGAAGAATTGACCAGACAATCTCCCTTAAGAGAAAAGGACAAGACTTGCTTATGGTTCAAGTCTATGGGGATGACATAATACCTTATTTTTTTTCCTCTTAAGAGAAAAGCACAGAGGCATAGAACTCAAATAAGGAGTTTCAAATGTAGGAGGAGATGGTGGTGGTGATAGTGATCAAGAGTTTCTTGATGCAAATAACCACTCCATGGAAGACAATATCAATGATGTCACACACTCATTGGATCAAGTTGTGGTGGGTGATACTCAATCACAAGATCTGAATTTCTCAAATTTAGATCTGTCCAACCGACTTGCTGTGATTCCTCAACTGAAAATCCACAAGTCGCATCCCACCACAAATATCATTGGAGGTGTTAAGAAAGGGGTGATAACAAGAGTGTGTGACATCATTGATATTTGTGGTGGGATGCGACTTGTGGATTTTCACTCTTGTTTGTCTTCACTCTTGTTTCTTTTCTCAGATTGAGCCTAAGAAGATTGATGAAGCTCTGAAAGGATGTAAGTTGGATTGAAGGAATGCTGGAGGAGGTGCTTCAATTGAAAAGACAAAATGTTTGGAACCTATGTCCTCTTCCTCAAAGGAAGACCACAATAGGTACCAAGTGGGTTTTTAGGAACAAGAAATATGATAGAGGACTTATCATCAATAACAAGGCAAGACTAGTTGTTCAAGGATACGCACAAGAAGATAGAATTGACTTTTTTTGCTCTTGTAGTAAGACTTGATGTTGTTAGGATATTCCTTGCCTTTGCTATATCCAAGGATTTCAAGGTCTACTAACTTGATGTCAAGTGTGCCTTCTTATATGCGGTGATTGATGAGGAAATGTATGTCAAACAGCCACCTGGCTTTGCAAACCCGTTTCATCCTGATTGTGTCTACAAGCATGACAAAGCTCTTTATAGGATGCATCAAGCTCTAAGAAAATGGTATGAGACACTATCTCAGTACCTTATTCAGCATGGCTATAAGAGGGGTGCTATTGATGGAACACTCTTTATTAAAGGAACAGGGAATGACTTGATGTTGTTTCAAGTTTATGTAGGTGACATTATCTTTGGGTCAACTAATCCAAGTCTCTACAAAGACTTTGAGAAGCTGATGAAGAATAGATTTGAAATAAGTGTCATGGAGGAACTCAATTTCTTTTTAGGAATTCAAGTGAAGCAGGTTGGCAATGGCATCTTCATAAACCAGACAAAGTATGTACAAGACATACTCACCAGATTTCATCTGACTAAGTGTAAGGTTGCAACGACATCCATAGCCAAAAACCACTCCCTAGGACCTGATCTTGAGGGAGAATGTGTTTATTAACATCTCTATAGGGCTATGATTTGGTCTCTTATGTATCTCACAGCCAGCAGCCCTGATATCATGTTTGCTACATGTATTTATGCAAGATATCAAGCGAACCCCAAGATGTGACACCTGGTTCCTATTAAGAGAATTCTCAGATATCTCAAATGTGCTCCCTAACTGGGCCTTTGATATCCAAAGAATTTTGACATCAAGTTGTATGTTTATACAAATAGTGACTATGGTGGCTGCAACATGACTTCAAAGTCTACATCCAAGGGATGTCAATTCCTTGGTAGAAGAATAGTGTCATGGCAATGCAAGAAAAATCTTTTGTGCTTGCATCAACTGCTGAAGTTGAATACATTCCTGCTCGAAGCTGCTGTGCTCAAGTGCTTTAGATTCAGAATCAGATGTTGGACTGTGGATTCAACTTCAAAAAGACTCCCATCCATATTGACAATAATAGTGCTCTCTTTATTATAGAGAATCCTGTGCAGCATTTAAAGACAAAACACATCATCATCAGGTTTCATTTGATTAGAGATAATTTTAAAAAAGGATTAATAAAACTAGTCAAAATTAACATAAATGCACAATATGTTGATAGGTTCACAAAAGCTTTTGATGAGCAGAGATTTATGTATTTTGTATCAGCTATTGTGATTATTAACATTGTGTAGATTTTTCTTTAAATAAACTCAAGTTATTTTCTCAAATATGTGTGTCTTAAGTTGTGTATATCATCACCTATATAAGCTCAGTTTACGTTGGAAGAAATTTTTCAAATTTATAATCATTAGAATTTTGAAAATTTAAGATATATTTTCTCTCGGAAGACATTAAATTGACTTCGGAAATACATTATGTCTTCAAATCTAATAACTACTTCTAAGACATTGACCATCAGAAGAAATTTTGATATATCTTCCACAGCTTAAAAAAGCTTCTAAGTACTTATATGTTTTTGAAGGACAATTTTCTTCCGAAAGCAATTAAGTCTCGAAAGTTTTATTCTCTCTTGAATAAAAGTTTGATATCTTCCAAAACCAAATATATCTCAGAAGCAAAAATACTCTTAAGTATTTTCTTCCGAAGCAAATTTTCATCAAGCTAAAGAATATCTTCCGAAGTCAAATTGGCTTCGAAAGTTTCTCAAAAACTTTAGAAGACAAATAACCTTTGAAAGTTTTTAAACTTCCAAGAAAACTACCTTTTGGGCTTTTTTTCAGAGGTGGGACCACCATCTGGATTTCAAAGTTTATCCTTTTGCATTAACTTTGTCTCAATACAATCTATATAAATATACCTTTAAGGGTTCCATCTCATTCACCTTCTCCTTCATTTCCAAAAGTCCTTAACCTAAATTCATCCATATACCGCCTTTGTTCTTACCTTCCTTCACCTTTAAGCTACTCAAAATGACCAACCCTGATCCTAGAAACCAACCTGATTTTTCCATGTAGTTACAAAGGCAACACAACCAAGTTCCTTTGTTATCATCTGAGAGAGATCCTGGTTTCTTAGATGTTTGTCGCTTCTTATCTCAATCAAACTACCTCACCGCACTCACAATCGACCCTCCCTTGTATAAAGATCAACTTTTAGAGTTCTGGAGGACCTGCCAAGAGGTCATCTTAGACGGTGAGAAGGCAGTGTCTACCACAGTGCAGGGGAAGACAATTTTCATCACTCCAGCCACCATCAACTCTCATCTGAGGCTGGATGATGAAGAAGGAGAGTTGTCTTTTCCCAAGTATGTTGTTAACAACTTATTTTGGTAGATGGGCTATGAAGGGGACTACTCAGTAAGAACCTTCAAGAAGGGTAAGGTTTCCTCCCAATGGAAGTACCTCATCCATGTGGTCATCCATTATTTATCCAACAAACATGAAGGCTGGGACCAAATTTCTGAGGATCTATCCTACATAGTCCATGGGATGGTTTAAGTTTAGGTATTCTTAGTTTGTTTATAAAAACTTTCTTACTAACTTGGACTCCTTAGAGTATTACATATTCTCTAGATATGTTCAACACATTCTTAACTATAAACTTGGCTCATAGTGAATAGGAACAGGTAACACTCTTAAACTGGGATAGATGAAGCCTGGTATCTTCAAGACAATAAGAAAGTCCACTGTTGGCTTCTCAGGGGTAGAAACAGTCCTGTTCCCAAAAATGTTAGAGCTCATTGCTTAAGGTGACAACTTGGAAACATAAGCCAATGTTTAAACCCACACCTTCTACATCTGCATCACCGCCTCAAATCACCCTTATCTACTCAAGAAGATCCAAACAAACTCTTGTGCAACGTATTCAGGGTGTGCAGTCCCCCATACACTCACCCATGTAGGAAAAAGTGGACACTAAAGCTCCCACTTCTCCTGAATAGCAAACCACTCTTATCATTTCTTTGATTACTGCTGAGGTTCCTCATGCTCAGCCTAATGAGCTCACAACACCAGCCTTAAGCCTTCACTCTGAGTCTCAAAACTCTAGTAATCAACCTTTAGGGGAAAGCTACCATCCCCAGCCTTTAGATCTCAACTAAACAATCCCAAACCTTGAATTCTATGATGATGAAGATATGAGTTTCAGTGAGTACCATGAGTCTCTCTTTTTCTCCCCTGCACAAGGAGGGATGAGTGCTCCTGAATCACCTTTATCTAGCCCACATCATCCAACCCAAACTTAGGTGGACCTCCCTAAACCTGTTCAGGAAGTCCATATGGAAGAGGCTCTCATTATTGTAAGTGATTACATCATTAAGACCTCAACTATGGCAACTTGTTTAGGGGAAATCTAGCAGCCAAGAACAATGTTGGTGATAAGAAGAAGACTTTGTTCCTATTCTCTTATCCCCTATGATTCTTCTGTTGAAGATGAGAGGATTCTACAACTAAAGGTGCAACAACTATCAAGAACATGCACCTATTTAGTTTCAAAGGTAAGTCACCTAGAATCTAAGGTGGCTTCCTTACAAAGAAGGCAGCAACTTGACATCACCGATCTCAAGGGTAAGTTTGTTGAGAGACCTTTCAAGATAACTCAACCAGGCCCACAAGAACCTATGGATGTGGTGGACCTAACCCTTAGCTCCCATGTGCAAGAGGGTGATGCTACCAAAAAAGGGGAGAAAGTCCTACATGCAATCACAAAACCTAGGAGTTCCTCTCAGAGTATGGACATGGAGGGTCCACCACCCTCACTTGCAGTTGTCCATACTCAACAACCTCCTTAGATCTACATTGATGTTGACTCACTCATTCAAAGCTTGATTGAGGAAGGTATACCAAGGGCGATGCCTACTCCATCTCACCTTGCTGAAAATCCAACAATAGGATGGAGGTATGATGCTAAAAGGAGAGCCTTGGTAATCTCTAGGTCTTAGGGACAACAAGAAATCTTCTTCTTCTTCAACCTGAGATACTATGAGAGAACCTATCTAGTTGACCTCGCACTTGCCAACCCAAGTCAAAGCAGGAAAGCTGCAAGGTTAGCTGATAGGATTCAAGACAGGGTGCTTGAAGAGTTCAAGGGGAGAACCAAGTTATATAGACAGAGGCTAGCAGGCAAGACATTTGGTAAACTAGATGTTGAGGTGGACCCTAAGATTAGCTTTGAAGGGAAACCTTGGCCGAAGGCCTAGCAGTTGACTTATGAACCTTGAGACTAGAATTGCTTCAACACCCATTACCCTTAGTGAGGCACCAGCAGGTGAAGGTGTCTCACAGCTTCTCTCTGGCCAGAGATTAAGACAACACCAAGCAATGAAGGCCAAAGCTCTCTCCACACTGAGTCACACAAGCGTGTGAGTGATAAAAGGAAGAGGAAATTGACCTCTGAGAATACTGAGGAGGAGGGGATAGAGAGAGAGAGAGAGGAAGAGGAATATAAGGGGAGAGAGTTCAAGAGAGACAACTGGCTTGATGGAAGCTGCAATTAGGGCTGCCCCAGATCAACCACTCAAGATGATAAGTTTAGGGCAGCCAGATTGAACTATCTGGGGACAAAAAAACTACAATATTGATGAACTCATCATATTCCCTTAAAGAAACTAAATGCAGAACCGTTTAGGGGATGGTCAATTACAACACAACACATAATGAGGAGAGTGTTAAGAACACTTAACAGATCAAATAGGGAACTGGGAACAATATAGTTTGATACTTAGAACACAAGCAAGTATGAGACAGAACAAGAACAAACAACACAAGGATAATGGTTTTCAAGAATGTTGTATATTGCACTCAAGTTCTTTACAAGTATTACAAAATCATTAAGAAAAATACAAAGACCTGAGATACTTTATATTATATCCTACAGCCGATCATGCTTTGAAAGCCAGTTGAAAACATTTGATCTAGACAACAACAAAATCAAATGTAGAGTCAAAATGCATATTGCCTTTTGACTAGTGACTATGACATGCCATAGCTCACATCCTAATATATTACAAAAAGGATAAAAGTACATGTAATAGAAAGCAACAGACTCAAGACCTCAATGTACAATTACCAAAAGCATGGACCTTTTCACCAACTTGTGTAAGTTGGTGAGTCTTTAGAGTTGCAGTGGAAAGTGGTCCAGCTTTATGGAAAAGTACATCAGATAAAGCATGTGTTAAAAGTCTTCGGAAGAAATCAGTCTTCACTTATTGGCTTCGAAAGACTTTGTCTTTGAAGCTTCAGAAAACTTTACTTTTGGCTTCAGAAGATGTTGGTCTTGGCTTCGGAAGATTTTACACTTGGAAAAATTATGATGTAGGGTGTAAAACTTCCGAAGCATTTCTACTCTACACTTAAGTGCATGCATGCAGGAGAGACATAGAATGTTTTAGGTGCATCAGCCTTACATTAAACCTTACAAACTCCCCTTAGGCTGATGCTACCAAAACATTTGAAGACCTTAGATATTGACAGTCCTCATTATGATAATGACCATACCCTTCTTCATTAGATGGCCAGGATCACTCAGACTTTCAAAGTATCTTCTCATCTCAAAAAGATCATGCAAAGGTAGGTTAAACATGTCCTGCCATGTGTAGACATCTTGACCACCTTGATCTTTGTTGACATATCATCTTTCTTGATTAGTAGTGAAGGTTGTAAGGTTTCATATAAGGTTGATGCACCCAAAACATCTAAAGTCTTTCCTACATGCATGCACAGAAATACAGAGTAGAGATGCTTCGAAAGTTTTACACCATGCCCTAGAAATATTCTAAGGGTACAATCTTCCGAAGCCAAGATCAACATCTTCCGAAGGCAAAAGCGAAGTTTTCTGAAGCTTCAAAGAAAAAGTCTTCCGAAGCAAGTAGTGAAAACAGATTACTTCTAAAGAGTTTTGAATACATGCTTTATCTGATGTATTTTTCCATAAAGCTGGACCACCTTTCTGTTGCAACTTTGTTTAGTCACCAACTTACATGAGTTGGTGAAAAGGTCCATGCTTTTGGTAACTATACATTGAGGTCTTGAGTCTGTGCTTTCTACTTTATGTACTTTTATCCTTTTGTAATATAATAGGATGTGAGCTATGGCATGTCATAGTCACTAGTCAAAAGGTAACTTGCCTTTTAACTCTATATTTGATTTTGTTGTCTAGTCTTATGTTTCCATCTGGCCTTCTAAGTATGGTCGGCTGTAGGATGTAGTATAAAGTATCTCAGGTCCTTGTAACTTTCTTATGTATTGTAATACTTGTAAAAGGACTTGAGAGCAATATACAACATTTTTGAAAACCATACACTTGTGTTGTTTTGCATCTTGTTTTGTCTTATATTTTACTTGTGTTCTTAGTATCATACACTTCTGTTGAACTCTAAGAAAGATGATAGTTTCTCAGAGGTTTGCTGTTTTCTGGCTCTATCCAACTATTTACCTCCCTAACCATTGATCCTACTCTCTATGAGGATCATCTGCTTGAATTCTAGAAGACCTGTCAAGGGGTCATCATGGATGGGGAGAAGGCACTGTCTGCCACAGTGCAGGGGAGGACAATTTTCATCACTCCAGCCATCATCAACACTCATCTTCAGCTGGATGATGAAGAAGGTGAGTTGTCCTTTCCAAAGGAAGCAGTCAATCATTCCTTTGAGCAGATGGGCTATGAGGGAGATTTCTCTATAAAGACCTTCAGGAAAGGGAACATCTCATCCTAGTGGAAGTACCTGCTACATGTGGTCATCCACAGCTTGTCTAACAAGCATAGAGGGTGGGACTAGATTCCTGAGGATCTCTCCTTCATAGTGCATAGAATGGTTCAAGGGGTCAAGTTTAGGTACTCTCAGTTTGTATATACAAATTTACTTGCAAACTTGGACTCCTTAGAGTATTACATGTTTCCTAGATATGTTCAATACATTCTCAACTGTGAACTGGGCTCACAGTTCAGGGAAATAGGTAATATTCTTAAATTGGGATAGATGAAGCCCGACATCTTTAAAATCATGAAGAAGCCAACTGTTGGCTTTTCTGGGGTAGAAACAACCCTTGTCCCCAAAATGTTAGAGCTCATTGCTCCAGGTGACAACCTAACAACACAAGCTATTGTTGAACCCACACCTTCTACCTCTCAACCACCAAAATAGCCTCAAATCAACCTCACCTATTAAAGAAAATCCAAACAAACCCCTGCTCAAACTATTGAGCTTGTGCAGGCCCCCATATCATCACCCATACAAGAGGAAGTGGACACTAGAGCTCCCACTTATCCTGAGGAGCAAACCACTCCCATCTCTTCAAGAATCAGTGTTGAGGCTCCTCATGCTCAGCCTGATGAGCTCATTAGCCCATCAGCCTTAAGCCTTCACTCTGAGTCTCTCTACTTCTCCCCTACTCAAAGAGCAATGAGTGCTCCTGAGTCTGGTCAAGCCCACATCAGTCACCCATTACTAAAGTGGATCTCCTTGACCCTGTTTAGGAGATCCATATGAAAGAGGCCCTCAATTATGCAAGTGATTACATCATTAAGACCTCAACCATGGCAACTCAGCCTATTGACACTTCAATTGAGGCTGTCACTGAGCAAAGGAAATCCAGCAACCAAGAACATGAAGCTGGTGGTGAGAGCGAGGACTTTGGTCCAATTCTCTTAACCCCCTATGATTCTTCTGATGAAGATTGTCACACCCGGCCCCTCACACCAACAATATTGTCCGCTTTGCCCACGAGGAGCTCAGAATTTGCTTTTGGTTGCCTGGGTGAAAACTTCCAAGGGAGGTCACCCATCCCTGGATTGCTCCTACCTGAGCATGCTTAACTGCGGAGTTCTCCTCTCATCCACAGCCAATACGCCCAAAACGCGTTGTTGATGTTACAAGCCAGACATTCCTTATGAACCAGGATTCTCTCCTGTCCACGGCCGATGTGGGATATGTGTAGGGTGTCACAAGCATCCCCTGTTTGGACCCATCGTCCTCGATGAGCCCGAGAAGTCACCATCCTTGGTGAGTTATGTCCCACATTCCGAACGACACAGGAGTGGCTCTGATACCATTCTGTAACACCCGGCCCCTCACACCAACAATATTGTCCGCTTTGCCCACGAGGAGCTCACGAATTTGCTTTTGGTTTCCTAGGTGAAAACTTCCCAGGGAGGTCACCCATCCCTGGATTGCTCCCACCTGAGCACGCTTAACTGCGGAGTTCTCCTCTCATCCACAGCCAATACGTCCAAAACGCGTTGTTGATGTTAGAGGCCAGACATTCCTTATGAACCAGGATTCTCTCTAGAATTCTAGGTTGCATACACACTAGACTATAACCGCACACAGTTAGTTAGTTACATGTGCGTTATTTTCATCTACTGTATACTCATTGGCATACATGTCACACTATCTGCAGCATGGCATCGTCATCGAGAGCTCCTGGTAAGCGACCTGCATCACCTGCACGATCTGAGTCCCCACCTCCCGCACCTGTACCTGATGATGGACTTGACTGGCCTCGTCTAGCTTATCCTCGAGGGGAGTTTGATTGGGATTCAACCTTTTGCGTTGATGAAGCGTGACCCCCCGCGAGACTGGAGTTTTTACCCCAAGTTTGTCAATCACATAATGTATAGGGAATGCGTACCTGACCCGAGACCCAGAACTAGAAGTAACTCTGATCAACCAATGCCTTCACTCTCGCGGACAGTGCAGTCCAATGAGCAATTGATTGCTGCATTGGTGGCAGCACTGGATATTGAGCAGCATCGAGTTAGGCGACTCACGAGTGATATTTGTACACTACAGCATGAGGTGTACAAACTACGACATAAGGTGGATGAACTCGAGGAGCACCATGGGAAGACCCTAAACGGGTGTTACCACATGGAAGATAGGATCATAGCACTTAGAGGACGCATGGCTGCTCGTGAACAGAGGGATGCAGTGGCTGATGATAGGATTGCTACCTTGGAAGCCCAGCTGGCAGCGCTTCAGATTGCTATAGCTCCTGCTCCTACAGTAGACCATGAGGATGAGGAACCCGAGGAGGAGGAACCGGAGGAGATGGAAAATGATAGTGATGGGTCAGATGTTGTCGATTGATTTTCTTATATGACTTAGACTACGTAGTGTTTTTCTTTGAAACCTATGTGGGAAGGGTTGTTTCCCCACCCGAACGACAAACTTAAATTTTGACATTGATGAATACATTGTGACTCATTTGCAATTTATTTACTTTGGTTATTATTTACGTTATGAATGTTGTGGTTGTGATGATTTATTATTTCTTTATTGTTTACTATACTTCAATGAGATAAATGTGTTTGATGTTACTCATTATTGTATTTGTGAATGTAAAGTGAAAAATGGACGCCCGTGGACGTGGACGTGGATGTGGGCGTGGGCGCGGACGTGGACGTGGTGCCGGAGACCATGGTGGTGGTGCTGTGAACATGACCCCTGCTGAGATAGCTCCTGATTCAGGCAGCGGTGGCTGCTGCCCAGGCGGGACAGCCAGCAGGTAAACAATGATTGAAAGTTAAACCAAATATCCTGCGTAACCGTATAGGCTGTCTGACCAATATTTGTTGTGTTAAAGCAGGACCACCGGCGTGTACTTATAAGTCCTTTATGGACTGTAAGCCACATACCTACAGCGGTACTGAAGGTGCTGTGGGACTAGTACGATGGTTTGAGAAGACGGAGTCCGTATTCTCCAAATGCAATTGCCCACCTACTGATCAGGTGAAATATGCCATCGGGACCCTGGAAGGTGCCGCCCTATCTTGGTGGAATGCGCAAGTCAAGATGCTAGGGCAAGCGATGGCTAATGGATTGCCATGGGCTAAATTCAAAGCAATGATGACTGAGGAGTACTGTCCTCGCAATGAAGTGCAGAAGTTAGAGATAGAGTTCTGGCAACTGAAGATGCAGGGCTCGAAAATCGAGGCCTACACCACCAAAACTCATGAACTAGCAACACTAGTCCGGGAATGGTGAATGAAATGCATAAAAGGGTTGAGCACTACATACGGGGATTAGTACCCGAAATTCAAAGTATGGTAACTGCTTCCAACCCAACCACAATTCAGCAAGCCATCCAGTTAGCTCATAAGCTAACTGACCAAGCCGTGGAGCAAGGACGTCTACCCAAGCGGGGCGTTGTGGGGAGCGTGCCCGATAACAAGAGAAAGTGGGATAATGCCAACAACACCAAAGCATCATCATCTTCTGGCGGTCAACCCCAACCTCAACAGCAACAACAGCCAGTCCAACAACAACGTAGATTCGACAATAATCGTAACTTCCACCAAACGACTGCAAATATTCAAGGACCCAGTGGTTATGGTGGTAGACATCCGAAGTGCACTCGGTGTAACTATCATCATGTGGGAAGATGTGATAACTTCAAGTGTCAGCGTTGTGGTAAGATTGGACACGCTGCAAAGGATTGTCGTGGTGAGCTGGTAAGAAGGACACAACAACCTCAGGAAACTCCCAAAGGTTGTTTTGAATGTGGAAAAGAAGGGCATTACAGGCGAAATTGCCCACAACTAAGGAGAAATGGTAATGGCAACAACGGAAATGGTCACAACAACAACAACAACGGTAATAACAACAACGGCGTAAATGGTAATGGTAATGGCGGTAACAAAGATGGAGCTAAAGGGAGAGCCTTCGTCATTGGCTCAGGTGAGGCTCTAAATGATCCTACAACTGTTACTGGTAGATTCTTTGTTAATGGTTGTTTTGCTACGGTACTATTCGATATTGGAGCTGATAGGAGTTTCGTGTCCTTAAAATTCTGTAGTCGTTTATGTGATATACCCTCCGCCTTAGAATCTAAATACACCGTAGAATTGGCCGACGGTAAACAGATCCATGTAACGCATATCCTTAAAGATTGTAAGATAGAACTTGCTGGTCATACTTTCGCTATAGATCTTATGCCTGTTACGGTGGGGAGTTTTGATGTTGTGATAGGCATGGATTGGCTCTCTAGCAAGCAAGCGGAAGTTATATGTCATGAGAAGATCATACGAATTCCTGTTGATGACAAAATTCTTACAGTCCGAGGTGATAGAAGTGGTGCTGTGATAGGCATCATCTCATACATGAAAGCCCAAAAGTTACTACGAAAGGGTCGTGTGGCTATTCTAGCACTTGTAACCGATAAGCAAGCGAAAGAAAGGAAAATGGAGGATATTCCCATAGTGCGCGACTTTCCAGAGGTGTTTCCAGAGGATCTTCCTGGATTACCACCTCACCGCCAAGTGGAATTTCAAATCGAGTTGACTCCCGGCGCAACCCCGATTGCTAGAGCACCTTATCGATTAGCACCGAACGAACTACAAGAGTTGTCATCACAACTCCAGGAGCTTTTAGATAAGGGCTTTATTCGACCTAGTACATCACCTTGGGGAGCCCCTGTCCTGTTTGTTAAGAAGAAGGATGGCACATTTCGGATGTGTATCGACTATAGAGAGTTAAACAAAGTAACAGTCAAGAACCGTTACCCTCTACCTCGTATCGATGACTTGTTTGACCAACTCCAGGGATCAAGTTATTATTCGAAGATTGACTTGAGATCCAGTTATCATCAATTCAGAGTTCGAGAAGAAGACATTACCAAAACTGCGTTTCGTACTCGCTACGGTCATTATGAGTTCTTGGCCATGCCTTATGGGTTGACTAATGCACCTGCTGTGTTCATGGACCTCATGAACCGTGTGTGCAAACCCTATCTCGATCAGTTCGTCTTTGTGTTTATCGATGATATACTGATATATTCTAAGACCAAGGAGGATCATGAAGAGCACTTGCGAATGGTCTTAGAGCTATTGAAAAAGGAACTGTTGTACGCCAAATTCTCTAAGTGTGACTTTTGGATACGAGAAGTGAAATTTCTAGGTCATATTGTTAATGAGAAAGGGATACATGTTGATCCTGCCAAAATTGAGGCGATTAAGAATTGGACTACACCCAAAACACCGAGTGAGATAAGACAATTTCTGGGATTAGCAGGTTATTATCGACGATTCATAGAGGGATTCTCTAAGATCGCACAACCTCTCACAGCTTTGACTCACAAAGGGACGACATACAAATGGGGTGAGAGTCAAGAATCGGCTTTTCAATCGTTAAAACAGAAACTCTGTACTGCCCTGATATTAGCACTGCCAAAGGGAACGGATGACTTCGTGGTGTATTGTGATGCATCCATTCAAGGATTGGGTTGTGTCTTGATGCAACGAGAAAAGGTGATAGCCTATGCCTCGAGACAATTAAAGGTTCATGAGAAGAACTATACTACTCATGACTTAGAATTGGGTGTAGTGGTTTTTGCCTTAAAGATTTGGAGATATTACTTGTACGGTACCAAGTGCACTATCTACACCAATCACAAGAGTCTTCAACATATCTTCGAGCAAAAGGAGTTGAATATGAGGCAACGACGTTGGGTGGAACTGCTAAACGACTATGATTGCGCTATTAAGTACCATCCGGGAAAGGCGAACGTGGTTGCCGATGCCTTAAGCCGGAAGGAAACAGTTAAACCCAGACGGGTGCGAGCTTTACAGCTTACTATCAGTACTCAACTGCCCGAACAAGTCAAGGAGGCACAGATAGAAGCTTTAAAAGCGGAAAATGTTGGTTCTGAATCGTTGAGGGGAATGGATAAACAACTGGTGATGAAGGAGGATGGAATTCAGTATTTCATGGATAGACTTTGGGTGCCTGCCTATGGAAATCTGAGAATTTAGTTATGAGTGAGGCACACAAATCTAAGTATTCTATACATCCTGGATCCGACAAAATGTATCATGACCTAAAGGCGCACTACTGGTGGCCTAACATGAAAGCGGATGTAGCTACGTATGTGAGCAAGTGTTTGACCTGCTCGAAAGTAAAGGTAGAATACCAAAAACCATCTGGACTGTTGCAGCAACCCGAAATACCAATGTGGAAATGGGAACAAATTTCCATGGATTTTATTACCAAGTTGCCGCGGACTAGTACTGGTTGTGACACGATATGGGTTATTGTGGATCGATTGACAAGTCTGCTTATTTTCTTGCAATTAAGGAAACTGACAAGATGGAGAAATTAACCCGCATGTACCTTAAGGAGATAGTTTCGAGACACGGTGTACCGATCTCAATTATCTCTGACCGCGACGCTCGTTTCACGTCACACTTCTGGCAGTCATTGCAGAAATCTTTGGGTACACGAATAGATATGAGTACTGCTTATCATCCACACACGGATGGCCAAAGTGAGCGTACCATACAGACGTTGGAGGATGTTGGAGCTGGAAAAGATAGTCTATATTATCAACACAATGAAAGTCAACAAAAGTCAACGTCACGGTCAAAGTCAACAAAACTCAAACCCGACACGTTCGAGACGAGTAACCGAGACGAGATGTTGAAGATTTAGATGACTAGGAGTTTTATTGTAATAAATATATTTTGTGTGAACAAAATATATTTTACGTTCTTTAAGTCATGTTTTAGTCTAAATATATAGTCTAGGGGGTTATGTGTAAATATGAAAACTTAAACTAGACTATAAATAGCCTAATTGTAATTAGAATTAGGTTAATGGTTGAATGACCAATTGATTGAGGGTTTTACTTGTAAACAATATTAATAGCAATCAATAGAGATCAAAGGGGTTTTGATTGTGATTATCATATTTTGATCTAATTCTTCATGATTTGATTCAAGTTTGATGTTCCTGGATTTACAATTTGGTATGCTTGGTAGACTCAGCCTGAAGAATAAAGTAGACAGCAGCATAATGATATAAATTAAAACATCATGCTTAAGGATGTCTGGATTTACGCAATCATTTTGGCCTGCACAAAAACTGAGTCCCGACAAAAATTGGATTGAGAATTGATCTTTCACCCACCATGATACAAATCATATATGTCATAGCTTTGAGTCACGTCTGGTGTATTTATGTGTCTTGTATTTGTGCTAATCTCCTCTGCTGTACGGAAGTACTGACCTGGAGTGATGATCTCCTCTGCTGTACGATAGTACTGACCTGGAGCTCTCATCGGCACATGATTAAATGGTCATCTCCTTTGTTATACGTGAGTATAGACCTGGAGCCCTCACCATTTTGGTCTAAGTAGTGTCAAATTATCTAAATGATGAATTAATCACAGAATGCAATATTCTGTCGATAATCACTTGCACACTAATGTACAAGCCTTGCTCTGTAAAGATCGTTAAAAAATTCAAGAAATCCTGAGGTTGGGTGAGGGTTTTTGCCAAATGATTGTGGGGTCCTAGCATTCTAAAGCATTTAATCGAACCTTAACGAATCATCTTCTGCTTGTTGAAAAAGATAGGGCATGAGTATAAGTGGACAAACATACCAGCAATCGTTATTGATCTGTTTGGCAATTTCAAAAATCATTCAAAGACTGTTATTAGATTCAGTTATCAGTGTGATCTCATTGCTTGTCGATGATTAAATTCATCTTTGTGCTAAACTATATCTTGAGGATGTGATCTCATTATCGATTCAATTCTCGGTTATAAAAAAAATATATAGATTAAAAAAATGTTATAATAAATGTATATAATAAAAATATAAAATATAATAAATTTTTAGTTCAAAATTTCTTTTAGGTCTTCCATATTATACTGATACAATTTTATCATTTTTCAAGCATTTCACAGAAATTACGTACAAACGAACACGGATTCGCTTGTTTTTCACACACAGATAAACACGGGTTTATTTTGTTAAAATGAAATGATCTAATTAGAAATGTCGAGATTGTGTTTGAGAATGTGTTTCAGATTCTTGCTGTAAGTGATGGCCGATCATCAGTTGAGTAGTGTACCTGATCAGAGAACCTGTTCCTCAAGTTTGCAGAAGATACCGAGCTAGGAATCCTCCTCCTACATCTTCTGAAGCACTCGAGATTAGAGATTTGGGAAAGTTGTTCCAATATCCTCACAAAGGATGCACTCAAAAAGGGGGAGCATATAAATAGGGGGAGCTTATGAGATGAATAACTTTTCTCATCAAATTCAAAATGCTTTAATTTGAAGATCTTTCTACAGTTGATTTCTCGGGGCTGAATTCGTATGAAGACGTTGATAATGATAGACTAAGGGGGAGTATTGTTGGAGCTGGAAAAGATAGTCTATATTATCAACACAATGAAAGTCAACAAAAGTCAACGTCACGGTCAAAGTCAACAAAAGTCAAACCCGACACGTTCGAGACGAGTAACCGAGACGAGATGTTGAAGATTTAGATGACTAGGAGTTTTATTGTAATAAATATATTTTGTGTGAACAAAATATATTTTACGTTCTTTAAGTCATGTTTTAGTCTAAATATATAGTCTAGGGGGTTATGTGTAAATATGGAAACTTAAACTAGACTATAAATAGCCTAATTGTAATTAGAATTAGGTTAATGGTTGAATGACCAATTGATTGAGGGTTTTACTTGTAAACAATATTAATAGCAATCAATAGATATCAAAGGGGTTTTGATTGTGATTATCATATTTTGATCTAATTCTTCATGATTTGATTCAAGTTTGATGTTCCTGGATTTACAGAGGATATGCTACGTGCTTGTGTGATTGACTTCGGGAATAACTGGGAAATTCACCTACCATTTGTGGAGTTTTCTTATAACAACAGTTATCATACTAGCATACAGGAAGCACCCTTCGAAGCGTTGTATGGGAGAAAATGTAGATCACCGGTTTGCTGGGCGGAAATTGGTGATAGCCAGCTAACAGGTCCCGAGTTAATTCATGAGACAACCGAGAAGATTGTACAGATACGAAACCGTATGGCGGCAGCGCGAGACAGACAAAAGAGTTATGCTGATAAGAGACGGAAACCTTTAGAGTTTCAGGTTGGTGACAAGGTTTTATTGAAAGTTTCACCATGGAAAGGCGTAGTTTGGTTTGGCAAGCGAGGAAAGCTAAACCCGAGGTACGTTGGACCATTTGAAATAGTGGAAAGAATAGGTCCAGTGGCCTATGGACTAGCCCTGCATGATTCGTTAAGTGGAATCCATGATGTATTTCAGGTATCAAACCTAAAGAAAGGCATAACTGATGAAACGATGGTCGTACCACTAGAAGAAGTTCAAGTGGATGAACAATTGCGTTTTATTGAAGAACCAGTTGAGGTGATGGACCGTAAGGTGAAAACACTTAAGCAAAGTAAGATACCTATTGTCAAAATCCGTTGGAATTCGCGACGTGGACCGGAATTCACATGGGAACGGGAAGATCAAATGAAGCTTAAGTACCCTCAATTATTCGAAAAGACGATGCCAGCAGACGAAGGTATTGATTTAAATTTCGGGACGAAATTTCTTTCAACATGGGGATGATGTGACAACTCATCCAAAACTCACTCGATTTCAATTTCTGTGTGCCAATGCAGTAGACCAGTGATGGAACACATTCACCATGTAACGCAATTTTCGGGACGAAAATTCTTTCAACATGGGGATAATGTGACATCCGGTAAATTTCAGTTACCAAACTCCGTTAGTTCCGTTAACTCTTGCATACACGTGTCGTAAGCACACACTAGTTTTCGTTTAATGTTGGTGACTTAATAATACTTAATAATGTTAAATTAGTGGTAATCTAATTGACAATGTGATTATGGTATTATGTTTATGTGTTTGCATGTTTTAAATGTTAATTAGGAAATTAATCGCGTAAAGTGGAAACGTGCCTATTTATTCGTATGTCTTGTGTTTTATAAAGATAAAATATATAATGATTATAATTAGTTTATATCTTTATATTATTAAGTTAAAAACACTTTACAAAGAGTTTAAAGTCTAGTTTTTATAAAATACCAAAACACAAGGGTTAAAAGGGTAAATATGGAAATTAAATTAAACAAAACAACTCCAAACCCTACCCCACACCCATTTGGCCGCAACCATCACTTCCACACCCCTCCCATTGCGAATTCAACCAAGAACAAGCTCCTAAGCATCGGTTTTGATTGATTACAAGGCATACAACATGTTAGGAATCCATCAATTGCAAGTTAACACACGTTTAGAGGTTAGATTTTACATGTTTTTGTGAGATTCTTGTTAGGGCCGAACCCTAATTCGTGAATGATGGTTCATGGAGTCGAAATTGAAGTTGTTTGATGATGTTAGTATGTTATTTAGATTGAATACATGTTGGTTAACGTTGATTATGCATGAATTGTATAGTTTTAGTGGATTGATCATGAACTTTGATTTGAGGCAAACCCTAATTCGAAAATTGATAGGATTATGGATGAATGATTATTGTTTGATGAATGTATGATGATTTATAGGTTGTATGAATGCTAGGTTACATTGATTTTACAAGAAATTGATGAATTGATGTTGGTGTTCATAGGTTAATAATAATAGTAACTTTATTTTCATGATATGATGAATTGATGATGGATTGATGTTGTTGATGTGTTTAGGATGATGCTTGGGTGTTAGATTGTTGATATGAATGCTAGAAACTTTGTAATGGATGTTGTTGTTCATATCTTGCCAAATGTGGAAACTTTTCTTCATGATGATTAGTAGATTATGATGATTAGGTATTGTTGATCATGTCTAGATGTTGTTATGAGCTTGAGATGGTATAATTGTGATGAATTCATGAATACATTGAGTGTTTGATAGGTGTTGGAATATACTTTCCCAAGAGGGAAACTTTATTTGCACAAAGATTGAAAGATGATAGTTTGAACATGTTTGGGATATTAGGAGCATGTTAGTATGTTCATGGATGAATTATAATGTGTTGGAACATGTTAATTTAGTTGTATGAGATGTTTGGATAATCATGGATGATGTTTGGACTTTGATGATCATGTATGATATTGATGTTGGTTAGTAGCTAAGACATCATGTTTGGGACTGGAAATTGATTGTTGTGATGTATGTTGAATGCAATGAAAATGGTTAATGAATGTGAATGTGATCATCATACACACGTGCGAATCTGAGGCCCCTACTTAGTAGGATTGGCAGGGTTTAGGGTGTGAAGTCGTGAGTGGCTTCACATGGCATGTGGTGCGTGATTTGATCTTTATGTGGCATGTTAATTATGTTATAGCTAGTGGATATGTTAATGTTCTAGATTCGCATGACTTGTATGATACTTGGTTGTATGATGATCTAAGTATTGCACCTGGATAATGTAGCATACATATGAACCATTTGAATGCTAAACATGTATGATATATGTGTATGATTGCTTGAATGGTTTACAACACATAAAGTCACCAACGGGTCAAACGGGTCAACTGAGTCAAATGTATTTATTTTCTGAAACCTTGAGTCTTTGGTTGTAGTGTACTTAGGGTTTCACATGTTCTCTGTTGCACGTACTCATATACTTATATGATCTAGGTAACCTCTGAAGGTTGTCTGTCCACTCTGTCTGTCAAGTAAAACTCTAAGTATCTATACGCATATCAGGTGAGTTCATGCCCCACTCTTACTTAATCTCTTTTGGGGGAGATAGCATACCGGTAAACTAGAAACGCTTTATATATATTTCAGTTGTGCATGATATTAAAGTAGTGTTGTTTATCATGGGAAAGTCCTCACACTTTCGAATTGTTAATATTGAATAGCGGGGAAACTTGGGTAGTACTACTGGGTCTGACGAGCCCCACCTGTGTGACTCGAGGTCAACCGGGTGCAATTTGTCCTAATGAACATTGTCACGACCTATTGAGTCGTGACAGGAGGCAACAACGTAACACAGTCAGCTTCAATTGCGAAATCACTATGAATTAATATTTATTGTTAATGGACTAGCTATCTGTTACAATGCACTACTTGTATATCCCTATTATTAAACTGTTTATGTTTGAATATCAACTCTTGAACTCACCAACCATTGTGTTGACATTTTAGTATGCTATTCTCAAGTAATTAACTTGCTTGCCTTAGGAGCACCACACGGATTCACCTTGCATTTTAAGATTTGGTCTCAAGACATTGTTACTGTTTTTAATGGTTAATGTTTACTCATTTGGTTTGGCGCATGTTTTGCCATAGTATGCATTTATATTCTTTGGGTTGTTTTTTCAAAACGCTTCCGTACAGTTTTCAAGTTTAAACTTTGGTTGATTTTATTTCAATTGTGGCATAGAGAGTCGTTCTGAGTAACTATTGACTGTGATCCTGGTTTGTTCACTCGCCTCGCGATAAAACTCCGCACGTGGATTTTGAGCGTGTGACAAAGATGATGGGAATTTGAGACTAAAGGTGCAAAAATGGTCAAAAACATGCACCTACCTAGTCTTGAAGTTTAATCACCTTGAATTTCAGGTGACTACCCTGTAAAATAGGGTCAATGATCAGCAACTTGAGATATGTATCTCAGGGTTAAACTAGTTGGGAGACCTTTAAGGAGAGCTCATCCAGGAACACAAGAACCTGTGGATGTGATTGACCTGACTCCTTACTCACCTATACAAGAGGGTAATGCTACCAAAAAGGGGGAGAAAGTCATTGCAATCGAAGAACCTCGAAGTTCTTCGCAGAGTATGGACATTAAGGACTCACCATCCTCACTTGAAATTGTGCATACTCAGCAACTTCCTGAAGTTCATATTGATGTGGACTCTCTAGATTGTCTTATTCAGAGTCTCTTTGAGGAAGGTATTCCAAGGGCTATGCCATTTCCACCTCAATGAACTTCAAATTATATACTTGGGTGGAGGTATGATGCTGACAGAAGAGCCTTCATTCTTTAAATAGTTCAAGGGCAGAAAGAAGTATTCAACTTTCAGACTTTGAACTATTATGAAGGTCTTAACCTGATCAACATGCCACTTGTCAATTCAAGCCAATTTAGGCAAGCTGGCAGGCTGGCTCAAAGGATTCAAGACAGGATTACTGAAGAGTTCAGCCTAAGAAGAAGACAAATGCAATTAGGTAATGTCATTGGTCAACTAGATGTTGAGGCAGACCTTAAGATTAGCTTCAAAGGGAAATTCTTGACTGAAAGCCCAGTGATAGAGCCTGAGAGCCCTGTCACACTTACAACTACTTCAGTAATTCATTAGCTCAGTGAAACACATGCTGGTGAAGGTGTATCACAGCCTCTTTCTGGCCAGAGCTTGGAGGCTACACCAAGTAATGAAGGCCAAAGCTCTCTCCACCCTGTGTCACAAAGGTCTGTGGGTGACAAAGGAAAAAGATTTTAACTTCTGAGGAGATTGAGGAGGAGAGAGAGAGGAAGAGGAAGCTAAGGGGATAAAGTTCCTCCGGGTCTTTAGGCTTCATGCAAGCTGCAATCAGGGCTGCCCCCAAACCAAACACTTAAGATGATAAGTTGAGGTCAGTCAGGATTACTTACCTGCAGACCAGTAACTATGTCATTGACGAGATTATATCTCTCCCCTTAGAGGAACTTAACGAACTGGCAGACATGGAAATGTATAAAGAGAGGAAGGAAGCAGAGGATGCAAGGTTGCTCCTCGAAATCAAAGAAGAGAAGAGACAGAAAAGACTGTACAAGCATGTCCCTACTCTCTCCCCAGTTCAAGAAAGCCCTGTGCAAGAGACATGGCAACTCCACAAGAACCTCAGGTAGACAAAGAAACTGATAGGCAAAACATGATCAACTACTTGAGTACCACAGGTCTCTACCAGGCATCTGCACTTCTTCCCTTGTCCTTTGAGTATATTGAGTTTGAGTATCTCAATAAGCTTGAACTTCAAGTACTTAAAGAACAAAAGCAACAAAGAGAAAGATGAGGGAAGAGGTTGTAAAGTCAAGAGCCATCATCCAAAAGAGTATGAAGAAGTCTGCTGACAGACAAAGGATGATGAGCTTCTTGAAGCTGTATGGATTCTCCGAAAGGAAACTTGGCCCATTGTCTCTATCTACAATGGATGAGCACATCAGGGTAATCAAGCAGAAGATCAAAATAGGAGAGTTGATTGACTTACACTCCCCACCAAGTTAAGTCCCTCCTGAAGTGGAGGTTAAGGTTGAACAACCTGAGACAACACAACCTGGACCTCCTACTGAATCTTAGCAAGCTTCATCTTCTTATCCGTAGCGGGGTCAAACTCCCTCTTCTTCTGAACCTGTGAGGGAGGTAGACCCAACTGAGAAAGACAACAATGAACAACAAGGTACTACAGGCTAGTCTTCTCAGTTGAAATTTTAAAAGAGGAGGAAAAGGATGGCTTTTAACCCAAGTCAAAGAAGAAGAAGATAGAGTCATCCACCTCCAAGCCTCAAGATGAATCAGATCATCTTGAGAGAGTGCATGAAGAGGCAGCCCTGTCAACTTCAATTTAAGTGGTTCCTCTTGCATCAGAAAGACCAATCTTATCATGGACCTTCATAACTAATCCAAAAAGATGGAATGTGATAAGAGATCAAGGTGGTAAAGATGTCTACACATGGCAAGTGTTATTCAACCTACCTCTATATGATCTCTTTGAGATGAGAAGATACTATGAGAGTCTGAGTGATCCTGACCATCTAATGAAGAAAGGTATGGTCATCATCATGATGAGAACTGTTAACATATAAAGATCATCAAATGTTTTGGTAGCATCAGCCTTGGGGAGTTTGTAAGGTTTCATATAAGGTTGATACACCCAAAACTTCCAAAGTCTTTCCTGCATGCATGCACAGAAGTACAGAGTAGAGATGCTTCGGAAGTTTTACACCATGCACTAGAAAATATTCTAAGTGTAAAATCTTCCAAAGCCAAGACCAACATCTTCTGAAACCAAAAGTGAAGTCTTCCGAAGCTTCAAAGATAAAGTCTTCCGAAGCCAAGAAGTGAAGACAGATTTCTTCCGAAGACTTTTGAATACATGCTTTATATGATGTACTGTTTCATAAAGTTGAACTACCTTTCCGCTACAACTCTGTTCAGTCACCAACTTACATGAGTTGGTGAAAAGGTCCATTCTTTTAGTAACTATACATTGAGGTCTTGAGTCTGTGCTTTCTTCTTTATGTACTTTTATCCTTTTTGTAATATATTAGGATGTGAGCTATGGCATGTTATTGTCACTAGTCAAAAGGCAATCTGCCTTTTGACTCTATATTTGATTTTGTTGTCTAGTCTTATTCCAACTAGCCTTCTAAGTATGGCTGGCTGTAGGATGTAGTATAAAGTATCTCAGGTCCTTTATGCTTTGTAATACTTGTAAAAGAACTTGAGAGCAATATACAACATTCTTGAAAACCATACACTTGTGTTGTTTTGCATCTTGTTATGTCTGATATTTTACTTGTGTTCTTAGTATATACATATAAGTTACTAGTTCCCTATTTGATCTATTAAGTGTTCTAAAGATCTCTCCTCATTGTGTTGTTGTGTTGTAAGTGACCAGCCCTTAAACGGTCTTGCAAAGGTCTAGGATAAGATGGGTCTTCCTAATGCAAGAGGAGCCGCTTGGATTGGATTTGATTGAGCTCCCTCTTGTTGCACTTCCTCAAAATGTTCTGACTCATCCTGAGGCCTAGACGTGGATGACTTGGATTTCTTCTTTTACTTTTCCCTTCTAGCCATCATTTTCTTCCTATTTAAAGTCTTTGACTGAGAGGACTAGCCTTCAGCACCAGGTTGTTCTGATTTGTCCTTTTCAGTTAGGTCCTCCTCTCTCACAGGTTCAAAAGGAGAAGGAGATTGAACCTGTTGTCAAAAGATAAAGCTTACTGAGGTTCAGCAGGAGGTCCAGGTTGTGTTGTCTCAAATTGTTCAACTTTAACCTCCACTTCCGGAGGGGCTTGACTTGGTGGGGAGTGTAAGTCAATAAACTCTCCTCTCTTGATCTTCTTCTTGATCACCCTTATGTGCTCATCCATGGTGGATAGAGACATTGTGCCAAGTCTTCTTTCGAAGAATCCATACAACTTCAAGAAGCTCATAATCCTCTGCCTATCAACAGACTTCTTTTGACTCTTTTGGATGATAGCTTTTGACTTGGCTGCTTCTTCCCTCATCTTTCTCTTTGTAGCCTTTTGTTCTTTGAGTACTTGAAGTTCAACTTGTTTGAGATACTCAAACTCAATATACTCAAAGGACAAGGGAAGAAGTGCAGCTGCCTGGTAGAGTCCTGTGGCACTCAGGTAGCTGATCATGTTTTACCTATCAGCTTCTTTATCTACCTGAGGTTGTGGAGTTGCCACAGTCTCTTGCCCAGGGCTTTCTTGAACTGGGGAGAGGGTAGGAACATGTTTGTAAAGTCTTTTCTGTCTTCTTTCTTCTTTGATTTGGAGGAGCAACTTTGCATCTTCTCCTTCCTTCCTCTCTTTAAACATTTCTATGTCTGCCAGTTCATTTAGTTCTTCTAAGGGGAGAGAAATAATCTCATCAATGTCATAGTTCCTGGTCTGCAGGTAAGTAATCCTGACAAGATGGCAGTCAGGATGGATTGTTGAGTGTTTGGATGGTTAACTCATCATCTTGAGTGTTTGGTCTGGGGGCAGCCCTGATTGCAGCTTCCATGAAGCCTGAAGACCCAGTAGAACTTTCTCCCCTTAGCTTCCTCTTCCTCTCTATCTCCTCCTCCTCAACCTCCTCAGGAGTCATTATCCTTTTCCTTTTGTCACCCACAGATCTTTGTGACTCAGGGTGGAGAGAGCGTTGGCCTTCATTGCTTGGAGTAGCATCCAGGCTCTGGCCAGAGAGAGGTTGTGATACACCTTCACCAGCAGGTGTTTCACTGAGGGGATGGATTGTTAAAGTTGTTGGTTCTGTGACAATGCTCATAGGTTTTGTCACTAGGCCTTCAGTCAAGGTTTTCTTTTTGAAGCTAATCTTAGGGTCCACCTCAACATCCAGTTGACCAATAACATTGCCTGCTGGCATTTGTCTTCTTGCTTTGAACACTTCAGCAATCTAGTCTTGAATCATTTGAGCCATTCTGCTAGCTTGCCTGAATTGACTTGGGTTGGCAAGTGGCATGCTGCCTAGATCAAGACCTTTATAGTAGTTCAAGGTCTGAAAATTGAAGACTTCTTGTTGTCCTTGAACTCTTTGAAGTATAAGGGCTCTTCTATCAACATCATACCTCCACCTAATTATGTAATTAGAAGCTCCTTCGGGTGGAGTTGACATAGCCCTTGGAATTCTCTCTTCAAATAGACTCTGAATGAGTGAGTCCACTTCAATGTGAACTTGAGAAGGTTGCTGAGTATGGACAACTTCAAGTGAGGATGGTGAGTCCTTAATGTCCATACTCTATGAAGAACTCCCAGGTTCTGTGATTGCTATGACTTTCTCCCCTTTTTTGGTAGCATCACCCACTTGCACAGGTGAGCTAGGAGTTAGGTCAATCATATTCACAGGTTCTTGTGTTCCTGGATGAGCGCCTCTTTAAGGTCTCCTAACTAGTTTCTCCTAAAGATAAGATATCTTAAGTTGCTGATCATTGAACCTGTTTTGTAAGGTAGTCACCTGAGATTCCAGGTGACTAACCTTAGAGACTAAATAGTAGTATGTTTGTGACAATTTTTGCACCTTTAGTCTCATGTTCCCCTTATTTTTCATCAGAAGAATCACTGGGGGATGAGAGAATTAGACCAAAGTCTTCTCTCTTACCACCAGCATTATGTTCTTAGTTGCTGGATTTCCCTAGCCCACTAACAACTTTAAGTGAAGTGTCAATGGACTGAGTTGCCATGGTTGAGGTCTTAATGATGTAATCACTTGCAGAAGTGAGAGCCTCTTCCATATGGACTTCTTGAACAGATTCAGGGAGATCCACCTCAGTGATGGGTGAATAATGTGGGCTAGACATGGGAGAGGCAGGAGCACCCATCTCTCTTTGAGTGGGGGAAGAGTAGAGAGACTCATGGTACTCACTGAATCTCATGTCTTCATCGTCATAGAATTCAAGGTTAGGAATGGGTTGGTTTAGATCAAGAGGCTATGGATGGTAACTTTGCCTTGAAGGTTGTTCACTAGAGTTTTAAGACTTTGAGTGAAGTCTTAAGGCTGCTTGGGTAATGAGCTCATTAGGCTGAATATAAGGAACCTCAGCACTGATTATAGTTAAGATGGGAGTGGTTTGCTCCTCAGGAGAAGTAGGGGCTCCAGTGTCCACTTCTTCCTGTATTGGTGATGATATGGGGCCCTGCACAAGCTCAAAAGCTTGAGCAGGGATTCGTTTGGATTTTCTTTGGTAGAAGAGGAGGATTTGTGGCTGTTTAGGGGGTTGAGAAATAGAAGGTGTGGGTTCAACACTAGCTTATGTTGCTAGGTTGTCACCTTGAGCAATGAGCTCTAACATTTTTTGGACTATGGTTGTTTCTACCCCAGAAAAGCCAACAATTGGCTTCTTCATAGTCTTAAAGATTCCGGTTTTCATCAGTCCCAATTTAAGAATATTACATGTCCCCTCAACTGTGAACATATCTAGGAACATAAAATACTCTAAAGAGTCCAAATTTGCAAGTAAATTTCTATAAAAAATTGTGAGTACCTGAATCTAACCCCCAGACCATTCCATGGACTATAAAAGAGAGATCTTCAGGAATCTAGTCCCATCCCCCATGCTTGTTAGATAAGTTGTGGATGACCACATGAAGTAGGTACTTCTACTAGGATGAGACTTTCCCTTTCCTGAAGTTCTTTACAGAGAAATACCTCTCATATCCCATCTGCTTAAAGGAATGATTTACATCTTCCTTTGAGAAGTACAACTCACCTTCTTCATCATTCAGCTGAAGATGGGTGTTGATGATGGCTGGAGTGATGAAGATTGTCCTCCCTTGCACTGTGGCAGATAGTGCCTTCCCCCGTCCATAATGAGCTCTTGGCAGCTCTTCCAGAATTCCAAAAGCTAATCCTCACAGAGAGGAAGATCAATAGTAAAGGAGGTGAAGTAGTTGGACAAAGAAAGGAACCGATAGACCTCTGAGAAACTTGGATCTTTCACAGAGTCCAATAGAGCAACCTGATTATGTTACCTGTGGAGTTGCATGGAAAAATCTGGATTGTTTTTGCGGTTGAGGTTGGCCATTTAACAAAGCTTAGTAGTGAAGGAAGATAAGAACAAAGGCGGTTTGTGGGTGAATTTAGGTTTTGGAATAGTTCAGATGAAGAAGAGAGTGAAAGAGGGGGGAACCATTGGGTATATTTATATGAAATGGATTTGAGACAAAGTTAATGAAAGAGGATAAACTTTGAAATCCGGATGTCAGTCCCACCTCTGAAAAAGTGCCCAAAAAGGTATTTTCTTGGAAGTCTAAAATCCTCCGAAGGTAATTTGACTTCGGAATTTTTGATGAAAAGCTTCCTAAGCCAAAATGACTTCGGAAGATATTCTAAAGAGTTTAGAAAATTTTGTGAAGATCATGTTTAGGTTGGACTCACTTTAGTATAGTTGTTTACTTTATATTGTAATAGGACATTTGTTAGTTTCCTTTTGTATGTTCTTAGTAATGTGTAGTTTTGGCAGTCCAGCAAAACTGTGAGCGAATCTATACATTCGCTCACAGTTTGCTGTTCAAGTTTACCCGGCGAACTTGTGTCGTGTCGGGCGAAACTATAGTTTCGGCATGACAGTTTCGCTAGTAGCGAAACTGTCAGCGAAACTATAACTGCTATATATACTTTTGTCAATTCTCTTTGTAAGGTAAGCTTGCAAAACCCTAATCGTGGATCATTATTGCAAGTTACCAATTCTAAGCAGTTTTTACACAGAAATACTATTGTGCTTCATGTTATTGATTGCTATTATTCATTTGATTATCAAATATGTGTTAGAATTCTCTTCTATCTTCTCAATTGTTGTTGTTTAGCATGGATGTTAGATATTGAGCAATTCATCACTTCAATTGTACTGTTTTTCGATCACATGGACCAACAATATGGTATCAGAGCCTTAGTGCTCTTGATTTGTTGAGTTTTTGTGGTTTTTTGGTCAATATCTAGTTTCAATCAATTTTCATTGGATTATCAGTTGTTTTTGACATGGAAATTGATTGAATTATGCTCGTTTTTGATTGAGGAAGATTCTACAATCATCAGATCTCAAATTCATTGAGTTTTGGATGATTTCAGATTGATTTTGAGGTGAAAAAGGGTTTTGAGATCGATCAGCGAAATTGATGTTCTTACAGCGAAACTGTCATCATCTTTCAGCGAAATTATGAGTTATATTGGATCAGAAGTTGTTTTCTAGGGATTCTGCGAAACTAATTCCTTGAACGAAAGTTCATCAGTGCTTGTGAACAATCAACAAGCGAAATTGCTGCCGAATTTATTTTTGAACGAAAGTTCAAGCTTGTTTCGTGCGAAGTTAGCAGTGAAACTAAGCCAATGGCGTCTCTGTTCAGGCGAAAGTGCTGCTGAAATTGCTAGCGAAAGTGTCAGCTTCAGCGAAATTGTCGGCGAAAGTACTTCTTCAGCGAAATTGTCATCCAAGTTATCTTTTTCTGCGAATTTGTCAGCGAAATTATAAACATTTCTGCCGAAACTATAATGTCGAAATTAACTACTCTCACACTTGCTGATCTTGAAAGTGTTGCTCCTAATAGACCTCCAAGACTCATTAATGGAGATAATTTTGAAGATTGGAAGAGATGTCTCAAAGCTTTCTTCTTCTACACTGATCATAATCAATGGGAATCAATTACTTCTGGTCCTCACATACCAACAGTTACTGTTGGTGATGTTGTTTCTCATAACAAGGACCCATCTTCCTATACTGAAAGAGATCTGAAATTGATTGATCGTGATCAAAAGGCTTTTGGTGCTCTAACTCTCTGTTTAGCTCCAGACATCTACAACCGTTTTGCAGAGCATAAAAATGCTAAATCCCTTTACGATGCTCTATGTGAATTCTATGATGGTAATGCAGATTTGGTAAAAGATAAGAGTATTCAGGCTGAAAAAGAGTTCAATTCATTTGTGGGATACAAGAATGAGAGTCTGACAGATCTTACAAACCGTTTCTTAACCGTCTCAAGCACTCTAAAGAAGTATGATGAAAGGCTCTCCAACAGTGAACAAGTTAATAGGCTTCTCGATTCTCTTCCACCACAGTGGAGTCTTCAAGTGAGAATGCTTAAACAAGAAAGAGGTTTTACAGATTACAAGCTGATGGATATCATTAACAAGTTGAAATCTTTTGAGTTGGATATGAAAAGAAGGGAATTTAACCAGACTATGATGCCCACATCTGGTTTTTCTCAAAATGCTTCTTTGTTGTCATCTGCTGCAAACTCTCACATTCAAAATCCAATTCAAGGAGGGAGCAATACAAGTAATTTCTCGAGTGGTAATAGTCATGTTGGAAAAGATTTGGGAAATTCTAAGGTCAATGCTGAAACTTCAATTCCATTTGAAACAATGGGTCTTTTTGGAATGTTTGTTCAGAGCTATGAAGCTCTTGTTGCTGGAGAACTAAAAGGTAAAGGAATGACTATGGAGGACATGTATCAGGTTGATCCTGATGATTTAGAAGAAACTGACATTCAATGGCAAATGGTGATGTTAACTTTAAGAGCTTGGAGATTCATGGAAAGAACAGGACGAAAGAACTTTGGTGGTCAATCATCTACTTCAAAACTGGGATTTGATAAGTCAAAATTGAGGTGCTTTAATTGTAAACAATTGGGACATTTTAAAAGTGAATGTCCATTACCAATTGTCACAGATCCTAGTAACTCTGGAGTACCAAGATTGAGTGCAGAGAAAGAAAAGGAAGAAGTGAATCTAAAAAAGGAGTCGGCTTTGATTTCGAACTTTGATTGGAGTGCAGAGGTGGGAGAAACAAGAACTGAGATTAATCACGCGTTAGTTGCTGAGTTTGTGGAAAGTAATGAAGTGGAAGATGGTGAAGATGGATTTGTGCAATTCAAGGAATTCAAAAGAGAAAACGAGTCTTTAGTAAATGGGAAAGAAGAAAAGGCAGATGGAAATGGGAAAGAGGAAACTGCAGGCTGAAGTGAGAAAAGAAATTCAAGAGATGAGATAGGAAAGGAGAAGGATGATGTTGCTGCTACTGTTGAGGAAAAGAAATCAAGTACTCCAGTATGCATGTGTGATAAAGCTTTAGCTGCTGAAAGGATGGTAATGGGACTTCCATATGAGGTAATACAGGATATGTGCTCATTTGCTTGCAAAATTAGGCTATTTGGGATTTATAAGGCTAACCGTTTGTTAATTGATAATGAAATGGATTTAAAGCGAATTAATGATGAACTTAAAATGAATGAATCAAAATATTTTGTAAAATTAAATGAGGCTTTAAAAGAAACTGATCATTTAAAAAGAATCGTTTTGGAAAGAAATGTCGAGATTAATACTTTGACTGAAAGGGTTGCTCTTGCTGAATTTGAAGCAAGCAAACTTCAGTCAAAGTTAGATAAATGGACTATTTCTGGAATGAAACATGATGATCTTTGTAAATCTCAACGGGGAGCAAGAATTAAAACAGGTTTGGGTTATGAAAATGTACAGGTTTATCCTCCACCTAGTACATACTGTTATTCTCCTATGCCCGTTCCTCATCCTTCTAATGATTTAATCAAAACAGATACTGACACTATGTCTGCAGTTTTAGTCGGGAATAACTCTAAGTACATTCGTGAAGACTACGACTATGGACCAACTAGTGGGCTTGGATGCACTAGTTCTAGTACACCTGAAAATCAGCAGTCTGTTTTAGATCATAAGTCTAGTTTAAATTATGTTTTTGTTTCTAGTTGAAATGTAACAGACTTGAATGTCTCATGTTCTCTTGATAGTTTTATTCCATCTTGTAATTCAAATCATGGTAGTGATGATTTTTGTTCTCATAATGAATGTAATGCATCTGATCTTTCTCCAAAAACAACTGAGCAACTTAAAACTAATTGTTTCGAAAAGTTCTTTTCTCAACCTATTCCATCTTTCACACCATTAAATATGACGTCATCAGAAAAATGTAGTTCTTCTTCATCTGACACCAGTACCAGTGGTACAAGTTTTACTGATATGTCAGATGAATCTTGTTCTAATTTTGTAAAGAAAAATTCTTGTTCAAATAAACAACAACCTCATGAGTTGTATGAGACATTCAGTGATGTTGATTCTAGTTTGTCTGAATGTGATGAGGAGATTATTATTGATCCTATTTTTACCTCATCACATCATAGACCTAGATTCAAACCTCATTGTTTCAGGTGTGGTCAAGAGGATCATCTTGTCAAAAATTGTCCTTTGATTCAAGGATCCTCTAATAGGAATTGTTTTGGGAATAAATTGACAAAATTGGTTAATAATTTCTTCTATAAAAAATCTGCTTCTTTAAAAAGCAAAGTTGTTCAATCTTGGGTCCCTATTACTCCTGGCTAAGTGATTTGTTGATTTGTTTCAGGAATCCTCATCAAAGATTGTAAACAGTTTATGGCATGTTGATAGCGGGTGTTCTTAGCATATGACGGGATTAAAGGATTTGTTGACCAACTATCGGATTATAGATGGAGGATATGTGGCTTTTGCTGGAAATAAAAAGGGTGGAAAAATGATTGGACAAGGAGAAGTTACCAATGGTTCTCTTACTTTGGAAAAAGTCAACCATGTTCCCGAATTGGCTTTTAATCTTCTGAGTGTTTCTCAAATTTGCGATAAAGACATTCATGTTCTATTTAAATCTGATGAATGTCTATTTTTAAAATCAGAGATTGCCATTCCAGATGATTTAATTCTCATGCGTGCTCCAAGGAAACATGATACATATCTTCTCGATATGAATTCAAACGAGTCAAAGGCTACTGCAACTTGTCTTCTTTCAAAAGCATCAACCTCTGAGTCTCTCTTATGGCATCGTCGTTTAGGCCATGTCAATTTTAAGATAATTAATAAATTAGTAAAGAACAATCTTGTTAGAGGACTTCCTTTAAAAGATTTTTCTGTTAATGAAAAATGCATGGCATGTGCCAAAGGGAAACAACATAAGTAACCTCATAAGCCCAAACTTCTAAATAGCATATCTTGTCCTCTTGAGTTGTTATATACTAAATAGCATATCAATCCACCACATTAGTAAATGATGCTGTTTCAACTGATGTTAGTTCTTCGTCTCCAATGACTGATCAGGCACCATCATCTGATTCTTTACCTCCTACATCCTCTCCTTTACCTGATCTAACACCTATCATTGATTCTCCTTCATCTAATCTTTCACCAGCTATGGGCGATACTTCTTCAACCATCTTTCCTTCTTCAAGTGATTACAAAACTCTAAAAGATCATCCACTTGACAATGTGATTGGATCTGTTTCTGATGGTGTTCGCACGCGAAGTCAATCTGGTCTAATTAATGTTTGTCTTTTCTCATGTTTCATCTCACAAATTGTCCCAAAAAATGTTCATGCTGCTCTACAAGATCCTTGTTGGGTAGAGTCTATGCAATTGGAACTTCAACAGTTCAGAAAGCTTAAGGTTTGGACCTTAGTTGATTTACCTCCTAACAAATATCCAATTGGTACAAAATGGGTGTTTAAGAACAAACCAGATGATCGGGGAGTTGTGGTGCGTAACAAATCTAGACTTGTAGTGCAAGGCTTCGCTCAAGAAGAAGGGATTGATTATACAGAAGTCTTTGCTCCGGTTGCTCGTCTTGAAGCAATCAGAATTTTCTTGCTCATGCTGCTCATAAACAATTCAAAGTTTATCAGATGGATGTGAAGTGTGCTTTTCTCTACGGCGACATTGATGAGGAGATATATGTGTGTCAACCACCAGGTTTTGAAGATCTTGATTTTCCTGATAAAGTGTATAAGCTTGATAAATCTCTGTATGGTCTTCATCAAGCACCCAGAATCTGGTATGAGACCCTTACGCAATATCTTCTAAGCAATGGTTTCTCTCGTGGTACCATCGATATGACTTTATTCAAAAGAGAGGTGAATGGTGAAATGATATTTGTCCAAGTGTACGTTGATGATATTATTTTTGGATCTACAAATTCTCAATTGTGTAGAGAGTTCGAAGAAGTTATGAGCCAAAGGTTTGAAATGAGTATGATGGGTGAAATGTGTTTCTTTCTTGGATTACAAGTTGAACAACAGAAAGAAGGAATTCTTATTCATCAGGAGAAGTATATTAAAGATATTTTGAAGAAATTTAGATGGATGATGCTTCTACAGTGATGACTCCCTTTACTGCTCAGACTTGTCTCACTCCGGATGAAAACGGAAAACCAGTTGATCCTCATCTTTTTAGATCTATGATTGGTTCTCTCATGTATCTTACTGCAAGTCGACCTGATATCACTTTTGCTGTTGGTTACTGTGCTAGATATCAGTCGGCCCCAAAGGAATCTCATAAGAAAGCTGTCAAAAGAATATTTTGTTATCTCAAAGGATCATCTCGTTTAGGATTGTGGTATCCATATGGTGGGAATTTTGATTTACATGCTTACTCTGATAGTGATTCCAATGGTTGCAGGTTAAATAGAAAATCTGTGTCTGGCGGATGTCAATATTTGGGAAATTGTTTGGTATCCTGGCAGAGCAAGAAACAAACTACTGTTTCTCTTTCTACAGGGGAAGCTGAATATATTGCTGCCTCAAGCTGTTGTTCTCAAGTTCTCTGGATCCAACACCAAATGATTGATTATGGGATTAATTTTCTCCATACACCTTTATTTTGTGACAATGAAGCTGCCATTGGAATTGCTAAAAATCCCATTCATCATTCTCGAACCAAACATATTGAGACACGAATTCATGCGATTCGTGATGCTCAAGAAAAGGGTTTCATTGATATTATACCCATCGATACAAAAAATCAAAAAGCTGATCTTTTCACAAAAACATTTGATAAACCTCGTTTTTATGAATTGATTTCTATGCTCGGGTTAATATCTTTTTAAATTTTCATTTTCTATTTCTTTGATTAAAAAAAATTAATTATAATAATACAAATATGATTTATTGAAAATAAAAATTTAGGGGAGTAATTTCATAGTTCTGAGATCGGAATTTAACATGATGAGAAATGATTGTATATTCTCTAAGTATTTTTATATACATGACCGGTGCTTCAATGAGAAATGATAGTAACTGATACTGGATTCTGTTTCACATTAATTTTTAAGGAAAATTGATCAGATTCTTTAACGATATGCTTGATAGACTGAGCCTGACGAATAAAGTAGACAGCAGCTTTATAATTAAATTAAACATCTTGCTTAAGAATGTCTGTTTTACTCAATTGTTTTGGCTTGCATAAAAACTGAGTCCTGACAAAAATTGGATTGAAAATGAATCTTTCGTCCATTTTGCTTTGATATGTCATCACCCTGAACCACAGCTGGTATATTTTGTGTTAAGGTATCGTGTGTCTGTGCTTATCTCCTCTGCTGTACGAAAGCACTAACCTGGAGTGATGATCTCCTCTGCTGTACGATAGTACTGACCTGGAGCTCTCATCAGCACATGTTTAAATGGTTATCTCCTCTGTTATACGTGAGTATAGATCTGGAGCTCTCACCATTTTGATATAATTATGTCAAATCATCTTATCGATGAGTTTCTTTCAAAATGAAATATTCTGTTTATAATCATTTGCACACTAACGCACAAGCCTTGTTCTATGAAGATTGATTCAAAATTCAAGAAATCCTGAGGTTGGGTGATGGTTTTTACCAAATGATTGTGGGGTCCTAACATTCTAAAGCATCTAATTGAACCTTAAACGAATCATAAGTTGTTTGTTGAAAAAGGATAAGGCATTAGTTTAAGTGGACAATTATATCAGCAATCGTTTTTATTTTTCTCTAATTTCAGTTGTTTCTGTGCAGATTGTGATCAGATCTTGTATTCAGTATGATCTCATTGCTGGTAGATGATTTTTGATCATCTTTATGTTCATAAATATCTAGAGAATGTGATCTCTAATTAATTTAGATCTCATTATGTGATGTGCTTCTTGTTAATTAAATAAAAAATTTTTAAAAAATATATAATATAAATAATAAAAAAATATAAATGATAAAAAAAAATAATAAAAAAAAAATAGGTGATGAAATTATTCTTTCGCTAATTGTTTCGCAAACTGCAATCTCGCTAGGTTTGCTAATTAGTTGTTAACTAGTTATCTCTTAGCGAAATTACAGTTTCACTGGGCGAAACTGTAAATTCGCCCTGCGAATTTATAGTTTCGCTAGCTGCGAAATTACTTGCTATTTAAGTCGTTTTTGCGAAATTTTTCTCATAATTTCGCAAAAACGTTCAGCGTAGTTCTTAGGGTTTCTCTGTGTTTTCTCCGTGACGATTCTTGGCGATTTTGTTTTGTAACTGTGTTTTGGACTGAATTGTAGTGTTATTTGATTTGCATGTGAGTTTTGAACCTTGTAACATCTTTTAATCTGGTTAAAATCATCTACATTTAAGTGATTTGAATTGTGACTCTTCGGTGGGTTCGATGTTCATCCAGCGAAACTACTGATTCTTCTGCGAAATTGAACGAAAGTTCTCATATTTTCAGCGAAACTGTAAACTTATGCCGTCCAGGCGAACTTAACAGTTTCGTCAAATTATCTTTATTTTTGCAGTATCTGGTATTAAACTTGCTTAGTTTCGCTTGATCATGTTTTCTAGTGAACAGCGAAACTAACTTTTGAACAGCGAAACTAATTTGTTACAGCGAAACTATGTTTGTGCTTGGAGAAATTAATTGCGAAACTTCTTTAATCTATCCTCACCTTGTCGAAATTGCTTTTTGTTCTGCGAAAATAACATGTTTCAATGAGCGAAATTATTGTTTCGCTTGTCGAAACTGTTAGTTTTCATTGTCGAAACTGCTTTTGTTCAGCGAAACTATCATATCTTAGTGAGCGAAACTATTGTTTCGCTTGCCGAAACTGTTAGTTTCTTTTGTTTTAGTATTATTTTCTTATTTTCATTATTTCTCATTCAAATTTAATTGTTTTCCTTCTCAGCTTATCATGGAAAATCTCAAATTTGATGAGAGGAATAACATCACAACTATTTTAGATGATACTCTCCCTAAGGCAGCTGGATTTCATGATTGTATCAGATGGCTTCAGAGATCACCTATAGCCTATGCTATATCTCACTCGCCTACTATTTATGATCTTCATATTAGAGATTTTTGGCGATAAGCAGAATACGATACTAGAGAGATGTACAGAGAATCACTGCCAAAGTTATTGATCATGATGTGACGATCACTGCTGAGAGTGTTTCGAGGATTCTTAGACTTGATGATGATTCTAGAGATGAAGTAGCTATGACAGAGTCTGAAGTGTTTCAAGCTTTCAGAAGAATGGGGTATGAGGGACCAGCCTTTGGTTCAAGGAAAGAGATCAAGATGTCTTTCTTATCTAAAGAATGGAGATATACCGCTCATGTTTTTATCATGTGTCTAGATCACCGTAAAGGTGGATCTGATGGACTTAATCTTGATTGGGCTAAAGCTATGGTGCTGTGCTGTAAAGAAGAGAAGGCCAACATTGCTAGATTGATTTTTGCATGTATGGCAGAGAATGTGATGGCGGTAAAGAAAGACAAATGGCTGTTATACCCTCGTTTTCTTCAGATGATTTTTGACGATCTTATACCTGATGTTCCAAAGCATGGTGAAATCAAGAGATTGTGCAGATGAATCCTCGTATTTTTGCTGATTGCTGTGCTATCCGCCACGACTTTAGTGGTAAAATCACCCATCTTTGGGAAAAATATGTATCCTCCAGAACGCTGGAATTATATTAGACGGGTGGATGAGTCTGAGAGTAAAGGAGCTGAAGAAACAAGAGTACAGCAAGCTGATGCTACTAAGAAAAGGAAGAGATATGCTAAAGAAAAGGATTATGATTTTGAAAAGGATATTGATGCACAAGCTGAAGAGATCAAGGTAGAGAAAGAAAGGAGGTCTAAGAAGAAAACTGATTTTTGCTGAGCTGAACGGAGAACCAAACATAGACATGAGGGATTTACAGCCAGAAGAGAGGCTAGTGAAAATCTTGATGAGGATGTGATACGTAATCTAAATACTTCGTTGGCAAATGTGTTGAGTATGATTAAGACTAAACTTACGAATCAGGAGATCAGAGAAAGACAGAAGGATGAGGTGATTGAGGAAATGCAGAGAATGTTAGTTGACCAAAACAAACTAATTAAGAAGTTGTTTGAGGAGATTACACAAATGAAAGCTGCAACCGCCCTACCTAGTCAACTGACTCAATCTGAGTTAGATGATTTGACTGATACATCAAAGTACTCATTTGTGAATGTGGGTACTTCATCTAAGGTAGGAGAGGGTACTTCTGGAGCAGCAACAACTGGTGAAGGAGAACAGGAAATACCAAGAGAGGATGTTGGAAGGAATGATGAAGAAGATATTGTTGAGGCTGGGTTTGTAAACTTGCAGTTTGATTTTGACAAAGATATTGTTGGTGAAGAAGTTGTTGTTACAGCCATCACTAAAGGAGTATCTGATAGAGGGAAAGGGTTGGTTGATGAAGAGGAGGAAGATGAACAACTGATAGACTATGATTCAGAACCAGAGTTTTATGAAGTTGATGAGCGACCACTAATTTATGTTGCTAAGAAGGGAGAAGATAATGCTGATGTTTTTGAAATGGATAAGAATGATTGGTTGGTCAAAGAGAAGGAGGTGGAGGAAATTACTCCTTTATTTCAAAATCTGGAGGGATTAAGCAGGAAGGAAGCAGATAAGAAAATCATAAGCTGTGCTACAATCCCAGTTTAAAGATGTTCATGATCAAGAGACGAGGGGGAAATATCATCTATATGCTTAAGAGGAAGGCTTTTAAGACCTTCCCAAATGGGATTTGAGACGTTTGGCAACTTTACCTTTGATCAATGCTCACTTAAGTGAAAGAGCAGCATTTCTTGAGAAGGAAATAAAAAATGGACTTACTGATAATTTTGAGTCTTTTGGATATATGAAAGCTGAAAGAAAAAGGTCAAAGAAGGATAAAGATTGGGAGACAGGAAAAGGAAGGATTGTACTAAGAGTCAAACCTCCAAAGACTGTAAATCGGGTAAGATTGGCTGATCCTCTTCCCCAACAACTACAGGACTTTGAGAAGTGGTTTTATGACAACAATACAGGAGAGGCGGTGATTAGAGTCAAACATGGAAAAGAGTTCAGAGTGTTTGATCCGATGGAATTATTTAGTTTTTGTGATGAAGACCTCTTGGTATTATGTGAAAATCACATTAAAGCTGGGGCTGGAGAGGAAACTAGAAAAGAAGCTAGTTTGTTCATGAATGTTGCAAACAAGATAAGGGGAGTAAGGTCAGAGGTCAAGAAAATAGCTGAAAGGGTGAGAGCTCAGGATGATTTTGCTATGGATGTTCAAGATTTGACCAGGCAGTTTGCAAAGGCTAGTGGTCATTCTGAAGAAGCTATTGATGCAGGAAAGAACCTTGGAGGATCAGTGGCTGAAGCTTCTGAGGATGTTGCTGCAGGAGGTGATGAAGATAGATCAACAGCAGCAGAGGAAACTAGAGCTGACAAGTCAAATCAAGACAAGTGAAGATAGTGAGATCCAACCTAGGGGGAGTATTGAAGATCATGTTTAGGTTGGACTCACTTTAGTATAGTTGTTTACTTTACATTGTAATAGGACTTTTGTTAGTTTCCTTTTGTATGTTCTTAGTAATGTGTAGTTTTGGCAGTCCAGCGAAACTGTGAGCGAATCTATACATTCGCTCACAGTTTGCTGTTCAAGTTTACCCGGCGAACTTGTGTTGTGCCGGGCGAAACTATAGTTTCGGCATGACAGTTTCGCTGGTAGCGAAACTGTCAGCGAAACTATAACTGCTATATATACTTTTGTCAATTCTCTTTGTAAGGTAAGCTTGCAAAACCCTAATCGTGGATCATTGTTGCAAGTTACCAATTCTAAGCAGTTTTTACACAGAAATACTATTGTGCTTCATGTTATTGATTGCTATTGTTCATTTGATTATCAAATATGTGTTAGAATTCTCTTCTATCTTCTCAATTGTTGTTGTTTAGCATGGATGTTAGATATTGAGCAATTCATCACTTCAATTGTACTGTTTTTTCGATCACATGGACCAACATTTTGCTTCAGATGAGTTTATACTCAGAGAATTTTATTCTAAGAAGAATAAAACTTCCGAGACCAAATTGCTTTCAAAAGAAAATTGTTCTTCAAGATCATACAACTACTCAAGAGAAATTTAAGCTTCGGAAGATATTTCACAAATTTCTTCCGAAGGTAAATTTACTGAGGTAGTTATTTGTTTTTTAAGAGATAAGTTTCTTTCGAAGGTAAATACATATCTTCCGAAGAACAAAATGATCAAAATTTTCAAAAATCTAAGGAATGTCTTTTAAAAAGATTTTTCTTCCAGAGTAAACAAGGGCTTATGAAGGTGATAAAATAGACAAATTAGGACACGCAAGTTTTAGAAATAATATGATTTAGTTTTAAGAAAAGCTACTCAAAGTTAATTGTGTTAACTTTGGTGAACAGATACTGAAATCTTTGCTTATCAAAAGCTTTGGTGAACAGATCAGCATATTGTTCATTTGTGCTAACTTTGACTAGTTTGATTAATCCTTTTTCAAAGTTATCTCTAATAAAATGATACCTGATATTGATGTTTTTTGTCCTTGAGTGCTGCATAGGATTCTCTGTAATAGAGATAGCAATGTTGTTGTCTATATGGATGGGAGTCTCCATAATGTTAAATCCATAGTCCAACATCTGATTTTGAATCCACAACACTTGAGCATAGCAGCTTGCAGCAGCAATGTATTCAGCTTCAGCAGTTGATGCAGACACACAAGATTGTTTCTTGCATTGCCAAGAGACTCTTCTTCCACCAAGAAATTGACACCCCCTGATGTAGACTTTGCAGTCATGTTACAGCCACCATAGTCACTATCTGTATACGCATACAGATTGAAAAGGCCAAGTGTTGGAGCACCTTTGAGATATCTTAGAATCCTTTTAACAGTAACTAGGTGTGACATCTTGGGGTTGGCTTGATATCTTGCACAAATAAATATGACAAACATGATATCAGGCCTGCTAGCAGTGAGGTACATAAGAGACCCAATCATAGCCCTGTAAAGATGTTCATCCACACACTCCCCCTCAAGATCAGGCCTAACGGAGTGATTTTTGGCTATAAGTGTCATAGCAACCTTACAATCAGTCATGTTGAATCTTGTAAGTATGTCTTGTACATACTTTGACGGACTTATAAAGATCCCATTGTCAACTTGCTTCACTTGAATTCCTAGAAAGAAATTGAGTTCCTACATGGAACTCATTTCAAATCTATCCTTCATCAGCTTCTTAAAGTCTTTGTAGAGCTTTGGATTAGTTGACCCAAAGATAATTTCATCTACATACACTTAAACTAGCATTAAGTCATTCCTTGTTCCTTTGATGAAGAGAATTCCATCTATAGTACCCTTTTTGTAGCCATGCTGACAAAGATACTGAGATTCAGTCTCATACCACCTCCTTGGTGCTTGGTGCACCCCATAAAGAGCTTTATCAAGCCTGCAGAAATAATCAGGATGATCAGGATCTGCAAAGCCAGTTGGTTGTTTGACATAAACCTCTTCATCAATCACCCCATAGAGAAAAGCACACTTGACATCGAGCTGGTAGACCTTGAAATCCTTGGATGCATCAAAAGCTAGGAAAATTCTAACAGCTTCAAGTCTTGCCACAGGAGCAAAGACATCTGTGAAGCCAATTCCTTCTTCGTGTGTGTATCCTTGGACAACTAGTCTTCCCTTATTCTTAATGACAAGTCCTCTATCATCTTTCTTATTCTTGAACATCCATTTGGTTCCTATGGTAGTCTTCCCTTAAGGAAGAGGACATAGGTTCCAAACCTTTTGCCTTTTGAATTAAAGCAGCTCTTCTTGCATAGCTTCAACCCAACTTCCTTCCTATAAAGCCTCATCAACTTTCTTTGGCTCTATTTAGGATAAGAAACAAGAGTGAAGACAAAAATTTGCATAATGGGTTTGTCCTCTTGTTCTCACCCTAGTGTCAACATCTCCAATGATGTTTGTGGTGGGGTAGGACTTGTGGATCTTTAATTAAGGGATCATAGCAAGTTGCTTGGACAGATCTAAATTAGAGAAATTTAGATCTGGAAATTGTGATTCACCCACCACATCAGCACACTTATCAAGAAAAACTTGATCCAATGAGTGTGTGACATCATTGATGTTGTCTTCAATGGAGTGGTTGTCAGCATCAAGAAATTCTTGATCACTTTCACCACCACCATGATCTCCTACATTTGAAGCTCCTTCATTTGAGTTTTGTGTCTCTGAGCTAGAATTTGAAGGCACCTCAGATGTGTCAGCTGGATTTGTCATTGTTATGCTGATAGGAACTCCATTTGCAGGGTTAGTTACAACTAGAGCTGAAGTAGTGTAACTTGATAGTCTTCTTAGCTCAAATCTTGGGTCAGGATCACCTGCTGATAGTATATCTGTAGATCCTGAAACATGCTCACAAGATTTGTTAAAACAGTTGGTAACTAAATCAAGATCAAATAGCCAGTCAGGACCAGAACCTTTCACACTAGGAGTGTGCTCATTGAAAGTCACATTGGCTGACTCCTCAACTAATCTAGTTCTGAGATTGTATACTCTATAAGCCTTGGCTTATGAAGAGTATCCAATAAAGTGTCCATCATCTGATTTTTCATCAAACTTGGCAATTTGATCCTTAGTATTCAAGATGGTGCACGGACATCCAAATTCCCTTAGAAAACCAATGAAAGGTTTCCTCTTGTGCCAAATCTCATAAGGATTCTTACCATGTGTCTTAACTACTAAAACTCTGTTTTGCACATAACAAGCAATGTTCATTGCTTCTACCCAGAAGGTGATGGGCAGTTTAGAGTCAGACAACATAGTTCTTGCAGCTTCAATTAATGGCATGTTTCTCCTCTCAGCAATATCGTTTTGCTAAGGAGTCCTGGGAGCATTATATTGTCTTGTAATACCCTTTTCATTACAAAATGTATCAAGGATTTGGTTCTTGAATTCAGTTCCTTGATAACATCTTATGGTTTTGACCTTGTGATCACATTGATTCTAAAACTTTAATATGAAATTCTTCAGAATCTCAGGGGTCTCATTCTTAGTTTTAAGAAGGAAGACCCAAGTGAACCTTGTAAAGTCATCTATGATCACCAAACAGTAAGAGGTCCTTTCTAGACTCATTACACTGGTGGGGCCAAAGAGATCCATATGTAATAAGTGTAGGGGAGTAGTGATGGAGTTTATTTCTTTTGGCTTGTGAGATACCTTGTGTTGCTTCCCTTTTAGGCATGCATCACAGTGATCATCACTTGTAAACTCTTTCTTTGGCATTCAAGTTACCAAATCATTCTTAATTAATTTATTCATGTTTTTAAAGTTTACATGGCACATTCTTTTATGCCGGAGGAAAGACTCATCGCTATTGGCTTTAGACAGAAAGCATGAAACTTCTCCTGAGGGAGATGTTTCTTACAAATCCATCTTGTACAAGTTCCCTTACTGGGGGCTCTGAGCAAGATATGCTCATGAGGAATGACCACCACGGGCTTGAGAACAATACACTCATACTCAGTAAAGAGATGTTATGACTCTTATCACAAAATTGAGATACACTCAGAAGATTGTATCCAAGTTCTTTGACATAGTATACCTTCTCAATGCTGAGCTTACCATTTATGACCCTGCCCCTTCTAGTTATGTAACCTCCAGCATCTTCTCCATAAGCAACTGGTCCTCCATCAATTTTCTCAAAATTTTGGAGTAGTGACCCATTTCCTGTCATGTGCCTGGAACAACCACTATCAATGATCCATACATTTCTGTTTGTCTTGAGTTGTTCCTGCATAAAAGAGATGGATAGTTACATTTGAAAACCCAAGCCTAATTGGTCTTGGGCTCATCAAAAGAAGTTGAGGACAATGCAATAGTAATTGATCCTATTGTCATATTTTGAGGATCATTTGATGATGGAGAACTTTCAGTCACTTGGTCTTTCTTTGTCTTCTACACCACCTTTGAAAGCTTAGACTTGACTTTGAACACTTCGGAAGTTTTGATGACTTCAGAAGTTTTGATGACTGGACCTTCAAAAGATCTTGCTAAAACTACAACAGGCTTCAGTACTTCGGAAGTATTCCTTTCTTTCGAGAACAAATTTTCTTCCGAAGGCAATTTTCCACTTGTCTTTTTCTTCATTTTGGAGCTTCCAAAAGGAAAAGGTTTTCGTTTCGAAGCTTGCTTCTTCTTCAAAGTCTCAGAAGCTTCTTTATTGTTCATGTGCACAGTACATTTTGGGTTGTAGAGGTAATCCTTAGCCAGATGAGAAGTACTCCCACACATGACACAGTCCATTTTCTTCTTTCTAAGAGTATTCTTTTGTGAACATGGCTAAACTTGATCACTTTCCTTCTCCATCTTCATCTTTGCAGATGTTGTGGCAATTCTTTTAGGGAGAGAACTACCTTTGGAGCTGGATGGTTCAGGTTGTGTAGCAGTGGTACATAACTGATCAGCCATCTTCTTGATGCTGGATGATTTGGATATGAACTAGAACTCCAAGTACTAGAGTCTATGCTTGTGTCTTCAGCCTTAACCACCTCAAAACCTGCAGAGATAAAGACTTGTTTTTGCATAGAGTTAAAGGTGGCATTGATCTCTTGAGCTTGCTTGAACTTCCTCTTGGCCTTCCTGATCAAGTTCTTCCTTCTTGACTTGGTCATCTCAACTCTTTTGCTCTCCTCAGAGGAATAGTGAACCTTATTAGAATGCTCTTCTTCACTCTCCTCAGAGGCATCCTTTACTATCTCCTCTTCATCCTCTTCACTCATGGGGTCTATGAAGGGAAGCTCATCTTCACAAGTTTCACACCTAGGAGATCTTACAGACAAGATTTTATGTGGAGGAGCTATCTCACTAGATCCCAGTTCCTACTTATTTTGATAACAAACTTTTGCATGCAAGTATGAGGATATAATGTTCTTGAAGGTCTCTTCTTCCAGAACACATTTTTCTACCCTGGCTTTGCTGATCACAAGCTCAGCCTGGCATTCAGTCAACTTAGTTATGGGATCTTTGATCTGAGTCCTGTAGTTGGTGTGTTCATGTTTAAGAGTTGAAATGGTTTTCTCTAACTCCTCTATCTTTAGTTTCTAATCCTTTTCAGCTCTTTTGAAATTTTATTTTAAGATATTTAAGGACTCAAGATCAGATCTCATCTCTAAGTCGTAGGACCTGTATCTGTTAACTTTAGCAATGCATTCAGGTGTACAGAGATGTTCCAATACCTTGGCTTCATCATGGTCTGCCATAAGTGCTTGGTTAGGAGATGCATCTTCCACCTGAAAGCTCCAGTCAAAGCCTCCTTCTTCAACAACAACTGCAGCTTGCTGCTTTGGCTTCTCATTCTGGTTGGCTCTCTTAGTGTAGTTTGGCCTGGCTTGTGTTTGGCCACCATTTGTCCTTGGTGCCTTACACTCCCTTGCAAAGTGACCCATCTGGTTATAGTTGTAACACTTTACTTTGCTTTTGTCCAGCCCAAACTTTCCACTGGCTGCATTGCTTGGAAATTTCCTCTCGGTCCTCTTGTATAATTTCTTGGCTCTATGAGTGAGGAGAGCCATTTGCTGAACTATCTCCATGTATTCCAGGTCATCTGGATGGATACAGTCCAGATCTTCAAGGGTGAAGAGAAAGTTGCCTGTGCTTTCATCAGAAGACACAAAGGCTTGTGAAGAGCTTGTCTCTTGGAATGGACTTCCTTGAGTGTAGCTTTCTCTTGGTGTCTCCGGGAAGGTGATGAAAGGACCCTTTTGTGAGTTGTCAGGGTAGCAGATAAGATGACGGTGTGTCCTCTACTATCCCTTTCAACCACATGGAGGGTTGAACTCAGTTGATTGCTGGAGTTACCAGATGAACTTTGCATGTTCATCTCCATCTGGTATCCACTAAGAATACCATACAATTCTGTCAAAGTGAGAGTCTTAAGGTTCTCAGTTCTCTTGTTAACAACACATTAATATGTCCATTGTCTAGGAAGAGAGGGCATAAACTTCTTACAATGTCCCTATTCTCAAGAGTCACTCCAATATCCATTAGAGTGTCCACAATCTCAACATACCTGAAGTATTGCTGAGTCATGGTTTCATCTGTTTTGAAGGTGAAGTTTTCAAACTGCTGCTTCAGGAGATCCTTCTTGTTCTCCTTGGCTTCAGTTGACCCCTCATACATCAGCTTTAGTGCATCCCATAGCTGTTTAGCTGTTTTGCAGTTCTTGAGGCCTCTATATATGGAGTTAGGGAGAGCAGTTTGAAGGGCTATCATGGCTTTCTGATCGATCTCTATTCTCTTCCTGTCTTTTTCAGAATAGTCAGCCACATCTCTTGGAATCATACCACCCCCAGCAGCAGCTAAAGAGGTGCTTGGTATGTTAGGCCCTGAGACAAAAGATTCTTACATCTTGGAGTCTTATGACTTGATGAACCCTTCTATTCGTTGGCACCAAGTGTCAAAGTCTTCAGAAGTGATAAGTGGAGATTTTGTCATGGTTTCAGTTTCCATATCATCTTTAGTTAGAGTGCCATTTGATATGTTAAGTATTTTATGTGTGTGAGGGATCTTAAGATGGTGAGATCTTACAATCAAGAGCCTGGAATGCTCTGATACCAATTGCAGGACTGTTTAAGGGATGGTCACTTACAACACAACAGACAATGAGGAGAGTGTTTAGAACACTTAACAGATTAAATAGAGAACTGGGAACAATATAGTTTGATACTTAGAACACAAGCAAATATGAGACAGAACAAGAACAAACAACACAAGGACAATGGTTTTCAAGAATGTTGTATACTTCTCTCAAGTTCTTTAAAAGTGTTACAAAAGCATTAAGAAAAATACAAAGACCTGAGATACTTTATACTACATCCTACAGCCGGCCATGCTTAGAAAGCCAGCTGGAAACATTTGATCTAGACAATAACAAAATCAAATGTAGAGTCAAAAGGCAGATTGCCTTTTGACTAGTGACTATGACATGCCATAGCTCACATCCTAATATATTACAAAAAGGATAAAAGTACATAAAGTAGAAAGCAACAGACTCAAGACCTCAATATACAGTTACTAAAAGCATAGACCTTTTCACCAGCTTGTGTAAGTTGGTGAGTCTTCAGAGTTGCAGCGGAAAGTGGTCCAGCTTTATGGAAAAATACATCAGATAAAGCATGTGTTAAAAGTCTTCAGAAGAAATCAGTCTTCACTTCTTGGCTTCGGAAGACTTTGTCTTTGAAGCATCGGAAGACTTCACTATTGGCTTCGGAAGATGTTGGTCTTGGCTTCGGAAGATTAAACACTTGGAATAATTCTGATGCAGGGTGTAAAACTTCCTAAGCATTTCTACTCTGCACTTAAGTGCATGCATGCAGGAGAGACTTAGAATGTTTTAGGTGCATCAGCCTTACATTAAACCTTACACTAAATGAATTGACTGACAATGAATTGTCAAATGAGAGAAAGGATGATGGAGATGCAGAATTGCTCCTCAAAATCAAGGAAGAAAGGAGAAGAAAATGACTCTACAAAACTCCTACTCACCAGTTCAGGAAAGTCTTGAGGCAGAGGCTGTGGCTGGCGAGTAACAAACTCAGGTAGAAAGGGAACAAGATAGGCAAAACATGATAACCTAACTGAGTGCCATAGGTCTCTATCAGGCAGCAGACCTCCTTCCCTTATCATATGAATACATTGAGTTTAAATACCTCAAGCAGCTTGAGCAACAAGTGTAAAAAGAACAAAAAGCTACTAAGAGCAAGATGAAGGAAGAGGCTGCAAAGTCAAAAGCCACTATCAGAGCAAATCTAAAGAAGTCTGCTAATAAACAAAAGATGGTGAGCTTCTTGAAGCTGTATGGATTCTCTAGAAGGAGACTTGGTCCAATGTCTCTATCCACCATGGATGAGCACATTATAGTGATCAAGCAGAAGATCAAAATGGGTGAGCTGGTTGACTTGCATTCTTCATCAAGTCAGGTTGAACCTGAAGCTAAGGTTAGGTTGAACTCCAGAAGACAACACAACCTAGAACTAATGTTGCATAACAGCCAGTTTCATCTTCTGATCCACAGTAGGGCCCTGATTCTTCTCCTTCTGAACTTGTGAAGGACAAGGACCGAACTAAGAAAGACAAACAAGAACAATCTGGTACTGCAGGCCAGTCTTCTAAGCTAAAATACAGAAAGAGGAAAAGGATGGCCATTAGAAGGGACAAGAAGAAGAAGAATAAGTCCAAGGCATCCACCTCTGCACCTCAGGATGGGTCAGAACATCCTGAGGATGCTCAAGAACAGGTTGCTTAACAAAGTCCACTCATAGTAAAGCCTCTTGCTGCTGAGAGACCCATCTTGTCTTGGGTGTTTGCTACTAACCCAGAAATATGATATGTCACTAGATATCAATTAGGTCAAGACATATACTGCTGGAAAAACATTCTTGATCTCTCTCTACATGATCTTTATGACATGAGGAGATACTTTGAGAGTCTAAGGAATCTTGACCAACTGATGATGAAGGGAATGGTCTTGATTCTAAAGAGGATTGTCCATAGATGAAGATCAAGACTCAAAGCTCTCTTTAGTTTCGGTAGCATCAGCTTAGAGGGAGTCTGTAAGGAACACTTGGAGGCTGATGCAACCAAAGAACAACCCTAAGAGCTCTTAGCATGCACATGTGAAGTACTAGGAAAGTACTTCAGAAGATTTGATATAACTCAGTGAATTATGCTAAATATCAAATCTTTCGAATCCAAAAGACCAATTCTTCCGAAGCCAAAGGTGAAGTCCTTCGAAGCTTCAAAGACAAAGTCTTCCGAAGCCATAGATTGATTTCTTCCGAAGACAGAGAAGGCATATACTTTGTGACTAAAGTTGAATCACCTTTCCGCTGCCATCTCTAAAGACTCACCAACTAGCATGAGTTGGTGAAAAGTCCATGCTTTTATCAACTGTAGATTAAGGTGTTGAGTCTGTAACTTTAAAACTATGTACTTTTATCCTTTTCGTAATAGATTAGTATGTTTGCTATGGCATGTCATAGTCACTAGTTAAAAGGCAATCTGCCTTTTAACTTTACATTCATCTTGTCATCTAGATTAGTGTTTCCAGTTGGCCTTCAAAGTATGACCGGTTGTAGGATGTAGTATAAAGTATCTCAAGTACTTGTATTCAGAATGTAAGTTTTGTAACACTTGTAAGAACTTGAGAGCAATATACATCATACTTGAAAACAATATTTGAGTGTTCTTGTTACTTGTGTTCATAGTTTCATCCCAACTAGTTCCCTATTTGATCTGCTAAGTGTTCTAAGTCTCTTCTCCTTGTAAAACTGTTGCATTGACCCCCTTCACCGGTCCTACACAAAATGAACTACTTAGCTTATAGCAAATGAAATAAAAAATTTATTAGTAAAGTTAAGGAAGCTAAATATTTTTCAACTATACTTGATTGCACTCCCGATACAAGTCACAAAGAACAAATTTCCATTATCTTACGATGTTTAGATATGTCATCAACCACAATACTAGTTAAAGAATACTTTCTAGAATTTTTAATAGTAAATTATACAACCGGTAAGGGTCTTTTGGATGTTATTATTAAAGAAATTAATAAGATAGAACTTGATTTAGATAACATTAGAGGACAAGGTTATGATAATGGATCAACACCAAAGAGTGCAAAGATGATTATTGGATATTAACCCTAGAGCCTTTTACACACCATATGGTTGTTATAGTTTAAATTTAGTAATTAGTTATATGGCTAGTTTTTGTAGATATGCTAAGGATTTTTTTGGAATAACACAACATATTTATTCAATGTTTTCATGATCCACTAAAAGATGGGATTTATTACAAAATCACATACCTGAGCTAACTCTAAAATCATTATCTCAAACACGTTGGGAAAGTCGAATAGAAAGTGTTAAATTTGATTTCAAGCTCCATAATTAAGAGAAGTTTTATTGGACTTATATGATGAGATTGATAGATGTTAAACTCCAAAGCAAGGTTAAGACCTTAATTATGAATGAGTTTGATAGTTTTGGATTTTTATAAGGAATGGTTATTTGGTATGACATTTTATACGCTATTAACATTGTTGGTAAAACCTTACAAACAAAAAAACATGCGTATTAATGATGCTATAAATCAACTAGATGGACTTATTTGTTATTTTAAGAAGTATAGAGATGAAAGATTTGAAAAAAACTATGATTGTAGCTAAAGAAATTGCTTTTGAGACGAATGTAGAACGTGTTTTCGTGATAAACGACTTATTCGTAGAAATAAAAAGTTTGATGAAAGTGTTGATAATGAAACTATAAAAACATCAATTGAAAGTTTTAGAACCTTATACATAGTAGATCAAGCTAGTTCTTCACTTAAATGTAGATTTGATCAATTTAAAGAGTTCGAAACTATATTTAGTTTTTTGTTTAGTATAAAAAAGTTAAAATCCGTTGATGAAGAAATTATAAAAAAAATGTATTTTTCTTCCCGTAACTGTTGCTTCTGCAGAACGTAGCTTTTCCAAATTAAAACTTAAGAAAAATTATTTACGATCTACTATGTCACAAGAAAGATTAAACGGTTTAGCTCTTTTTTCGATTGAAAATGAATTTTTAAAAGAATTTGATTACGAAGAATTCATTAAAGATTTTGCATAAAAAAAAGCTAGAAAAACAAACTTAATCTAAATATATTTATACAAGCACTATTAATAACTTAAAAAAAATAATACAAGCACTTAATAACTTTTTAAAAAAATAACTCCGCCAATTGTAAACTTATTAGTTTATCATTGCCGGTCCCAAGTCCATATAAAGGATAAGGGTTTATATTAATATTCTTTTGATCTCATATTTTTTGTTTGTTTTGTGCCTTCAAAAACGTTAAACCGGCCCTGTCACTATTCAATTTGAAAGATGATAATTCCAATATATTTACGTAATTCTGTTTCAAAAAATTAATTATTTTACGTAATTCTGTTTCAAAAAATTAATTAATGTAATTCCAAAAACTAATTACAAGTCAACATACATATTGTTCCAAAAACTATATATGTACTATTAAGGGAAACACCGATGCAAACCAAGTTTAGGAATCTACAGAAAAAAATTTTACTTGAATTTGATGAATGAATGCGAACAATTGATCTACTCGGTTTTGATAAATGATTGAGGAAGAAGACTTTTCTTGAAAATTATTGTAATCGATCAAAGATGTGACTTTACAACTGTTAGACTTTTTTTAAACTACACCATATAATCGAGCATTTTATTTTTTCTAATTTGCGTATAGTATTGCTATACTTATTTTTTAATAAAAATTTTATAATGTCTATGTGCTATGCGTGTAATTTGTGTGACTATTAACATAATTTGCATAATTATGAATATAACTTTTCTTATTAGTTTTTATAACGTAAGTAATTTTACTTTGTCTAATAATAAATATTACTTGTTTAATAATAAATATAACTTGCGGAATTTTGAATATAACTTCTGTAATTATGTACCCTATATGCGTAATAGTGGCGTAGACGAAATTACTCATCTGCTAAAAAACATGTGTCACGCCATGATAACTCCGTACGCTTTACACGTACATTACACTTTGTATAGTAATCAGGCCATGTATGCATATGTGTGTGTGTAAATAGAATATAATATAATATAATATAATATAGAAAGAGAGAGAAAGATAGACAGAGATGGAGAGAGAGAGAGAGAGAGTTTTCTATATAGATTTATTGTTGATACAAATATCCCTAGTTTATGTGCTTAATGTAAAAATCTGTCATGGCTTACATATATGTAATGAAACAATGTAATAATATATAATTTGTGCTTTGATGTTTACTTATATCTGATTCATATATATAAACTTATTATATAGGTTTGAAGTTGTTATATGATGATTCATACTAATGGACCATACTTATGGACCATACGGATGAATACATCATGCTAATGAACTAGTCGCACGACTGAACCAGACGACTGATTAGTTGTACGAGTGAGACATGAGATTGACTTAGTATGAATCAGCTGCATGGTTCAGTCGCACGATTGAATCATGCTAATGTTTCAGTCGCACGAATGAAGACTGCAAACCTATAAATACCACTTAATTCATGGAAAAACGAGACTTTTGACACATACTCATAACCTAGCCGTCCAGAGCCTCCAGAAAGCCTATTCCAAGTTCCTAGTTTGCATCTGATCTTTTTCTACTCGTTCTTAACGTTTCTTTAATCGTTAAATTGATCGGGATTGCGCTCTCACTGATTGGATCGCCAATCAAATAGGATTCCGCACTATTTGATTTGTTCTCTGCTTTTACTGCCGGAAAGGACTCTCGCATCCAGAACCTTCTGCTTCTGGAAAATGAAATTGGAAATCACAATAAACCACCAAAACTTTTAACGTTAGATGATTACCCACAATGGAAACAGATGTTCGAGATCTATCTAAATGGAGTTGATCCCAATCTTTGGGAATCCATTAAGATAGGTTATAGTATGCCAGTCGGTGTTGATGGTGTTAAGCTAACTTTGGGAGGTATGACTAACAACCAGAAAGCTAAGTACAATGCTGAAAAGAAGGTGCATGCCCTGTTGACTCAGTCGATACCGAAAAATATCTTTCATCAGTTTTCTGAGAACAAACAGACAAAAAAGTTATGGGAAGCTTTGGAGAAAAGATATGATAGGAATGCAACATTAAAGGCTTTGAAGGCAAAGGCTCTTAAGAAGGAGTTTGCTAAATTCTCCTCAAATGGGAAAGAAAGCTTGGATGATATTGTCGACAGATTCTACTATTTGATGAGTGAGCTGCACACTCATGGGGTAACAACGTCAATGTAAAATAAAGTGTCAAGTTTTGTAGATGGTTTGCTGGATAAATGGGACTCGTTTGTGTCTAATCTGAGACAGAACGATATTCTTGCAAAGTTGGATATAAATGATTTCATAATGAAGTTAAGAGAGGAAGAACTGAGAATGAAGTACATGTCACAGAAAGGATCCTACGACTAGAATCCTTCACTTTATAACTCATCTCTAATTCCAACCAGTTCAGGAGCACCACTTCAAAATGCCTTTATGTCTAGTTTGGCAGCTCCTTCTGAAACCACTGCTTCAGGATCAGAAACGTCAGGGTCATCTTGCACCTAATATATAGTACCTGAAGCCAATGCTACTAAGTTGAAGACCGAGAATCTTGGTAATATCACAGTGGAAGTTGCAAAGGAGCATATTGATCTTCTAGCAGCTGTTGTCCATTCCTATGATGGTCTAGTTGCAGAGAAGATTGGCAATTGCCATCTTGCAGATGAAGATTATGAGCAGGTGGACGAAAATGAACTAGGGAGAATGGATATCATGTGGGCCTTGGCGAGTATTGTCAGAAGGGCGAAAAAGTTTGTGAAAAAGACAGAACAGAATTTAGTAGCCACAAAAGACACAACCTTTGGTTTCGACAAAACCAAAGTTATCTGCTTTAATTGTGGTGAAAAGGGGCATTTCAAACGTGAATGTGTAAAGCCCAAGAAAACACGTAACGAAAATCTGTTCTCAACCTTCAACCGTCAAGACAAAGACAGGAGTGGAACTACCTCTTTAAGCAAAGAGACAAAGGCCTTGACTGCTCAAGGTGACGAAGGGCAGGACTAGACCTTCCGTTTTGTGTCTCCGGGTGAATCAAACATTGTTTGTGTCGAGGGATTAGATGATGGCTCTGCGAGTGAAGGTGAAATCACAGTTGAACAAGTAATGTCAGACAATGAAGAAGCTGTGAATGTGGTAAATCACCTGGTTGAAGAAGAACTCAGAACGACATGTTCAGAATCTCCAGCATCCGAAGAGTCTAACTCTGCATTGATGGCTGACTCAACTGATTCTTCACAGGTAAGTACGAAAGACCAACTTTTTGAAAAACATGCTTCTATTGAATGTAAAAAATTTAAAGAAAGCACTGATTTGAAATTTTCTAGGTTATTAGACCACAATGATAACTTAGTAATTGATTTACAATTGTGCACAGAAGCTAATCGTATTTTAAAACAAAATAAGTGCAGATACAAAGAAAAAATAGAACTCTTAGGTAAACAACTAAGGGAAACCGAGGTTGTTGCTTTTAATCAAGCTAATGATATAAAGTTTTATTTAAACTCTTTGGAAGAAACAAAGAAAGAAAAAGCAGTTTTATAAGTCAAGGTAAATTCTTTAAAGCAAAAAGTGCATAGTTGGACCAGTTCTTCCCACATAGTTCAACACTTGGTGAAAGAACGAAATAATGGGAAGAGTTGGGTTACAAAGTAGTTCAACCACTACATAAGATCATGTTAAATACAATATGTAGACATGTAAATAACAACCCAATTAAGGATCATGTGGTGTCCACTCCTTTGGTTAGTGATCCAGATACCACTAATAAACCGGTGCACTCTGTCACTAAACAGAAGGAGTCTACTTTCAAATTAAAAGGAAAGATGCCTATTGAAAATTTGGATAATCAATTTGAAAAGGTTAATGGAAAGTCAAGTTCACACATGTCTACTTCTGAACCCAAAATGACCAAATCAGTTAACCAAACACGTGCTTCACGTCAAAGTCCAAATAAACTAAAGGTTAAAGATGTTAAGAATGTGCAAACATTTAATTTTATTAAAGACGCAGAAACATCTAAACGAGTAGTGACCAAATCCAACCAGACTCATGTCACACCTGTATCACACTCAACTCCACATAAACAGCTTTCTCAACATGTAGAAGGAAGATCATGGTACAGTTGTGGAAAGAAAGGACACATTTCTTCAAACTGTCCTTATTATCAAACTCCCAGACAGAAAATTGAACTTTATGATACAAAACCAAGTTCTTCGAAAAGGAGTTCTATTACTCCACCAAAGAGAATTAATGAACCTAAAGTTCAAACTGTAAGCCAGTCATCTGTTTATCACAAACAGGCCTTACACAAAACTAGCTTATGGAAAGAAAAGTCAAGTCCATTGTCTGATAATGAGATCAATAAGAAGAATGATATGACCTCACCCTCAAATGGACAGTGGGTTGAGTTTATGATGTGTGATTCCTCTGGGTCACCCAAGCCAGTTAAGGTTTGGGTCCCAAATCTAAACTGATCATTTCCTTTTAATGTGCAGGGTGTCCGTTACAGTGCTATCACAAGTACCTGGATTGTTGATAGTGGGGCGTCTAGGCACATGACCCCTGTCTCTCCTTTTCAATGTCAAACAAATTAAAGGGGGACATGTATCATTTGCAGGAAATAAAGGAGGATACATCACCGTTCAAGGCGAAGAGGGAAACCAGAAAGTCAAGTTTGATAAGGTCAACTACGTTCAATAACTACAGAATAACTTGCTTTCAGTCTCCCAGATCTGCGACAACGGATTCAAAGTTGTTTTTGACAACAAGAAGTGCTACGTATTGAAGAAGGATTACATTATCCCGGAGGACAAAATCTTAATGTCAGCTTCAAGATATAATGACTTATATGTCTTGGATCTATCAAAAGCCTCCACAACCGATCATAAAGTTCAATGTTTCTTGTCAAAGGCAACAGAGAGGGACTCAATCTCCTGGCATAGGAGAATGGGACACATCAATCCATGAAAGATGAATCATCTGATCCAAAATGATTTAGTGAATGGAGTAAATGTCAAGAATTTTCAACTTCCAGATTTTTGTGTAGCGTGTAAGAAAGGTAAACAGACCAAGAAGTCTCACAAGGCAAAGAAAGTAAATTCCATTGACCTGCCTCTCGAACTTCTACACATGGACTTGTTTGGTCCTGTCAGCACAAAAAGCATCGCTGGTGATTTGTACTGTTATGTAGTCACGGATGATTACTCAAGATTCTCTTGGGTGATGTTTCTGAAATCCAAATCAGAAACATTTGAATCTTTCAAATAGCTAGTAATTATATTGGAATCACTCTACAAGCTGAAAGTGAGACAGATTCGATCAGACAATGGCAAGGAGTTCAAGAACCAATGGATGAAGGCGTTCTGCAAAGAGAAAGGAATTGTACACCAGTTCACATCTACCTACACTCCACAAATGAATGGAGTTGGTGAACGAAAGAACATGAGCTTGATAGAGACAGCAAGAACGATGCTAGCCGACTCGAAACTACCTATCCAATTTTGGAACGAGGCAGTTGCCAATGCATGTTACGCTCTCAATCGAGTCTTGGTGGTCAAATGTCATGGTCAAACGTGTTATGAGTTGCTCCAGCGACGTAAATCTGAAGTACCTCGAACCATTTGGCGCACCATGTATGCTGCTGAAGAAAACTCAGTCAGGGAAGTTCAGTGAGAAGGCTGAAGAAGGGATTTTTCTAGGATACAATATACCAGACAAGAGAGTTTATAACAACACAACGGGTCAGGTAGAGGTGTGGTGCAACGTTAATGTTCAGAGATACACCACCCCCCCTGCTGGAAAGGGACCCTCATTCTTCTTTGACTATGATGGATTCTTCAAATCCTTCAATCTACCGCCTTCTCCCACTGATGATGAGCTTTCTGCTAGGATGATGTACGATGTTCTGAACACTCCAATACCAGACTTGACATCAACGTTCCATTAGATGATACTTCTAGCTCTTCAGGGGGAGACCTTGAAGTAAGTGATTCTTCTTCTGTAGAGGAAGCAGTTGAGACTGAAAATGTGAATCAGGAGGAACAGGTTCCCACTAATGAAAGTACAAAAGCATCAAATCTGTAACACCCCGAAAAGTCGAAACGAGTCATTAAGGATAATGGGCTTAATTAATGGGTATTTAATAAAAGAAGGAAATGGGTTATGGGCCAAATTGGGTTTATGGACAAGAGCCTAAGTGATTAAGGCCCATAATCAGCCCTTAACCTACCCAAATCAGCCTCCATCTTCATCATTACAACCCTAGCCACCAAAATTCATAGAGAGAGAAAGTAGAGAGAGAAAGTGGAGAAAACTCAAGATTTGAAGCTTCTAAGGTGAAGAGATTGAAGATCTGGGTGTTAGAGCATCAAGATCTAAGAAAGAAGCAAGAAATCCAGGTAAGAATCGACCTCTAAACCCTTCTGTAGATCAAACCCGGATTCTAGGGTTTTGGGTTTTGAAAAGTTGCAAAGAATCGCATAAAGGTCACATTTTTACGTATGAAAACATGTATAAAGCTTAGATTTAGCCTCATGGATGATAAACTAAGAGATTGGACGTAAAAAGTTATGATTTTGGGTTAAAAACGGACTGGTTTGTGATTTTTATGCGATCTGCGAAACTGTGTGTTCATCCAGCGAATTTGCATATTCAACCAGCGAAACTGTGGATCTTCCTGCGAAATTATTGTTTCGCAGGTAGTTTCGCAGACATGTTTTTCCAACGAAAGTTGGGCGAAACTGGCAGCAAAGCTGGCAGCGAAGATGCCAGCGAAACTGCCAGCGAAGGTGCTAGCGAAACTAGCAGCGAAACTGCTGGTGAAACTAGCAGCGAAACTGCTGGTGAAACTAGCAGCAAAACTGTTGGCGAACCTAGCTGCGAAATTGCTGATCTTGCAGCGAAATTAGCAGCGAATTTAGGCAGAACTTAACCCCTTTAAGTGTTAGCTATTCTGCAGGCTGTGTAGAGTGATCCTAGCCTTGTAAGCTTAGCCTAGAAGTTATTCGTGGTATCCAGGTGAGTTCTAGATCCCCTATTTATAAGTTTTTTTCCATGTTTTGGGGCTATTATGCATACTAAATTTACGTTCTTAAATGACCAAGATTTTAAGGGGTTTTAACAGGAAGAACGATTTTTCTATAAGTAAATATGCTATATAAATGTTTAAATATAAAAAATTTTCGCGCTGATCTGGCAGCCCGGCTCCAGCCAGGGGCGTTGCCCCTTGGACCCCACTAGGGGCTGCCGCCCCTAGGACCCCGCTGTCAGGGGCTGCCGCCCCCGAACCCCCGCTGTCCTGCGGCGGGTCGGTTATGTTTTATGATGATTAGTACTTGGCATGTTGTGTACTTAATAAATTAAGTATTATATATTAAAGTGGAAGATGATATTAATGAAAAGCAAAACTTAATGAATGTTACCCCTAGGCCCGTTTGATGATGTAAAGTCTTGCAAGCACTATGATAGACTTCACTTATGTGAGTCTGATATATGATGATGGATTTGTATTCATGAGCGGGCTATGTGCCTTGCAGTGTGGATCAACTGTCGGGGGTTAGCTACCGTATTCATGTGTACCGACAGGGATTGACATTTGTTGTCGATCAACATGGAGCTCTTGCTTTGTGCAATCTCATTTATGATGAAAGTGAAAGATAATGAAAGATAATGAACATGCTTATTATGATGCAAGTAATGTTATATTCTATGTTGTATGCATGGTCATTATATGAAGGATAAAGTGTATATTTTCTTATAATATTTAAAACTAGAACTCACTCAGCGAAGCTGACTTTTATGCATAATAGTTGGCAGGTAAGAGCTGATGCTGAGGATGGCACACGGAGCTACTTGGGGAGCTATGGATGGCATTCCTATTTATGAAATATTTATTGTAATTTAAGAACAATTAGCATGTTTTGTTTGAAATTAAAGGACAAATGTATGAGTACAATATGGTTTCTAAGTTTTAAATGAATGTCTAATTATTTCCGCTGCAATGTTTTATTATTAAACTGATTTTATGCTATGATTAACCAACTGTGAGGCTTCTCGGGAACGGGGCCTTACAAGTTGGTATCAGAGCCAAAGTTTAAGAGAATTGGGTAAACTATTTTCAAAACCTAAACTTAAACTGAAAATGGGACCGAATGAAGGATGCCAATCCAAGTAGCTACGTGCCATCAGGTAAAAGTTTCAAGTAAAACCGGAATTATGTGCGTGTGCTATTTGTTTTATGTGCTTGTAGATTTGAATACTGATATGTGTTAGGATAGTGATTGCTTGGGACAGGAGGGTAAGGTAAGTGGTTAATCACACTTGGCCACTGTAATTAAGGACTTACCATACTTATAATGATCTGAGCAATTATCTTGAATAACCACTTTGGTGTTTGAATCTTATAGGAATTAGTTATGGCTGGTAGAAAATCTGGGAAGGCAACCCGAGGCGGTGCTCGTGGCGGGCGTACTACTGAGCCACGGGTCACCCGGAGCAAAGCTAAGGCTCCCGAGACTGTTCATGAGGAGTCAGACCTCCATAGTCACCCGGAGGGGGAGGGATCAGCCACCCTCAAACCCACTGTGAAGGAGGCTATCGCTGATGAGGTCTACAATGTCATGCAAAATGTCTTACCCTCGGTGGTGACCGAGGTGATCAAAGCAGTCAAGGATGGAGAGAAAGCTGAGAAGAAGGGGAAGGAAAGTGATAAGAATTCAGGAAAGTCCACTGGGAGGACTGAGGAATCTGAAGAGGAGCCATCAAACCCTAAGGTGGTAGTCCATGATGACGACAGTGATGAGGAGTCCGAGAGAGAGACTACTAGAGGGTGCAACTATGGGGCATTTCAAAGGTGCAAGCCCCCAACCTTTGACGGTAACGGCACTGCTACTGCCGCTCATCGTTGGGTCAGAGAGATGGAAGCGGTACTGGAAATTAGTAAGTGCCGAGAGGATCAAAAAGTTAAGTTTGCCACTCATTCCTTTGTTGACTCAGCGTTATGCTGGTGGGACAATATTGTCCAGGCTGAGGGGAAACGATCAATAGCCAAGATGAAGTGGTCTGAGTTGAAGGAGTTAGTGCTGGAGGAGTATTGTCCCCATCGGGAATTAGACAAGATTGAAAAGGAGTTCTTGTATTTGAAGGCTGGGAACATGACTCATCAAGAGTATACCTCCAAGTTCAATGAACTTGCAAGACTTGTGCCAGACATGGTGACGCCAGCGTCCAGGAAGATCAAAAGATACATACAGGGTTTGCCTGTGGACATCAGGAGGCACATGATTGCAGCCAGACCGGGTACGTTTAGGTCTGTGGTGGATTTAGTTGGGAGGTTGTACGATGAGAGAGACCCAGTGCCTGTACAGAAGAAGGTGGAGAAATGGAATGGGAACAGGAATGGAAATGGGAAGAGGTTCGGAGGTGATAACTTCCGGAGTGGAGAGAAGAGGATGAGAGTCGAGGATCAGTCTGGGAGACAGGGAAATACTGGGGAAGGAGGTTCTTGTAGAAAATGTGGAAAAGGTCATTCAGGGGAGTGCAGATTTGGGACGGGAAAATGTTTCAAATGTGGAGGCGAGGGCCACTATGCTAGGGATTGCAAGGTGGGGAAGTGTTACCTGTGTGGCGAGATGGGTCATGCAGGAAGAGACTGTAAGAAAGGAAAACCAGAAGGATCAGGAACTGTTAAAGCTGGAGATAAGGGAAGAAGTGACGGTTCAAAGGCGAAGGCGAGGGCATTCAACATAACTCGCGAGGAGGCCAGGGCAGACCTAGAAGTAGTTTCAGGTATGTTTCTAGTAGACCATGAATATGCTTCTGTGCTCTTTGATTCTGGTGCTAGTAGGAGTTTTGTGTCTGGTGCCTTTTGTCGTTTGTTGCATGATAAGAGTAGAAAGTTAGATGAGCCTTTCTATGTAGAAACAGCCATTGGTAAGTCCACTAAGGTAACTGAGGTGGTTGAGGATTGCCTGATTGAGTTAGAAGATTGTAAGTTCCCTGCTAGGTTGCATGTTATGGCCTTAGGAGGTTTCGATGTGGTGTTAGGCATGGATTGGTTAGCTACCTATGAAGCCAATATAGTATGTAGTAAGAAGATAATTTGTCTAACAGCGCCCGATGGTAGTTCTGTTACGGTTCGTGGAGATAAGGTGTGTTGTGTACCGAAGGTCGTGTCGATGATCACAGCTGAAAAGTACTTGAGACGTGGGTGCAGCGCTTACTTGGCCTATGTAAAAGATGTGGATGCGCCAGAGCCACAATTAGCAGACGTGCCAGTAGTGCGCGAGTTTCCTGACGTCTTTCCTGAAGACCTGACCGGTGTGCCGCCTGACCGCGAAATCGAATTCCAGATTGATTTGCTACCGGGAGCCCAACCTGTCGCTAAAGCACCGTATCGATTAGCTCCTTCGGAGATGGTAGAACTGAGGGACCAGTTGCAAGATTTATTGGATAAAGGCTTCATCCGACCGAGTATCTCTCCATGGGGTGCTCCGGTTTTATTCGTCAAGAAGAAAGATGGTAGCATGCGGATGTGCATTGACTATCACGAGCTCAATAAGCTGACCGTAAAGAATCG